>PKRV01003818.1:408200-741677 GCA_003709505.1 Hyphantria cunea
GGGGCTCTCTAACTCGGTAGCATGATTGTGGCCATGCTGCGGAGCGAGAGCGCGTGGAACTCCGCCGTTTCGCCGAGAAAGAAACGGCGGAACGGGACCGGGAGAGATCTAAAACCCTACCAGCCCGCCAGGCCCGGCGTGCGCGCCAAGGGTAATAGTAACGGGAACATCGAGGTTCCCACACAGCAGGGGGCCATCTACGAACAGTAAGTGGCCCGAGACACGTCGGGTTTCCAGGGTTTTCCTATCTAAGATGTACCTGGTTCCGGCTAATAGTACCCCGGCATGCGGTGTTAGTCGGTTCGAGTCCGACATACCTCGGGAGACGGTATCCAAGGAGATATCAGCACGAGGAAAAAAAAAGTTGTATCTTCTTTTAGTAATTATGCGATAAAACAATATTCTTATTCTCTAACTGGACCTCGCGGTGTTACGCGCAGCTTGTCGATTTCTAGCTCATCTTACTCTTTAGATTTTTTTTCGAATCAATAGACTATGTTGATCCATCCAGAGTATTAGCTTCCTCTACATGATTTTTTTACAAAATAGGTTAAGTAGTCTGAGTATGGACACCCGGACATACTTTGGTCTTTTTTTATTTTAATATTAGTTTGATTACCTGGATTAGGACCATCACGATACAACGGAGGCAGTTTTCTGTAGTGCTTAAAATATTGCACGTGTCCAAGAAGTCTCGCGGCTCGTGATAAACCTACAACCACGTCAGTAACCTTTTCACCGCACCATTTTATCCTGTGAATGAGAAGTTAGTAAAAATGCAAAAAATGCCAAACCAGTTATTCTAAAATGGCTTGAAAAAAATATCTACAAATTAACCATATACATATAAATCTTAATTTTAAGAATGAACCCGCATTTAAAGATAACGAGAGCATTAACTAAAATCTAGAGAAGAAGAAAATAATATCCAGAAAAGTGTGTAGACTATTAAATAGTACCATATATATATATATATATATATAATATACTGCATATATAGAACAGATGTGCCTGCAACTCATACTTTAGACAAAGTCGTAAACTCGACAATAGATTTTTTATGGAATAGGGGGCAAACGCGCAGACGTATCGCATTATGATAATTATCATAATCCATGGGTGGACCCATGGACACCCGCAACACCAGAGGCGTCACAAGTGCGTTACCGGCTTTTGGGGGATGGGGGGGACGGGCTGGGATATGGCCCACCGATGTCCTCAGTCACTCCGTAAAACACAGCGCAAGCAACGTTTCAGTGTTTTTTGTGAGGCCGCCTACCATAGACGGTAGTCGTAAATCTTACTTAATATCTTTAAAAGTATATTACAATACATACTTATAATGTACACCATCACACATGTCATGACTGGATGGCAAACAATTTGCCGTAGTCATAGTCTTATTTATGTCTTGATAGGAATCTTTTGCACTCTCAAAGCCAAGGGATTGATGGAACTCATCCACCGCGTCGAACAGGTCTTTTGAATGAATGGTCTCATTTGTTGACAATTTTGGTCTCATATGATTTGCATACGTTACTACTTTTGGATAAACAGCTTGCCATTCTTGTGCCCATAAGTTGCCTGAAATAATAATAATAATTTAGTAAACAACTATATATTCCATTCAAAGCAATTTATAAATACAATTATTTTTAGTCATAGAAGTGCCTTATCATCGTATATGTGTGAAATTTGCTCAATCTTAACATTGCTATAAAAATTTTAAAAGTGTTTTGCATGTAAATATACTTGACACTTACCTAAAATGTGGGCTGGAATGAGATTATCGTTGTTCATCAATACATCTTCATAAAACAACTTTAACTTTGCTCTGACATAGTCGTGCAATAAATTGTAGAATGGTTTGATTTCCTTCCAAATTCTGTCAACAGTTTCTATAAAATGATCGTCTTCGAATGCATACCTCCACATATCCCCAGCATCAGTAAAGTTTTCAGATTCAGCTACCGTATTCATCCTTACTACATAATCTTTGAATATTGGACGTATTTTCTTGCCGGTCGTATCTCTATAAACCTTCCAATAATATGCTAATTCTTTTGTATCATTGCTCGTTTTAAAAATCGAGATGATGTCTGAAAGAAAATAAAACCTATTATTGATTTGATTTGACATTTATTATAACGTGGTGATAAAAAAATGTAATCACAATGGCACGTTCTTCATGTAGTCTTCAATAATCTGATAGTTAATTGAGAAATAAAATTGTAAAACAACAAATTTAATACATTCTAGAATCAAATCACTTGTCCTTATTCCACTACATATTTTAATGAAGTTTATATCTGAGAGGTTTCGCCTTATGGTAAGTGAACTTGATTCCAGAATGTATTGCAACAAGTTCCAACAAGTACCGACAATCGAGAGTATAATTAAACAAGTCTAATATAATAAGTTAACACTAAGGATGTGATGTATTTACTTCAGTATTCTCAGATAAATCAACATAGTTGATTCTACTCTATCTCTTAAAAATAGCTCATAAAACGAATGAGAGTTCTTAGTTCTTTGAAATCTGTCTAATATAACTAGACCACTAAAATTCTAAGTATTTCATCTACCCAGGATAATGATAATTAATACTCTAGCTTTTGCCCGCGGCTCCACCCGCGTATATATCGGTTAACAAAACAAAAAGGTCAAAATAGTAGCCTATGACTTCTCCCAGTTCTAATCTATCTCTATACAATGAATCAAAATCGGTTCAGCGACTTAGCCGTGAAAACTTTTTAGACAGGCAGAGTTCCTTTCTAATTTATAATATTAGTATAGATTATGATAACTACTGGAAACCAATCCTACAATAACTTTATATATCCCAGTCTTGGGTTAATTTTTCTATATAACGAATATGTGAAAGTTTTTAATTTACTTTTAAATATTAGTCAGGTAAAGTAACTTCAAGTTTTAATATACTTGTAGGTCATTTATTCAGCAACTACTTCAAAAAGTGGTTTAAATCATATCATAGCTAAAAATTGCATTTGTTGCCGTGGCGTTAATGGTTCTGACTTCGGGCTTCCTTCTGTTTTATCACTTTGAAAAAGATAACTCTTACACATCGATCGAATCACAGGAATCGTATCCACTACACTCAGCGCAGCACTAAAAGGCGATGACGGGCCGCTCACGAAACTACATCATACGTGCAGACAGATTAACTAAGTTCACCACTTTTGAACATATAATATATAGGTATATATTACTAAGATAGTGTCATAGTACTATTTAAACATATTAGAAGTAAATTAATACTAACTGACCACTCATCGTCCGTACCGAATCTTCTGAAGTACATGTTGTATTATACGCACACACCGTAACTCGACTCCAAATTCTCTGCATCGTATCTATTTCTTCCCTTTGCTACAATATACAAAAATATTTGCAACAAAGTCATAAAAAAATTATCAGTTTTTAATGTATACAAACTAGAACAGCATTTTGTGACAATTAACCTAATGTAATAATTGTATTCTTATCGAGTTTATATAATTATAATATAAAATAAAATAATATAAAATAATTATTACCTTGCTTTGAGGCATCTGCACGTTAGTGCCTCGTTCTTTTATGATTCTTATTTTTCTATTTATTTTGGTGTCATTCTTGATCTGTTCATCATTTAAATATTTGTTTTTTAAAATATTCCAATATTGTTTTTTGATCTCATCTTCTTCGGCAGCAATCCGTACCTGAAATATGTGGTAATTCTACTATATACACAGTTTACGAGAAAACGTGACTGTTAGTAGCTGTTGCTTACAAAACTTCGGCGTTAAGATTAGAGAATTTACATTTACATGCCTTTGTTTTCTTTTTCTTACCATTTTGTTCTTTTTAGAATCGTTGTTTATATCTGTGACATACGACCATAGTGCCTCTTGTGATGTTTTACACACATCTAAACTTAATTTGTCCATTCCTTCCATAAACAACTCTAAAGTTGTATTAACTTTATCTAGTTCTTCCAATTGAAGCTTAAATGTTTCTACAACGTCATTAGCCTTAATTATCTGTGTAGTAGGATCTAACACAGTTTGCATAGCGTCGTCTAGAAATTTCTTTTCTTTAGCGTCTTCTGCATCAGCGTCAATCTCATGACCACTTTCCTCTGATAAGTCACCTGTTTTGTTTATCTTTTGAATTTTTTCTCCGTCTCCTGACATATCCGATGTGGGATTTGGTGGATATTGAACGGCAAATGATATTGAAGTTATCAATAAGACACATAATAATCTCTGTAACAATAAATATGGGTTTATTACGTGCTTCGTCTGTATGTAGTATAGTGTGAAGCTGGAAACCTTTGTGCAACAAGGTTTATTTAACATAATAAGATGATAAATATAAGGTACTTGCTATACTATGCTCGTATCAAAGATCTTGTGAGAATAGTTTTACAATGGATCGGACACAGAAGCAAAACTTGTAGTGTAGTTGGATAACGATCGTATCCTCTGTCTAGGATCGCCTATCGTGTAGCTGAGTTGAGATTGCAATACATGACAACTAGCTTTAAGTAAGTATTTTTATTAACGCTTCCTCTACATTGTGGTTAGTAGGTGTCATTTTTATAAATACTGAAGTTGTTACTGCAGCTATTAAAAGGAAATCGAGATGAATCGTGCTGATACATGAATTAGATGATGTCAACTAGATGATCTTGACATCATTCATGAGATCTTTTATACATTTAAACCTCATTAGATTTACAACTCATAAACCATGACCATAAATTTAACTTTTGATGAGCTTGAAAATATTCAGGATAAACTTGTGTGTCATCTTTTAATCATCGTCCACTGCTGGAAATATTTCTCCCTATTTTTTTACCCGACTGCGAAAGAATGAGGGTTATGTTTTCGAGTGTATGTTGGTATATATGTATATATATTTCTTTGGCACACCCTAGAGCCTAAACGGCTTCTCGTATTTTTATGTGAGTGGTGTCAATAGAATCGTCTTAGTCGTAATAGTGACAGTGGGTACATAAAAATAAAAAATAAATAAAAAATATATTTAAAAAGTTCTAAATATATTGAAGATAGCAGATATTGACGCAGTCTGTTTTTTTTAACAATTTAACTTGTTTAATGAAATAGCTAAATTAATCCTTAACTTTTTAATAGAGTAATCCAGATGATTGTAATTTAACTGTTCACTATGATAATAGAACGAGGAAAAGGGGGACCTCCCTTACAAATAACCATTTGACTAGCACGAACTAATGGAGAAAGAAATTATAAAGTTAAATACCCACTATCTCGTATGAACGCTCTTGTTAGTCATGCACATTACGGATTTGGTTACAGAGTCAAAGTATAATCTACACAACAGCAATGTAGATGAGCTATATTTAATTTAGCTATATGCTAGCTATATGTAATGTATGAATAGTACAGAACTACATCATTGAATAACAGGTAAAATGATACCAATTCAATGATCGCAGTAAAAACGAACCGCAGATAAATACTTCGATTCCCTATTTAAAATGATGATATATATATAGCAAATGATACGTGTCATTTGGCTAATATAGTAATTGATATCTGTTAAAAAATTACAAATTCCATCAACCTTGATTCTTGAATACATTAAGTCATAAATACATCGCACAATATGCCATTAAAAATCACTTAGGACCTAGATACTTTATGGCTAACTATAAAAATATATATTTATTTATTTGATTAAAAAGGCATCTTATTGAAATCAAACTAGTTCGGAAATAACAATTTCTATAAAATATCTACATATAATCGTTATCACAACTCGCAAAACATCAACAAATTGAAAAAAAATACTTGAAATAAATAAGTCTCTAAGAAGTTGTACGTAGCTAAATAAAATATGTAAAATACCCACTATGAATATCATCCTGTTAACAGAACAATCCACAGCTGTATCAATTTGTACAACACATATCAACCGCAGCACTGCACCCACATTTTCAGTTTAAAACTATTTTGTAGAATGTCGTGTTTCGCGAACCAGCGTTTGTAAGCGACAACACTTACACACACTCCGCTTCACTAGTAACTGCTTGTTTGTGAATTCTGCTATGTGTTTGATCGTTTTGTGGTGGATTTTTCAAATTAGAACAATCGAACGCCTGTTTTGTTTTGAAAACGTATACCGGTATAAGCGCAGCGCGCGACTCGCTTGTCAGCGCTGGCGCATTGTTATGGCACATAGAAATGCCTACCTCAATTCAATAGGTAGACGGTGCGTTCTCGTGCGACCGGACGCCGTCCACAATCGCTAACGCCTTATTAACGTCCTTTGTTATCATACTGTTAACTTATTGATTAACTATTACACCTTAGATGCATGTAGGGAAATTACACCTTCTCAAAAAGGTATTAAGTTTAAATATAAATTTACTATTGCCAGTGAACACTTTCACGATGTAGAAATAGGTCTACCCATTCTTATATGCCCCATTTTATTATCATTAACCAATTGTAAGCTCAGTGCTCGATGTCGTAGTTTCTCTATATTGAGTATTGAGAGTGGTTCATGCATCACTGTTCACAATCTATCCCTTGTTGGCAGACGATGTTGATCAGTACAGTAACAAATTTTAAGGAAATTAAGAGATTAACTTTAGCAAAGTTGGTTTTAAAATACTTTAACTTTCAGATCAGCAACATTTATGCAAAATATAAAACTATGTACATAATGAAACGAGGCTTAGGATTAAATGTATATGTTATCGATAAATAATATATTAAAATTTATATATATATCTATATATTAACCACGTTCGTAAGTTAGGATGTTTACGTTTGCATGTCTTTTTGTGTTCAATGAGGTCACTAAGGTTGGTCATTACCTTTTTAAAAAACAAAAGAAACCATCTGATGTTTTCATTGACTCAAAACTTTGGTAAACAAAGTACGAAATCATAATTTCATGATCAATTCATATTCTGTTTCTACAATAGCGCCTTATCAAATTATGTGGCAAAACCTTGTTCGTTTCTTAGAATAAATAATTTGCATGAAATTTGTTTTGTTGCTTTTGAATGGGAACGTTTCAAAAAAGTACCATTATTTTGTTTTCGTTGTACAGTAAAGTTATTTTATTACTGCCTCGGTAGCGCAGTGGTAGTGAAAGCGATTGCTGTGCTTGAAGTCTCCAGTTCAAATCCTAATTCGAACGAAAAGTATTTATTTAAGCTACAAATATTTATTTTCCAATTGAAAAAATATAAAAATATTCTATCAGTCAAGTCAAGTTAGCTTTCATAATAAAGCTCTCCTTAATTTATTTATATTTTTTTTAATATTAGTGGGGGTTGTGTGATAAATGTCCTAAAATGTATATTTATTATTATTCTCTTTTTACATATTATTTACATTTTTAAAGATACATATAAAAAGAAAAACATTTAAAAATATAAAAAATAGTAGACCATTGACATCGGGTACAGGGGCCAAGAAACCGGTGGTTAGGGCTCTAAAGACAGGAACCTCCTCTCAATACGAGCCGTGCCAAGAAGGACTGCCTTCTGCATCAGACCCTTGATCCAACCGTCTAATGTGAGCCTCTTGAGGTGTTGGTCGAGGCTTTTGGCAATCTATCTATGAGCAGATATGACTATTGGAACAATGATCGCCGAATCTACACTCCACATATCGACAATCTCGTGAGATAAATCTAAGTATTTCAATTGTTTTTCTTTTTCAACTTTCACGAGATTCTCGTCATGAGGAACGGCGATGTCGACAATCATTGCGCGGCGCTCCAATCGATCTATGACCACAATTATCAGGCTTATTGGCAACAATAGTCCTGTCTGTAATAATAGATCGATCCCAATATTATAATTATTATTCTTAGCTAAAGAGAGGCCTATGTATAGCAGTAGACTAGTAAAAACTGTTGCTTATGATTATTTATTTACATGTGTGACTTTTTTGTGGTATAGGGCGCAAACGAGCATACGTATCGCCTGATAGTAATTTAATAACAAAAGCTAATCGCTTACTATCAGGCGATACGTATACGTACCGCCGCCCAAGGACACCCGCAACACCAGAGGCGTAACAAGTGCATTGCCGGCCTTCAGAGGATGGAGAAGGGGATGGGGGAGGGGCTGGAGTATGGACCGCCGGTATCTTCACACGGTGAAAAACAGCGCAAGCGCTGTTTCACACCGGTTTTCTGTGAGGCCGTGGAATCACTCCGGTCGAGCCAGCCCATTCGTGCCGAAGCGTAACTCTTTTACAGTAAAAGCACAAGCCTATGTAACAATGCAGTTGAAAAATACGTCAAGAAAGATTATATTTGTGTGTATATTGCGACTGCTTGTTTGCACTCCAAATAATTATAAGAAATAAAAACCAGTTGATACACATTTTTTTGAGTCTGATGACCTTATCAATTTGTTTGCCGGGTAGCTATTGATTTTTATTTTAATATAAAATAGATTTAATAAAATATAAAAAAAACATAATATTTTTAGGCAAATCATGACTTCAAACATTCCACTCATATTTGGCTAGAAGCTGATCATAGTGATCATATTGCTTAAATGGTGTGGTTCAATTTATTCAAATTTGTTGTATGTATGTATGTAAGTGCCTATGCCACCCTCATATTTTTTTTATGTTTTACCATGTTTTGATTTCTAAATAACTATAACTGTAATAGTATCAGAAATATCAGCATATGATGAGTAAAACAATGACAATAATTGACAAAGTTAACTTACCAATAAAGAAAATAATGAAAAAAATAAAGTACCACGTGAATGTTAATTTTATCTTTATTCAACAAATTTCCCAAACGATTAACTTGGTATGTTTAAAAACTAATAAAATTAATAATTTTCAATAAATTATATTTGCTTCGTCGTCTAATTCTTCTTCAAGTAAGAAGCCAACACTTGGGCCCCTGCCATGTCTATTTCATTGTAACCGTAAGGTTCCAAAGCTTTCTTGGTTCTTTCGAACCATTTCTTTAGGTTTTCGTGATGGCTGAAGTCGAAACCGAACGCCTGCAAAGCAAAAATGTACTTTATTAAATGGAAAATAAATATTAAAATCGTTGGGTTGCATTAGAATTGGGCCTATGACTTTCAAACCTTTTATACCTTGCTATCATTTTTAAGATAAAATTATTTAGGCTCAATAGTTTTTTAGACGCATTGGGCACTTTTTGGATAAACAAAAATCATGGAACTCTCTTCATCGTCACTGAACTCTTACCATGAGATAAGTACATATATTTTTACTTCTTTTTTGTCGCGCATTTTATTTAAAGGGCTGAGAGGCTCATTTCAGAAGAGCTTATACAACTGTTTATTTAAAAGCATTGTTTATTTTCTACTATTTTTGTCAACATTAATTGAAAAACCACTACCCACATATATTATTTTAATGATGTTCTTACATGTTGCGCTTACATTTCAAGTCAAACACAAAATATCTCTTTCTCCAGACTACGAATTCTTTTTATTTAGGAGTAAAATAATTATCTTGGTGTACAAATATAATGAATTAATGAAAAAATAATTAACGCTTCTTATATACTTTATAGCACATCAAACACTACTTTATACTAACATATTTTCTCTCCATCCCATAATTGCGTATAAGAGATTGCCTCCGAGCGATACAAGACCATCATTTGTACCTACATACCTAGTATAAGTCCTTTTGTAATAGCCTGGTGTACCTTAAAGTCATTATTATTACTGAAATTAATAATTACCTCAATGAGACTGTTTTTGTAAGTATATAAATAAGTCTGTACGACCACTTTAAGCAATCCTAATTATTGGACCATAAAGTCACCATGCACCATTTTTATTACGACATGATACAGTACTGATGTTTATTGTGAATAACGATTACTGATGTTTTATATATTTTACCAAGGAACAGTATCAGTCATAATTATATCATCAGTTTTTTCCTATGAATCACTGAACAGTAAAAAATTTTAGAACTACGAAGTTACGAACAGCTCGACCCTACGTTAGTGTTAAATACACTGAGTTACAAAATATATAAAACATAATATGTAAATCTCTACTACTATTACTAGTAAATCTATTTGTCTGTTTGTTAAGCTTTCATAGTTGCAAAACAATCTATTTGTCTGTTTGTTAAGCTTTCATAGGTGCACAATTAAATCAAAATCAGTGCGATTTTGATTTAATTGTGCACCGAGATAAGATTATTTTTATAAGCAATTGTGACCTTAGAAAAAGGAACTTACATCAATATTTGTAATAGTAACAATGATTGTAATATCAGCAATTGTAAGGTTATCTCCAGCAACAAATGCACGACCATCTAAGAACGTGTTCAACCAGCCTAATGCTTCGTTCAGTTTCTCAGCATTTTCTTCATTATACTCTTCACCATGGAACAGGATAGGGATCTGAAAATGTTATTATTGTAAAATAAGTAGAAATTATAAGTTTCATAGGCTTTTATTGTTTATTTGACATTTAAAATGTCTTGGTCTACTTCAGAACAATATAATTTTAACTATCACCAACTCTTTATAGCCGTGTGTACAGATTTTAAAATTTCATTGCACAAATTGCTTAAACAGTTTCCCTCCGTGGACTTTTTTAAAATATAAGTATTTCAAGTTTGATATACTTGCATATGCTACTCCTCAGTTGTCTAAAACCGGGTACAAAAACTTATGTTCTCATATTAATATGTGTCATAAGCCAAAGTGACATCATCATAAATGTTAAATTATATTTTATAATAAATAGGCTGTCTTTGATATAAATATTTTGTCAGATTTTAAATAGAATGACATCTATAAAATCGAATGTTACACAATAACATCAACATCCCAACATCACATCAACGATCGTTAAGATTATTGTGGTGACTTCCACATACAGCGGCAACAAAAATATATGACAACACCATCTACTGAAGATGCACTGGACCACGGCCTAACGCAGTGTACGAAGAAGCTACCAATCTTGCGTCGCGCAATAGAAGTTCTCACGCCGATTGGCATATTGATGGTTGATAATGGCTTCCCAATATCAACCGATGGGCCGATCCGCCAGGCGTAATCACCTCGCCTGGTCGGAGAATCCTCCCTTTATGTTGGAGGGACATGTGACCCATTCCTCCACAATTACTATTACTGTTTTGCAATTAAATTCTGTACCTTATTTTTGGTCATAAGATGTTTGACAAATATATTGTAAAAAAAAGTAAACCGTTTGGTAAAGTAATTAATCTAAAATCTAACCGAAAAGAGGGTTTCCCCATTTGTCTTTGCTCATAATCAAATCAATACTTTTCCCATAGCTCTTTAGGGTTGAATGTTTAAGGTCATAGTCAAATCACAAATGCATTTTGGGCCAGCTCATTTCTATTTTACGTAATTTTTAAAAAGTTTTTACATAATTTTTACTCACATACAAACCAGCGTATCTCGCGAAGAGGGTACCGATGTCAAAGTTTAATCGCTGGTCGACTATGGCACGCTGACGTGGATTTTTTGGATACAAGGAGTCATCACGGCCATAGGCATTCGCCAGGTAAGCCATGATGGCGCGACTGTAAGTAAGAAATATATTCGATAAATAGTCAAGAGTTCTATTGGACTGCGTAGTTCGACTCCTTAGTCGGTCCATGTGCCACCAAACCATCTTTCATTCAATCTGTCCTTCTCTGGAATGCTCTTCACAAGGAAATCAGAATAGCACTCAGTCGTTATTCATTTAAGGCCAAAGTAAGAGCTCTCCTCAACCAAAACTTAGCAGAATCATCACAAATTTGATACTATTTTAGTATGTATATGTAATTAGATATGTATGTATGTGTGTAATTTTGTATGTGTACTTAGATTTTGTGTGTGTGATCTTAAGTTCGCCAATGTACTTCTTGTGCATAAAGTTGTAAATAAAATAAATAAATTAGTATCTATTATATTATTAACAGGCGAGTCAATAAAGAAAAATTCAAGTAGATGCTGTTAAGTCTCATTAATCTTTGCGTGACTTCACATTCATAAAAAAATAACTTTAATCGTTTGTTAAACCTTTTTTGTGTTGTAAACATCACCTGTCTTTTATTATATTGTGTACATGTGATATGTATTATCTCTGTACATATTGCATTCATTATTCATATCTGTGTGTAAACATGGAATATATTAACGAACGTGGAGCTCAGACGATTAATACAATAACTAGGACGCATATCAATAATTTTGCGTTTTCTAATATATATATATATATATATATATATATATATATATATGCATATATAAGAAAGTCGTGTTAGTTACACTATTTATAACTCAAGAATGGCTGAACCGATTTGTCTGAAAATTAGTTTGGAGGTAGCTTAGAACCAGGAGAGGGACATAGGATACTTTTTACATAGGTTTTTTTTTGTTAACCGCGATTGTTGTTGTGCCGTGGGTAACACCGCAGGGCTCAGCTAGCTTATTAATTAAACATATTCACGATTCTATGTTCTATACTTTTTTAAACAAAAATAAATGAAACGTTATTGAAAAAAAACCTCTGAATCTTGAAATACACTTGAATTAATCAGCAAGCGGCTTCAAACATCTCTGTTTAGAAGTCATTTATATTAATAATAATTATTATATATACAAATTTATGAAGGTAAATTAATAGCAATAGACGTTTTATAATTAAACTGGCAGATATATTATAAAGGTAACGGGTTGACTCGACTGGGACGGTACTACCCTCTTACAGAAGACGTACCTAAAATGACAGTATTCGTGCTATCGTTTTTCGTTGGTGAGTGCGAGACCGGAGGCCCAATAATGCCGAAGCACCACTAGGCCGCCATGGTATGGATCACCATGCGGCAATGGTGCCATGTCTGCATTCGCAACTCTTGGATTCTGCTTATGTTTTCCATCAGGAAGAGTAGAGTTAATTTGGCAGGTACATATAAAAAAAACACCAAGCAGTTATGAGGACTGCCAACAGAAGTGAAAACTCAAAACTTCAAGCAAACAATTATTTAAGCTCATCTCAAATGAACCTCTTTGCTCTTTAAATAATATGCGCGCTAAAAAGAAGTGAAGAAGTAAATAATGATAATTCAATCAATCAATCAATTTACAACCCATAATATCCCACTGCTGGACTCGGGTCTCCTCTCAAGAGAGAGTTAAGGCTATGGCCTTAACTCTCTCTTGAGAGGAGACGTATGCGTCCCCACGCTGGCCAAGTGCGGGTTGGGGACTGGCAAGACAACGTTGTGGCTGCGTAATCTTGCCATAGGATGTTTTTAAGCCGCCCAAAGGCCTCCAACTAATCTTTATGACTGTTATCCTATGATAACAATCGGGACCGACTGTTTAACGTGACCACCGAATCACGGAGACGTTCATGATAACATTCCATCAACGGTCACCCGAAGGTACTGACCGCGCCGTCGTTGCTTACCCTCGGTGATTGATTGTAATCACCGAGTGCAACTGGGCTATGAGCGTAATGATAATTACTATGTATTAATTGAATATACTAAACACAGTGACACAACAGCGAAAAGCAGCTGACTGTATATTTCTCGCTCGGGTACACCCGGCGGTCCCGAGTTCACCAAAGTGGTATGACAATTTATGGTCTACTGTCCCACCATCTTACGAATTTTTAATCAGGTGTGGTATCCAACATTTTTTACCCATCACAAAAATCTTGACATTTTTGGATCAGGTCACGTGGCCTGACGCGAGATGTTAAAGAAGAAAGAGTCTTGTACTGGTACTACCAAATTTTACAGGTTCTTGTAGAATTTAAAAAAGTGTAATATCACTGTAATTTATGAACGCCAAGGGTAAAATTCTTGCCAACGACTTTCAAAAGTGAATTATGATACATACAAAATAGTCAAATAAGATTACGTTGTGCAAGATTATGAATATTAAAGAAATGATAAAGATTTTACCTTTCCCATAAAATGAAGCCACTGTCGTCCATAGTTGGTATAGTATGTTGAGGATTCATCTAAAAAACATTATTACAAAATTATTGATACGCAAATAGTTGAAAACTTGAGAGAAACTGAACATTTAATATTTGTTTTAATTGATACACTTAGTAATAAAAGACGGGACTTAATTTATTTCCTGCACCACTAACAAGCTCTAGTAATCTATAAAACTTGTTTGAGTTGAAATTTCCGAGAAAAACCTACAGCCATTTGTCGTATTTTTATTAAGTCATAATATACTTTTTCATTACTTATAAGATTGTTCTTATGATAAGCTGAAGCTGAAAGATATTACACAATAGGAAAACGATAATTAAGTTTTTAGTTATTAACAAAGATTGCAAATGATCAAAAGATTGCCAAAGAAGAAATTGTTATTAAAAAGGTAAGAGAAGAAGGGCAATATTTTTGGTAGTCTTTAAATGGGACTAATCCCGCGCATACGCCCACCACTGTTACTCCTGTACACCAGAATCAACAGCAGTGACCCACGAACTCACTGAGTTATGACACTCGGGAAGTCCCAGGAAAATTTTTGGTACTCTATGTGTGTTTGTATGTTATACCGTAGTGACTAAAAAACTGAACCGATTTTAGTAATTAAGGCGTCATTAAATTCGTTACTAATGGCCCAGGCGACAAAAGATATATAAATTTTATCAAAAGTTTTTACTTTTGTTTATAGGTTTTTAAAATCTCTTACATTCTTTATGTTATTTATATTATGTCTTTTTTTTGAAAATGGAATGTTTTTTGGAAATTAAATGTATCATTAGGTTTATTGGTTTCATTCATATCATTAAAAAAAGACGCTGAATCATAATGGCTTTGAATGTGATGACACCTGTATCAATACAAATGAATAAAACAAGCGTCTTTAGTGTTAAATATTTTAGTGTTTCACTCAAAAACATTTTTATGCGAAAAAAGTATATTGGACATTTCGTCTTTGAGTCTGTCTGACTGTTTCGACCCCTTCGACTGATCACCGAAATTGTTTAATCGATTTCAACAGGAATTTTACTGACAGCCATAAACATTTATATAAAATATATATAAGTAAACAGACACAATATATTGTTAATGCTTACCTTGGTGTACTCAGGCGTCATATGTTCTCCTTCTAGAATATTGGTAGGAATAAGTTCCAGATCCAAGCTCAGTACTTTTGCAGTCATCATAACAGCTCGGCAAGGTGGTGACGGTGGTATATAATACAATTTGATTGGCTGTGTGGGCATCTTGCTGTTTTTAGAACGGGCGGCAGCGTTGCTAAAATGGTCAAGTAATTTTATTTCAGATAATCGAAGTTTTTAGGTGTACATACCTACTAACTGATTTAAAGTTACGAACATTTGTCAATTTTAAAGTAATTTAGATCAAAATAAACGTTTTTTTAATGATATTTACTATTAAAACAATATTTTTTTCTAACAAGTAATTTTATCAAAAAGAAACAGACTGCGTATATATATTTTTTTATTCTTTTTTTAATTTTGAAGTACCCAGTGTCACTCTCATGATTAAGGCGAATCTATTGACACCACTTATTGCACGTTGCTATAACGCAATGTATTTATGATATTTCAATATCTATTCTCTAAAATCATGATGTAAAATTCTATGTTAGATGTCGAATATATATTATTTCTTATATTAGAATTAGAATAGTTCTTCTACATAATATATTAGAATAGTTCTTCTACATAAACTACATAAACGTGATGACCTCAAATCACGAAAATCTAAAACAAGACATAAATCTGTTTGTCAGTAAAAAAAGTCAACAACAAATAATAAATACAACTTTATAGTTTATAGTTCAGTTATTCATGTTTATAGAATTGTATTATAAACAGTATTTAAAAACATGGTAATTCTTTCCAGTAAGTCTTTTCTTTCAACTCGTGGTCACTCAATAAATTTACTTAATAATAATAATAAAAACGTTTATTTCTCACCAAAACCAAAATACATAGTTTGTGAATTGACCTACAAAAAAGTCAGGTAGTACTTCGGCTAAGGATCGCCGGTGCCCGTGGTAGGCATAAAATTGCCTGTGTTACAGGTCACCAGGGTCCTCGCTCCGAACCAGATACTATAAACCAAACGCTATGAATAAAACAAGAAAGAAAAGAAAAGTAGCAAAAGATTTATTTTTCTTTTCTCATGGAATTATGGGTGTTTGTGTGTGTATGTGTGTGTGTGTGTGTGTGTGTGTGTGTGTGTGTGTNAGTATTACTGTAAGTCTATGTATATAAGTGATGTTTAACATATTATTGCAAAAATAGACGGTTACTCCAGGACCACCAATAAACCCTCGGTTTCTTCGTATGTCTGCTATAAGAGCCATTCCGTTACAACCAACTTGTAGGTAATCTATTTTAATATAATATATAAAATTCTCGTGTCGCGGTGTTTGTGAAATTTTGTGTGTTCATATTGGTTAGGTCTGAATATCGGCCAACCGCTATTTTTCATACTCTAAACTGTAGGGGTGACCTAATTTTTTTTATGGCGAAACTACGATAGCCGTGTCAGGTAGTGAATAAATAAATATAACATAGGTACAATTATTATTATAATCAGTGAGGCGGTGATGCAATAATATAATCACTGTTTATACCAAAGATAAATGATTTTATCGATCAATCATAGTAATATCATTCGTGTCTCACGAAACACAATAGAATTATTCCTACTTTATTTTTATTTATTAATACAAATTATTTACAATATTCTTTGTATGCGTCCGTTTCACGTATGTTTGAAAAATATTCTGCGACACCGTATTTATTCCTAATGCGGAGGTTGTGCTTTTATTTAAAAAAATGACTTTCAATTACAAACCCAACTACATAAAAACTTTTAATAAAATTTAAAAACCATACTTTATCATTATTACGAATCTATTGACACCTCATTCATTAAAATAGGCTCAGTAACTTAGACGCTACGGAACATACAAAGATAGACTGCAAAAAGTATTATCCTTTCTTCGCCGTAGTCGGGTAAATAAGGTATTCTACGCAATTCAAAATGTCATTAGCTCCTTTAGTAGGCACTTATAAGAATTTAAAATTCTTTTCGTTCGTATGTACTGCCATTTGCACCGTTTACTGTGTTGTACTGATAAATTAATAAAAAATAGCGCTCTTATATGCTAAGTAACCAAAAATAACATGAATACAAAAATGAGAAATAGTGCATTAGCTAAAAGAGAGCTTTGAAATCATGAGATTAGTGTTTGAGTGACCTAACAGGGTTAAAAATTAGGGCGATTTTCAGTAGTCGATAACAAATTTGTGCATAAACATTTGACAAAACAACAACAAAAGCCTTTTTATAAATCAATTAAATATCTGCAATAAAGCTTTTGTAATCATCAGGCATATTTTAATATTTGGGTCTAACCTAAGAAAGTGAAAAAAAAGTATACTTAAAACTAAAGGTTTTCATAAAAAACTTTTTAAATAAAATAAGAAACCAATATACATCTATATAACAATCTAAAACTGACATCTAATATTTATTATACCTAGTAACAACTTGTAAATCAGACCCATTTATTGAAAGTAACAATTTCTTTCAAGTCTTTAGCTGTTGACGTTGCATGCAATCATTTTTATTGCTGTACTGAAATAGGCACTAGCGTGGTAGGTACGGATTTCTGCAGTTCCAACTCTTTGACAAATAAAACCAGCCGATAGAACTTTAATGTTCGCTATAAAAAAATTGATATTTTTTTTTTATTTTTTTTTTTTTCTTTAAAGACAACTGCCGCATTAGGAATATACATTCCTGTGTCACGGGGTTCTTTACAAACATACATGAAACGGACACAAAGTACACCCAGACTTAGAACAATAATTTATGGATCACACAAAGTATTGTCCCATGTAGGATTTGAACCCACAACACTTGGCGCAGTAGGAAGCGGTGTGGCGACCACTGAAACCACTAGGCCAACCGTGTAGTCGTGTCATAATGAATAAAATGAATATAAAAGTATAATTTCAATATCGTATCCGCTCATTGGATCCGTTCCGGCTTGTTAAGAGAACCACTGTTAACTTGATAACAAGTCAAAACGAAGATAAATCTCCAAGAATTTAAGTGAAAAAATATTTAGTAATGTGCTACAAATACTTTAAAATTATCCCTCACTCGTGAATACTACAAGCGTATAAGTTAAATAGCCGATGTCCACAATCATCACACTCATTGCAACCTTGATTTCCACCACCAAAACAAGGCCATGTTTCACACTAAACTCACCCTATAACACTTATTACAAGACATATAACTACAACGCTTGATACTGTCTTCATTGCTAATAACTTGGCAAATTAATCTGAAATCGGATATATCAAAAATAAAAATTAAACCAAGTTACCTAAAAATCAAATTCTTATACAACTACATTCAGTATTACCAATGTATTTCTTATGTTATAATAAATTAAAATGCAAGCAAATAAAATCATGTTACTCTTTCTGCTAAACTCACTTAGTTATGTGAATTTTCTCGACGATAGTCTTGTCCATGCATTGGCCCAGTTTGAATAATTTTCTTGAAACACTTTTACAATTAATAAATGAAACTAAATAAATATTTTCAAAGCTTACAAATCAGCAAATAAAACTAATATGATACCTTTTCAGTTGAAATATGTCGTTTGATTTGAACCAAGCTTTTGACTTCCTAAAGTCGACTCATTCGTCAACGTTCAAATAAATACTGATTTTCTGACTTGTCTGTTATGATTGTATATACCTGTTATGACTATGGGCACCATAGCAACGTTAGGCGATACTGCTGTGTCACTGTGACCATCATATCGCAAAATAAGTAGTGAGTTACGCTATAATTTGTAAGCGACAAGGGCTACTTAAGCTATAATTTATTTATAGTGGAGGTTTCAGAACTCGACAATAACTAAGTCAGTAGTTACTAGATCAATAGTCATTATTCATATTTTGAACCTGAAGATTCGAGAAATCTTGAACTTTTTCATAAATCTTGATGGCAAGTAAATGAAAGTGTTCCAAAGTGTTGACATAACACGGAAGGCCTTTAGCAAGTTTTTGACTCCTGAGTTGCCGGTGATCACAGCAGCTGTCACTTTCCATCAGTTTCGCTCTGCTCTGCTATAAAAAGGAAGTACTCAGTTTTGTACTAAGTTCTGTATCAATTCAAATCATTAAACTTAATAAATTAAATTCCGCTCTTCCTCCAACCGATCAAAGAGCATAGCGATTCATACAGGATTGACAAGATACCGCAGACGAGCTGTCATGATTAAAGTTATCATAACTGATCCTTGCAGAAGCCACACCACATTTAACATGAAGACTGATCAGTGTGAACGGACTAGACATTTAAATAATTAAAGGCTACGTTACGAGATATTTGCCCTAACATGATGAGACAGACAGTTCTCTTCGCAGAGGATGTCTTGGAGAGCGGTAAAGATGCCACATAATGGGCAAGTTTCCTCATATAAATCATTTCTAAGGACACTTGATGACCTGTGGAGGGTCTAAATTAGCTGATATACTCTTCGAAGACGGTAGTTCAACTGGTCGAATGCAAAAACTTTCCATACACGAACAAATACCAATCCTAAGTTAAACGATTTAATCTGGTAAGAATAACACGAGTAAATTATCTGTAGAATACCTAAAAATCAAAAGTATCCATCTTTTGTAAGAACTTTGTAAAACTACTTGACGTCTGATGCAGTCCAGAAAACTTGAATCAAGAGCTATTACATATAACAGTATGTGCAAACTGTAGTGATTCTAGAATAACTGCAATTTAAAACTAATAGGTTTGTAATTTTATGAACGACATAATTTTCAAAGTAACCTTTATATAATAAGAGACATTAGTATAATATGTATTTAAAATTGTTGACGTGAATCCTACTAGCATTGTGTAATTTCATGATATTTCCTTCCTGTTCTTATAATCGTCACTAGCAATTAATAGTAATCAAATGCTCACATTACTCAATCTGAACATTCTTTAAATATTTTTTAGATAAAGTAAGTCTTAAAGACAGTAACATACAAAAGAAAAATATTCAATCTTATACAGTCAATTACTACGAAAATGGTAATAATAATAACTTTTCATTTTAACCACATTAGTTTAGCGTGTTAATTGAATAATTAGCATTTCGTTTATTTCATCATTTCCCGTGGGAGAGCCACGTTTGGGCATGCAGAGCCGGCTCGACTGAAACAGTGCTTCCGCTGTGTTTCACTGAATTAGTGAGGATACCGGAGACCCACACCCCAAAAGCCTCCCCCCTTCTCCCTCCCCAAGCCGGCAACGAATAGCCTTAATGGTTTTTATATTGTATGCATCCCACTCATTATACGATGCCGTACATCTTAATATAGACTTTATTTTCTGGCTAATAAAAATTACACTACCATTTCGGGGGTGTTTCTGGTCATCTGATACTATACGGCATTAACATTTTTTTAATGAGAACAATTGATAATATTATTATGCCGTCCATTTAAAGTGAAACGGTGTGTATATTATATCGTAAATTGAAGACTACCAATCTCAGTATTAACATTTTAGTATACTTTTCTATGTATATATTTCTATTATCTTCTTTATACTTGAAACATTGATTTTGTTTAGGGTTCTGTGCCTCAAAAGGAAAAACGGAACCGTTATAGGAATTTTTGTACGTCTCTCTGTCTGTCAAGAACTTGTAATGCCTCTGCCTCCGTCTAACCTGCCTGCAGCCTGACACACTAACCTAAACTTAAAATAAGGAGAACCTCAACTATATGTCTTCAGAAACCTCCCCGAATCGACACTGGCCTATCCAAGATTTTGCTCTACTGCAGTGAAACCGCAAGCTTGTTCCTACTACTAATCAACAAATCACTAAATCGTGATGCTTCTACATTACTACTTTAAGACTGAACCTAGGATTAACTTCGAAAAGATTATAGAATATTTATCAGTTTTCATATATAAAAACTGATACTGAAAGAAGAGGAACAATAAGATAGGATTATAATAAATAGTAGTATCTCTTTTACTAATGGCTCTTAAGTGAGACACACAAAGAAAATCTACCATGTAATAACTAGTTTCCAGTACCATTGTATTATTTTTATATAAACAAATTGTATTATTTGTTCATGTTTGGAATAATTTGAAAGCTTTCAAAGCAATAAATATTGATCCATTTCCCAGACCATTGTAGTCTTCAAATCTAACATTAACCTAATCACATAGAATTCCAATGCCGTAATATAATTGGCATACCACCAAATATTAAAAGCTATGGAAAGATTGATACATCATTGGTGTATATTGTAGTACACCAAATAGAATAGAATAAACTTTATTGTACACCAGTTAAAACAGCTTACATTCAGGAGCATAACAAATTAACCACCATTTACAAATGGCGGCCTTATCGCTAAAAAGCAATTTCTTCCAGGCAACCAAATTTGAAGTGAGAACATGCGAGTTAGCATTTTATCCATTGCGTGTTATGTCAAGCTATTGTTGTTCGAACCTGAAGGTCATATCGCTTAAGAAAAAAGCAGGAAGTGCGGAAAAACTTATTGGAAGTCACGAACCATACAGATTTATTTGATTTTCAGCGATAACGGCTTTCTGACAACTTTGTAACAATATATGGAACGAATGTCGGATAAGCCAAATAAATAATATATTGTTTAAATTCATACTCATACGTTTTATAAACACTCCATAAATCGTATACGGAGCAGCAAGCAAGAGCATTGCAATGCACATAAAATTTGTTACTCAGAATATTTAGGAGGCATCGATTTATTTGCGCCAAATAGAACAAGTTAAAACCCGACACGGCCGTACCATACTATTCTCGAAGCAGTTCAAACCATTTTCGACCCCTTTGTGGATAAAACTTAACGCCTGAATTTTTAGAAATCATACAAACATTGTATAAACACAGTATGTTTTAAATTTCACTGATTTGATCCAGTTGTTTAAGTATTGTAACTAGTCAAAATTTCTTAAATTTTTCTCTCACTCACTGACTTATTCACCGATCATCAAAACTCTAAGGCACTTCTAGCAGACAAAGTACCTTCAAATTTAGAATACAAGTTATATTTAGTGAATAATTAAAAAAAAACTAAAATTTTGCAAATTGTATCACGCATATCGTAAAATCGTCAACGGAATGAGAAAAACGAGAATGACATGTCTTATAAAGTTGTAGTATTTTAAAATCCCGCAAAGTATAATGTAAACTAAATTGCCCGAAATTTCCCATAGAACAGAAAATAGGCTTTAAGAAAATTTGTTGTTGATATTCAAGAAGTAGAAGGTACTGGAAAGGAAAAAAAGGATGCATTATCAACAAAAAGAAATGAGATGCCCTCAAAAATAATATAATAAAAAATTACGCCTCGCTACTCAGTTCTTCTACCGTAAAAAGTTGTGAGATCCATGTGATACGAAGAGAAGACAATCGAAAATGTATTACTTTTTAAGATACATTCCATTTTAATGCGATGGTCAAGTCAACCTTATTACATGGATCTCACAATTGTTTATAATAGAACTGAGTTCACCACTCACCCACTTGGTTTTTTACAGAGATAGATCACACATTAGTCTCGTTGTATGACTATATATGATTATACATATGTATGTATAACCGTACTGGAAATTGTATTCATTTTGTGGTTATCTTAAGTACCATTTTAGTTTGTAAGTATGATATATCACGCAGTGGATCATTTGTTTACCGTGTGACAATTACATTGTGTCGTCTCGAAAGTCAGTACCCTACCGACCCATCTTGAACTTCATCTGTCCTTTGCAGATGTCAACTTGAACGAGAAGATAAAAGTAAGCATTGATAACATCATCGTCCTTTTGTTTAAAGAAAATAATGGCTCATTATCTCTCTCATTGAACTCGTACAAATGTATATGTCTATTGTATAAATATATTTAACTCTCGAACTGTTTTATAAAATATCTCTCACAGAAGATCGATCTAAAATGAAATCATTCGTGGTGCCATGTTTCATTGGTGAGTGCGAAACCGGAGGCCCAATGTTGCAGAAGCATTACAATAGGCCACCATAATGTGGGTCACCATGCTGCATTGTTGCATTGTTTGCATTCGCAATGAGTATGGTGACCACCGCTTTTTGATTCTGCTCATGTTTTCCTCAAGGAAGAGTAGAGTAACTTTTGCAGACTCGTACATAAAAGTTTAAAATACTGGCTTTGAATACAGTGAAGACCCACGATATTAATAAAACGAAACCATCGGTATCAGTAATTTTACATAAATGTAGCTTGTCGACTAACTACAGTTATAAACAGTTGTATGACTTATTTCAAACAAGTAGAAAGCCTTTTTAGGCCGCCTTCACAATGGCGTTGTATTGTTTCTCACTGTGTAGGCGTTTTATAAATCTGGATTTTGGGGTATGGGCATTCGGTATCCTCACCCACTCGGTGAAACACAGTGCAGGCGCTGTGTCACACCGGTTCTCTGTGAGGCCGTAGTATCACTCAGGTCAAGCAGGCCCATTCATGGCGATGCGTGGCTCTCTCACCTTGCGGCCTTGTCGACGTTGTCGATGCTCGGCATCAGTCCTCTACCGATTCCGTTCAGCGGTCTCTTTCTGACGCATTACAGCTTCACAGAAAGAGACCACTGCGCCCCAGCCCTACTCACCCACCAGCATAGCAGCAATAATTGTATGCAGGTACAGGTCTCGTCCAATTTGGTCGACAAGGACTTCTCGTTCAGACGCCCACGCGGGGAAGTCCTCTAGCGTGTGATGGGCGAAGTCTCAGTCGGCTGTGCAGTGATGGCAATGTGCCGTCTCCTCGCATCCAGTCTTATTCAGATACTTACTGAAGTAACCATGTCCAGTGCGTATCTGTGTTAGTCGGTAGGTGAAGCGACCTCCCTTTCTACCAACCTAAGTTTCGAGGTTAGGTAGAACGGCACTATGAGCGTGTTGACGCGCATTCTGCGGCTTCAGCCGCACGCGCCACTGAGCCAGTACCTGTCAGTGAGCGTTTTGCCGCATTTCGAGCTCGTGCTGGTCTTCCCCGCTCTCAACCCGGTAGATGGCACGAGTCGGGTCCTAGAACTTTGCGTCCACATCCGCCAGGATATCAAAAGGCTGGAAACGAGCCAGCTGCCTTCAAAGAGATGGAGCGGTATCCTCGTACCATGCTACCTTGGGGCATTACCCATTTCACTTGATTAAGCTTTAGTTTCGGCAGCGGGAGGCCTACGAACGGACCTACAACCAGCAATTGTCTGCTAAAGGCTGTTGACAGAATTACTCTTTTGATGCATGCATTTTTATCTCTTTAAGCAAATTAAAACGTTAAACAATAAAACATTCGATCAAAGCTCTTCTTATTTGGCGAGAGTTATATTTAAATATACAGCACGTAAACCTACTTTAAAATAGAATTACCAAACTAGGTAATCAAAGGTGCTAAAAATGGATTATAGCATTTTAATATATATAATAAGTATTAAATTATGGCACTAATTCTAAAGTCTGTACCTAATATCTTAATTTGAATTAAGTACTTTTTACTGTAACTTAGAAAAGACATTTGAAAACCTCTTTTAATTCCTTTAGTAAAGTAGTTTTGTCATATACTAGCATTTCTTGTACATAAATATCTGCAATGTGAATCTCTGAAACGGCTCAAACAATTTTTATGAAATTTTGTATGTAAGAGGTTTTGGTGGCTATAAATTGACCTAACTAGGATTCATGTTTAGAAAATTTGGCACAAAAAGTATCGAACAGACATATAGGCACTCATTTCATCACATGTTTTTAATCTCATATTTTTGGAAAACAATAATGTTCAATTGTAATACAACCCCGACTGCGTCAATAACATATACAAAACATATAACTTATATATATTCGTAATTATCCTTTAAAAATATTCATTTCAATACCACACTCAATGTATTTTAAAAACATTTTTTTTTGAGAATAATTTTTGGCTCCTTTGTGTGCTTTGTTTTTTTTTTATTTTGATGTGTGATCACTCTCATGACTAAAACGAATCTATTGACACCACTCACATGAAAATACGACAAGCCATTTAGGCTATAGGGCGTGCCAAAAAATATACATACACAAACATAACCTTTCTTCTTTCGCAGTCGGATAAAAATACGTATACGCCTACAAACTGTCATTTATATTTTATTGGACTGATCCATTTAGATATGAAATACCATTTTAGTCATCCAAATAGCCTTAATGGTTTTTACATTGTATGCATCCCACCCATTATACGATGCCGTACATCTTAATACAGACTTTATTTTCTGGCTGATAAAAATTACACTACCATTTCAGGGGTGTTTCTGGTCATCTGATACTATACGACATTAACATTTTTTTAATGAGAACAATTGATAATATTATTATGCCGTCCATTTAAAGTGAAACGGTGTGTATATTATGTCGTAAATTGAAGACTACCAATCTCAGTATTAACATTTTAGTATACTTTTCTATGTATATATTTCTATTATCTTCTTTATACTTGAAACATTGATTTTGTTTAGGGTTCTGTGCCTCAAATGGAAAAACGGAACCGTTATAGGAATTTTTGTACGTCTGTCTGTCTGTCAAAACCCTTTTTCTCAGGAACGCATCGAGGTATCGTGCTCAAATTAGCACAGATAAAGAAAAAAGCATAATTTTTTGCTGCAAATTTTCGACACTCGCGAGGGAATCAAAATCTACAGGGTACTTCCCGTGAACTCAGAATCTTGAAATTTGGTACGAAGCAATGTCTTAGAGCACAGATAAAAGAAAAATGGTGATAAGCATAAATTTTGGTTACGTTATATAATATACCTATATGTTTGTACGGAACCCTCGGTGCGCAAGAACGACTCTCACTTGGATTTTTTTTAATTGTGTATTTATAAAGTCCTACAATTTTATAGAATAATTTGATGCATGTTTAATGATACTTACAAAAATTAAAAAAACATAGGTATCTCGTTGAAATTCATATTCGTACACGTATTTTTCAGGAGTTTTGTCCTCCTAACAGACCCAAAAAAATGTACCTCACGTGAAAAAATGTTATGTATACATATTTAAAATATTTATTTATTTATTTATTTATGTTCATTGCGTACATATTACAAAATACTAAATTTATGTTGTGACAAATCAGCCCGCGTACAACTGAAGGGGAGGTTGCAACCCTTGATTTTTCTCCCTTGTTACATAATTTTTGAACGGCGTTGCGGAATAATGGATTAGAAGAGCTATTGAAATTGTGGGTAATCGATGCAGTACAAAATCAAAGGACCATTTCTGTACGGCACTACATTTTTTTTAACATTTTTCATGGAACTATCCATGGTCAGAATGCCGTACAAAAATATATGACTAAAATGTACTCCTACCTGTACCTGTGCTTTCAAATTCTTACCTGTACTCAGTTGGACAGCTTAAAAGTGACATCATAGTGCTGTTTTTATATTAATTCTCAACAAGTCTCGTGGTGGTTCAAATGATTTATAAATGTTTGTCACAGGCCTGTAGTCTATTATGATTGAATTCCACCTCTTCAGACCTGTTTTTTCCTTAACGAAATAGTTTCAAAATCAATATCGGGCGTTATCGTCATATACATAACATAAAAACAATTAGCTGGAATTGAGCAAGTCTTTCTAGTTAATTTAGTTTATAGGAAAAAATACTTGAATTGATTTGAAATTGATGATAAAGGTATAGAATAATGGGTTATCATCATAGATTAAAATAATCATTCATCGTATTATAATAAGTAGCAATTCAAATGAAAAAAACCTTTATAACATATTTAGTTCTGCTTCAACTGTAAACCGGCTGTTAATACATTTTATTTTATCTGTGGTAATATATTCAATACTGTATCTAGGTCGTTTCAAGGGGAATGCGCGGCACAAGGTTGTCGCATGTTCAAAGACAAAACACAACTGAGTCATATTGATGACTTAAATACGTCATTTTATAAACTTTATTCCTTTCAAAATTTTTAGTTTGTCAATACCACTTGTGAATAGTAATCCGTTCCCTTATCTGTTTAATCATACCAAACAATATATGATGATAACCACGCTTCGGCATGAATGGGCCGGCTCGACCGGAATGATACCACGGCCTCACAGAAAACCGGTGTGAAACAGCGCTTACGCTGTGTTTCATCGAGTGAGTGAGGATACCGGAGGCCCATACCCCAATCCAACGCCCCCTATCCCCCTCACCATCCCCTTTCCCCCCAGGCCGCCATAGTGTGGGTCACCATATTGCATTGTTCTTTTTCGCATTGAGGATGGTGACCACCACTCTTGGATTCTGCTCATGCTTTCNNAGAACCACGCTTCGGCATGAATGGGCCGGCTCGACCGGAATGATACCACGGCCTCACAGAAAACCGGTGTGAAACAGCGCTTACGCTGTGTTTCATCGAGTGAGTGAGGATACCGGAGGCCCATACCCCAATCCAACGCCCCCTATCCCCCTCACCATCCCCTTTCCCCCCAGGCCGCCATAGTGTGGGTCACCATATTGCATTGTTCTTTTTCGCATTGAGGATGGTGACCACCACTCTTGGATTCTGCTCATGCTTTCCATCAGGTAGGGCAGAGTTATTTTGGCAGCTTAAATATAAAAAAAAATATATATATTGTACAACAAAGCTGGGCTCGCAAATATTGTAAAATGATAGTAACTAATATGTTTATCAGCCGACAAATATTTTTCAATACTTTATTACCTGAACTACGTCAGAACACATTGCATTGTTTTGTATTTTTGTGGTTTCTACGGGTCGCCTGATGTCAGACATGAAACACGTGGACATCTAAAACCTAAGGGTCACAAATTTGCGGCTTCCCTTTGAGCTCCCGCTGCTACAGCCAAGGGGAAGGGGCTAAGATTTGAAGTTGGTGTCGTGTTTCGTTGGTGAGGCCGAGACCGCAGGCCCAATGATGCAGAAGATTCTTTATAGGCCACCATAGTGTGGGTCACCATGCAGAATTATTGCGTTGTTTGTATTCGCAAAGAGTGTGGTGACCACTACTCTTGGATTCTACTCATGCTTTCTATCTGGTAGAGTAAGAGTTACTTTGGCAGGCCTGTTTAAAAAAAAAGCTCCAATAACGTAAATAATTCTGTGAAAGGTAACGAAAGATGTAATTTACACCCTCGATCGTCAGCACTTGGTTTAACTTATTAAAATACATTCTTGAAATTAAACTCACTTTTATTTTTATTTCACTATGAGTGGAATATAACCAACACCGGTATTCGTGATGTCATTCCTCTTATGTCGGTCAATTTCGAAGTACTCGTAAAGTTGTATAATAGTTAAATTTAAACCTTGTGTGTTATCAACTAATATTCATATTCGAAGAAAACAATTGATGTAATTCAGTTATTAAGTAAAATTGATTTTTATTTCAATGACAATAATATAGAATTCATATTAAAACCAATATACGTTGAGACACACATAAACACCTTATCAAATTCTGTCACAAATCCATCTTCCTATTTACAATATTTTTCACTTGTTCTCAACAATTTATAACAATCAAAACACTTCTAAAAATATTTATTTAATTAGCACTTAGGTGTACATAATAACTTAATAATAATATTACTTGACTGGACAATAGGTAAGACTAGAGAGGCTAAACATCATTGGCGTTCACTTGTCATCGAGTACTTCCACTGTGGAGGCACTGCTTGCATTATCACGATCCTTACTATCTCCACCCTCATATTCTCCAGGTTTAGACATTGAGGTATCGGGAATTTCAGTTTTCAACGTATTTATCCTTTCATTATTTGGTTCTGTATTTTTCTGAACATTTTGCGTCTGTTCATCACTAATTTTCACTTTTTTACTCTTCGAGTTACCCATTTTGTGTCTAAGATGCACGAACACACGCTCGATAGTGACAATACCAGCTATGATCCGCGCTTTTGTAAAGATAAAACCACTGATAAGGGTATTTGTATAATTAGTACTGACACTGCCACAGATAAGTCTGTTGTCAAATAAAGTGCAAATGAAACTGCAGTTACTAAGATAGGACTTCTGCAGACAATACACGAGAAGTATGTATATAAATACAAGATAAGGCGGCAATGACACACCGTCTGTATTTATGTTTCATTGACCGACCGCTTCTGTCTCATTTACAAATATATTAAACGGGACCTTCAACGAAATCATTATTATGTTTCTTTGTGTACTATTTTTGAACGCATTACAAAGAACGTCGAGACTCGAGATATAGAAAAACAGTTGGCTTACATAAATAAATGGATCTTTTTAACATTAGATATATGTTTGTTTACGCTATTATTGTGAATTTGATACAACATTGACCTCAGTTTTCAAAAACGATTAAATTTAATTCTCAGTGAAGTAAACTTTCCTTTGTCTTTTTGTTTTCTGTTATTACGCTTGTTTTAAAATAGATCAAGACAAAGAGAGGATTCTCCACCGAAATAATGTGATCACGCCTGGTTAGTTGTGGCTTTAAGGTTCATATTGAGCGATAATAATATAATTGAGTCATACGGGATATGTATGTATTCCACAGTTTTAGTGATTTGTAAGAACAATATTTGTGAGAACAAAATGTCTCAACATTCTGAATCACGATATCAGTCAATTCCTTGTGTGTCATGATAAGATAAAAACTAAGCGTATAAGTTGGTTGAGTCACTGCTGTGTCGGTTTTTAATACCAGAGATGTTTACAAGGATTCTTCCTAACATATTCTCCACGAAATCAAGAGTAGAGATCAGTGTGAATTAAGCAGAGGATATCTTCCATAAAAAAGATTCTAAGTTCATCTTGATCTTTCATCTAAAAAGGCATGTTAGCTCAATACTCAAAGACGTTGGGAAGGTTTAGGTTTATTTTTTATAAAATAGTTTCCTTCTGAAATAATCGAGAGCTATTTATAGAAACTCGTGGTTAGAAAGAATCTGTTGATCAAGTGAAGCTATGAAATAAATTGTCGTGACAATGTAAAAATCTCTGTCTCTTTTGACTTACATTCAAAATACAATTAGTATAAATAAAATGTTACTACAGTCTAACTTAATATACTACAGTAAATGAGGAATCCTTAAAAATGTTTTATGGCAATGACTCTCCAATAATGAACTCTGAATACTAAAATTTAATCGATCTATGATCAGTACAAACGTGTTCGCAACATTGATTTACTTTTTTTCAGAAGAATCTCAAAGTAATCTTACACATACATTACTCTTACTATAGAAAAACACAATCTATACAAATAAATAAAATTGGAGTGTCTGTTTGTTATATTAAAATAACCGCTTTTTACTAAATGCATATGTATGTACTTTTATCTTACCGTGTAGTACATATACCAAAATATCATTTTTTACAATTTTCGTCTCTCTCTCAGTTTGTTTCAGCTAATCTCTGGAATAACTGGATCGATTTTGATGGGATTCACTGGTAGGTGGCTGATAATATAAGAAGTAGCTTCTTTCTTAAACAACTTTTGCCCCGTAGTTTTTATTGTACCACGGGTAACACCGCGGGGCTCAGCTACTAGAAAATAAAACTTAATATACTTTTCTGCATGTGAGTGCAAATTCAACGGACATTTAGAATAGAATAAAACAAGTTAATATAGTTCACACACAAAAGTATAGGTATCAATTGAATTAAAGTCTACACAATGTATGTGTATTGAATTAAATTATTGGCGACCTTATCACAAAAAAGCAGATTCTGCCAGATAACCTAAGAAACCATTTAAAAACTTTAAAGATGTTATGATAAACACAATAACGCTTATTTCATTTATTTTATTTCATAAGTCATAATCGTAAGGACAATGAAAATATATCATTCTCATAAGATACTGATATTACTGACGATATGCGATATTACTCTTTAGATAAAAGTAAAACGTCACATGATGGGTAGGATTATTCTTGTTGAACTATTGTTAAAAACGATGACTGTTTAATAGACAAGGCAATGTACATCTTCGAATCTATCTATTGTACATTTCAAACGCTTAATGATGTCATTGACCGTCATGCGAAAAACAAAAAACGATCCAACATACACATGTACGTTGATCATGGTCATGTTCCCCGTAACATGGTAGAAATCATTAGACAATAACTTATAAATAGTCTATTACTTCATTTAAACGTCCGCGAGGCTTGTGTCGATTTGCTAGTCACAGCACCATTTACATGTAATGAAACTGTCGGTATCTTCAATTCTAAAACGAGTTTTACTGCCAACCACTAGCCAGCTGCTGTCGTTCTATTGAAACAATTCTAAATAAATATATTCGGTTAGTAACATTCGTATTTTAATCTCTCGTCTTCTTCCGTTTTAGGGCTATAAGCGTACTTAGTCGCTATTAGTTTAAAAGTAAATTTATCTCACATACATGCTATCATACTAAATGAATTTTTGATTCCGTGATTGTGATTGGTTTAATGTTTGTTTGATACTCGTCGTGTTGAATGATTGTATTCTTTTACTGTTAGATATGGAAAGTCTGTAAACGTGCAGCGAATGCCTAAACGGGTGTTCGTTGCGCGTTTCCGCCTGTGTGTGGTACAAACTGAGACCTCCGAATTTCTCTTCTTCAAGGTCCATAGAACAAGTTACAAGCCTTTCTACTGGTACGAGTCGTAGCGGACGGCGTTAGCATCTGCAACCGGAGCGTCGGGTGACGTCGCTGCACCAAATTTCACTCGCAGACTTCTACTACACATAACTAATACAATGTATTTTTTGTAAAGAACATACTTCTAGTAACTGAGTCGTTTTTCGGATTTATTTTTAAGTTTAGAAAGAACTATTGATTCATTATACAAATAATCACAAGGACGTTTTTTAAATTCATTGTTAGCAATTATAGTAGTTCCACTGGTCATAGGCGCTCATAGCCCAGTTGCACTCGGTGATTAGAAACAATCATCGAGGGTAAGCAACGATGGCGCGGTCAGTACCTGGATGGGTGACCGCTGGTGGCATGTTACCATGAGCGTCTCCGTGATTCGGAGGTCACGTTAAGCAGTCAGTCCCGGTTGTTATCATACGATAACAGTCGTGAAGCTTAGTTGGAGGCCTTCGGGCGGCTTAAAAACATCCAACGGCAAGATTTACGTAACCACAACGTATTCTTGCCAGTCTCCAACCCGCACTTGGCCAGCGTGGGGACGTATGGCCTTAACCCTCTCCTGAGAGGAGACCCGAGCCCAGCAGTGGGACATTATGGGTTGTTGTTTATAGTAGTTCCACTGGTCCCCAGGAACTGAGCCACTGGGGGCGCTGCCACAACAGGCACGTTCTTCCCGTGCCAGACTCCAATAAATTTGACTTGAGACGATCTACCCACGACCCATATCCATTAGTTCAAAGTCGTTTCTCTAAGGGATCGCATCAGAAACGAGGTGATCCGACAAAGAACCAGGGTCAACGACGTAGCCCACAGGATTAGCAAGCTGAAGTGGCAATGGGCTGGCCACATTTGCCGAAGAACCGATAACCGTTGGGGCAAACGAGTTCTTGAGTGGAGACCGCGTCTCGGCAAACGTAGTTTGCGCGGGACGGCTGGCAGGAGCTGGATGCGAAAAGACATAGATCGAACTAAGTGGCGTGAAATTGAAGAGGCCTATGTCCAGCAGTGGACTGCGATAGGCTGATGATGATGATGACCCACGACCTAAGTATTTGTTCTTTCTCTGTATATTAAAATACGTAACGAACAGCGTTTTTTTTCACAAACGGATATAAGGTTACACCCTGTTTCATCTCATCCACATTGTTTATATTTCTTATCATTATTTTCATCACGATGACACGACATCACTTTTTTTACAGAATACTAACAATGTAGTTCAAAGATAATTACAATTTCTTTTAAATTTACATAACATAACGTATATATAATGTTTATATTTGGGGTAAGTTCACGACTAACATACGTTAGTATTTGAGGGTTCATGGTCGATGCAATGAATAAATTGCATGGTTGTCATCTTATTTATTACAGTGCCACTGACAATAATGTAGTTATGCTGCATTTTCCACAAAAATTGATAGGGGTTAACAAAAAATAAAACAAAACTGGGTAAAATATATCTAGAGTTAATGGACCGATCAAACAATCATCGGTTTCAAAAATTAAGAATATGAATCTATCTCTATATATATCTAAATCTATGAATATAAAAAAATGATGCTTGTATGTGCATCCATTACCGATTGTGAGTATCCATTAAAATCCATTATGTAACGAGCAAATCAAGGAAAAATCTTATTAAATGAAAGACATTCATGAAAGGTTTTCCCAAAGTTATTACTAAATTAAACATTGGAAATGAAATAGAATAAAATAATTTAACTTAGTATCTAAAAACACCGCGTCGTTTTCTCTTAGAAGGCAACTCATCGGCTACTTTTTGAATTTTTTGGTATTTGTCGATAGCAGTCTTAACGAAATCAGCAGCGTGACTTATCTTCTCTAGTCTCTCTGGGTTCATAAGAGCTCTCATTTCTTCATGAATGGGGCCAACTCCGTGGAAAGCGATAGAGCAGAGATTCGTGTAAGAGCAGACACCAACGGTAAGCAAGGAGCCGAGGAAAAGAATAAAAACACTGTTGAACATCCATAGGATGGTACGGCCTGCGTAGCTTACTAGAGTCTGAAAAAAACAAAAAGTATATAAGTTACGCGTCAATTCTAAGGAATTTTCAAGTAACATTCACTTGAAGACATAAAAAAGTGTATTATCGTTTTGTGTAATTTAATAATAATTTAAGCATGTAGAAGCAAAGTACTGCCCCGTGTACAGTACTCTTAAATTAGAATATCCAGAGAAACATGAATTTATGAATTTTTTTGGTATCGCTATGAACCTTCTCCATCTCATCTCCATCTCATTTAGTAATAGGACTATGCATTTTGTATGTACATGCCTAACGCAGTTAAAAGCTATTTACAGGCATTTTACGAAATAACCAATATTTTTGTTAGGTCGACACATATTTCTAGTTCACTAGGCACCAGACATAGAATTTTGAAATTAGGTCACTCGAAGTTACAGAACAATACTACACAAAAATCGGGGCAAATGTCTCTGTGACATGGTTCTACTTCATACATGGCTTTAAACAGCCACGGCAGCACGCTACTCACAACATACATTACAGTGTAAAATATAAGAATATCTTTTAATAAGATCCGCTTAAGCTTTAGATCAGGATGGCACCAACGTTTTTACATTTAAAACAAAAGTAAAGCAGTATTTATTAAATCAGCTCGCAGAATCAACCAATTCATAAATGACATCTCATTCTAGTTATGGTATTTATTTGTATTTATTTTTACTTTAGTAAGAATATGTATATGCATCTATGTATTATGTGTAGTTTATGGTAAGTTTATTTATGTATGTGTATTTGATACTTACAAATAAACCTAAATGCACCTACTTCCTATTTTCTCTTCATCGCCTAAAGGTTGACTGGTAGAGAATGCCTAAGGCATTAAGTCCGCCAATGTACGTTAAGTGCATGATGTATAATAAATAAGTTAAATAAATAAATAAATAAAATAAATAAATAAATAATACTCACTCTACCGTCAGGTACCTGACTCCACAGCAGACCTAAAGCAGAAGTATCAGGCTCCATTACATATGGATTCATTCCATACGTGTCGTAACTGTAACAAATATAAAAGATAAAGTAAAAAGAAACTATGCTAATGTTTCATATATTACAAAAGAATTAAATTATTAAATCCTCAAATTTTCAGTATAAATTACTAAATTATTTATGATGATCGACGCAATATGTTCAAAAAGTCAGGTAACCGTAAATAAGCGGAAATAACCCTATGATATACATACCTATCATCATCATCATAATCGTTATCAGCCTATCGCAGTCCACAGCTGGACATAGCCCTCTCCAATTTCACTCCACTTAGTTCGATATATGGCTACATACCTATACAAATGTTTATTTCTTTTTTAACCTCTATAATTTTTGGCATAATTATATTATAAATAATAAACGTCTACTTACTTATTTAGTCCAGAGTATGCAGCATCGTAAAAGTAGCCTGGAGCATACGGTATATCAGGGTATGCCACGTCGTGTGTGTTTGGTATATAACCATTTCCAAGGATTCCCCCTTCGTCCTAAAGGCAATAAGGTTTTTGCAAAAATGTTTATCAGTAGTCCATTTAACAAGTATCCTCTACAATCTTCATAGTCTAAATTATACATGTACAAATGTATTCAACATACGAGTATATAAAATTAGTTAGTTTGTGCATACTTCAAGAAACTTTGATTTGATTGAGCCCAAATATTTTGCGATTTCAAAAACACTTCAAATAATTTTCGTAATTAATTTGATCACCGCAGCCAAAATGTGCTACAACAACACATAATATAGATACTAGGTAAAGTATCTAAAAAAATAAAAAACTTACAACTCTGTTAATTTCAGTTGAAGGTGCAGGCTGATCAGAAAGCATACCATCGTGTTTAATAACTGGACCAACTGGCCTAACTGGTTCAATTACCGCTCTTCCTAGATTCTTCAATTCTTCGGACCTGTAGATTGGATGTGCCACGTCAGAACTGACTTCTTTTATTGCGTGGGTTTCTAGTGATTCAGGGTTGAACATGGTATTAGTCATTTTTTCTAAGGAAGCATAAGATGACGATATTTCGGCTGCATATCCAGTTGTGGCTAAAGCCAATAATACTGTAATAAATCTTAACATCTGAAAAGTTACGAAATTTTTAGAATATTTTCATTATATCTTCTATGTTATAAGCACACCCTCTTCTAAATATAAGTATACCTTACCTTTCAATATTGAATATATTTCTCCCTTCCTAATGAAGACTCCAAGAGAACTGATGTCGTCCGTTCCTGGTTTCCACTATTTATATACTCATTTCTATGACAATTTACCCCATACGATTACCGATATCTTCCTGTTGTTTCGCAACAATCACTTAGTTGGACCCAAAGATAAAGATTTGTCGAAACATTGGAATGTTGGTTATTTTTTCTGAATTCTCTGTGCACCTCTTATCATAGGTCTAAATGCAAGTGAATAGAGAATGATTCACTTGTTTCTTGTAGGTAAACGTTACATTTATTTCGGTATATTTTCCATAGTATTATGAAGATTTAGAACTAATAACTATATTCTGATTTTTCAGAACATAGACATGGGTGATTTTTCATTCTTTTTACTTAAGACACGTTACTAGCAACATAATTTTTGTGTAAGAATTAATCCTTATCATTAATGCTTGAATGTACAGTTAGCCTAATGGTTTAAGCGGTTGCCACGCCACTTTCTAGTGTGCCAAGTGTTGTAGAATCAAATCCCACATGGGACAACACTTTGTGTGATGCACAAATTGTTTTTCTGAGCCTGGGTGTTCTTTGCGTTAGTTTCATGTATGTTTTTTTAAGTTTGCCGCGACACAGGATGTATATTCCAAACGAGGTTACTGTTGATGTATTTTAAAAAAAATAAAGTAATTAAAGTCCCGTGCGAGACCGAATGTATATTCCGAATGCGAGAGTAGCCTATTGAAATAATTAAATAACCTCAACTTTATTATATTTTATATGTTACCTACTACACTTATAGACTATAGTGTTTAAGAACAATTATCAACGATTAATTGTATTTCTTAAGTTCAGTGACAGTTAGCGGAACACATTGCTCACAGCAATGATGCCAGATGGGTCAATAAAGTACTTGAGTGGCGACCGCGTACCAGAAAACACAGCGGTAAGACTCCTAAAAGATGGACTATGACCTAGTGGCCAGGTACTTTCGGGAAGCCTTTGTTGATGAATATGAATTAAAAAATAAACATACCTGTAAAACTAGCTGTATTAGATGCAATTAGCCTTTATGATAAATGCAATTTTTGTATTCTTTGAGCTTAGCCTTTAAATATGAACTGTTGTAGTTTCATCCCCTAATTGGGACAACACTAGTCTGTGTGATCCACAAATTGTTTTAAAAATTATACGTGTAAACCTGTCTCGTAAATCAATTAAACCATTTGTGTAAACTATACGAAAAGGCTCAAGTTTATTTAGTCTAATAGTCACAAAGTTGCCGGATTCTTATTAAATATTCAACAGAACTCCATCGGATTACTTTGTTCTTGTTCACATATTAGTGACCCAGTTTAGATTTATCGATGCCACATACGCGTCGTGTGGGTATAAATATCCAATGTAGCTACAATGTATAATAGAAAATATGTACGTCTGTTATGTATGTACGAATTCAACAAAGTATGACAATATCAGCAATTGATTTATTACTGTGATAAGAGATGGTGACTTCTACTAGATATTTAAGAACAATATCAAAAATTTCAAAAAGCAATCAATCTTTTCTGAGTGAATCTGGGTTTTATTAATTTCCTTTATTAATATTTAGAAATAATAATATTTGATAACCAATGATTACAACTGCGTTCCCGTGAAACTGATTTCGATGTCATTCAGATATTCCTGAGAGGGCCTTTTTTCTAGTTGAAAGCTACTCCATGTCTTTTTTAGTGTTTTTGATAAAAGATGTACATATTACATGATGATTGGTTAAATAATTTATAATTTGACATACTTTTATATTCTCCGACAACGGCGAAGCTAAAAGAAAGTATTATGTCTTTATATGTTTCACCGTAGCGCTTAAACTACTAAACTGATTCGAGTGAATAAGGTGTAAATAAACTTGCACGGCTCGGGACACAAGTGCTATATAAACTTTATCAATATTAAGTAGTCTGGTTATAGTTATTTAAACTTTTTCTTATAATGGAATATATTTCAATTCCAAGTACTGTCTCTTTTATCATGGAAATTTAAAAAAAAACTAAACTTTTGACATGACACACACATCCTAAGTTTTATTCATGTTAACTTTCTGTCGTCTTTTTAAAGTTCCTTATATTCCTTTTCGTTTTTTTTGCCGGTGTACTATACGGGTCAAAATATGACGGCAACTTTATGCATCATTCTAAACAGATAGATAAAGCTAAACAAATATTTATGCGTAAAATAAGATCGTAATTCATTCTTCAAAGTGAGTCAATAACCTCAAAGTAATTAATACACAGTTTTATTTTTTGGTTGATGTATTTCGCTCCCTATTATCTTAAGCACAAAAGTGAGTAAAGTATATTGTACTATCATATGTATTATTCAATGTTTATCTTAAATCGGACAACCATTTTATACATTCTTTTGACTACGTCTCATATTGAGTCATATCTCAAAAGAATCCATTACGTTTTTTCCAGTGAGATAATATCCGCTTAGCTGATAAGTTTTTAACAGTTCGGATAAAATACATTGTATGAGCCACTCTGCTATCTCTAAAATTGTCATTTCTATTACAGTAAGTTTCTAATAGAATTTCTTTTTTTGGAAATTTTACGCACAGCGTATGGTAGTTAATAGGATTTTGTGACAACAAACATGAACCGAAACTGTATGTTAGTATGTATGTCTATGAACTAGCATAAGCTCAGAATGTAAAAAAGGTTATATACTCACCTCTTGACGTATTCCCAAAACAACAATATCTCCTTTTCAACAAAATCACTCATATTTCTGAAGTTAAGATAACTATCAAACTAACATTGTTAAGTAATTTAGATTATATCTTAAAAAACGCATGATAACATTTATTAAGACTTAACGGTTGTTGACGTCTAAAAACACAATTTATTTTTATTATATCGCAAGCGATAGCCGATAATACGAAGAGTTCGGCACTAAAAAAACGTGATACCGCGTGCTTTCTAACTTATTTCATTTATTTCTCTATAAAAAGCACCATACGGTCAATCACATGAGGACCTGTAAACGACTACTCGCCATTCAACACTTCAAGCCATATCGGTGTACCTATATTTTCGATCAGAGTTCATGGCTAAATACAAATCGATTCCCGTTCATTAAAATGTAAAATAGTTTTCAAGGAATTAACCGTATTCCATTGTTTACTAGCACTAATCAATATAAGAACCCTCACATGTAAAAACTACTCAATAGAGTGAAAATAAATTTTCATTCTATTTCGTCATATTAATTTTTTTTTGCTTGGAAGGAAACACTTATAAAAAATAACCGTAGTAGTAGTAGTAAATTCTTTTCAATGAAGCAAGTTATTACAAAGGTATCTAGCTGACCCGGCGAAATCCGTACGGCCATCAATTTTCGTAAATATTTTCAAAATTTGCGATAAACTTATTTTAGTAATTATGCCCACCTCAGGTTCAATGGGTAATATACAGTTTGTCTAGGTAATTGAATGGAATGTTTAAATAAAAGAAGGCATTAATAAACTTTTTTAGGCAATACAGCCTACCTATATATAGACCTGTGATATAGATTTTAGACAAGGCTCTCTCTTTCTCTCTTGCAAAAAGTATCTATGTACTTTAACAAAAAAGACTACAAAAGATATCAAAGAGGTTTTTTTGTTTCTTAAAAAAAACTTAGTGTTCGTAGTCTTCCAAATTCGAAACTTTAATCCATAACGTTGTGATTGTTTTTGATTGTTATTAATTTATGTCAAAAATACAGTTACGCATATAATTATTTTAAGTTTTAAAATGTAAAAATGACTTTGAAGGCGTTGTCACACGATGTCCGATCAATATTATGTGCATCAGCGCAAATCAATAACTACAAAACAGCTATTGCGGAATTAGTGAGTGCCTAATGTCATTGTAGTAGACATTCTTAATTTCTGTTTCTATAATTAAGGCTATTAAACAAATATCTGCGGATATCGTTATAAAAATTTGTAAAGCCTGTGTTAAAATAATTAAGTAAAATTATAATAATTAGATATTTATGTACGTACCAATAGAATACATTAGCTGTTAACAGTGACTTTGTAGTTAGGCGTTTCCTATAACCCTACAACAAATTTTTAAAGTTACAAAATTAAGTCTTTCCTTAAACTTGGTTGGGTCGGCTCTCAGTCAGTACATGGAGCGTATGACTTCAGATCTCTATAGCCCGAAGTTTACTATAGGCGGTATCAAGGTTCTGTAGGTAGACCATTGTTAGGTTGTTGTTAGGAATTTGTTGTAGTTCCACATGACGATTGACACAGATGGATAGATTCATCTGTCCAAATCATGGTGGGTCTCCATTATATTCATAGACTGGCCTGGCATTTATAATCTAAGAAGAATATGTAACAATCTGAAATAATTTCAGGTATACAACTCACTAGATGCAGAATCAACATCAATTGCGATAAGAGTAAATATCCTAGAAAACACAATTCAGGTTATTGATAATGGATGTGGTATAATAAAAAGTGATTTCAAATCGCTCGGCAAACGTTATATGACTAGTAAGGTTTCGAACATGGCAATGTTAAAATTAATGCCGAAATACTATGGGTTTCGTGGAGAATTTTTAACAAACCTTATAGAAATATCACAAAGTGTAAGTATAATATCTAGGCATAAAGGTGGAGAGGCGACGTGGGCGCAGACATTTCGTGAAAATAAAAGAAAACATCTGGTAAAGATGACAACACGCCCTTCAAAAGGAACAACAGTGAGTTTTTGATGATTATTTTTTTAAGAAAAAACTACTGTTATAGTTAGTCTTATTCTATAAAGAAAATAAATATTTTACAGGTAAGCTATATTTGTATTAAAAAATACCCTGACAAATATTTTTTTAACTGGTTCGTTTGGCACTAATATTAAAAAGGAATAAAACATGACAAAAATTTTCTTCCTCCTTCGATATACAACAGGTCTATGCTTAAAATATACTTGTGAAAGCAATATAAGGACTACATTCTCTCAAATATTTTCAATAAAATGCAAGCAAAACGTAACTTCCCAATTGACACAAACAAAAACCTATTAGTTTTTGAGGTAAATAACATAGCGCGTCAGAATATTTTCAGACATTTTAACACACAACGCCATCTAGTCGCAAACTAAGCAGAGCTTGTACTATAGGTACTAGATAACTGATATTATTACTTATATACTTTTTTTGTAAATACATACATATTATACATAGAAAACACCCAAACTCCGAAACCAATATTTGCAGATCATACAAACATTTGGCCCGACTCAGGAATCGAACCCGGGACCTCTTGCACAGAAATCGCATTCGCAACCACTGCGCCACAGAGGCAGTCATCAGAATAAAAATTAAAAGAACCTCAACATCTTTAATGGTTACAGGTAGACGTCAAAGGTTTCCTTTACAATTTAAATATCCAAAAGCAAGCAATAAACCCCCTGAATGATTTGCAAAAAATCAAATTATTCTTAGAGCAGCTCTCTATCGTTCATAACAATATATCACTGAGTTTAAGAGACGACTCTAAAAATGAAATTATTTTTAAAATGCATAAAAAACGAGATATTTATCAAACTTTGTCAACACTTTTTGATATCAATCAAAGTGACGTTCAAGAATTGCAAGTTGAAAAGAATCAGTACAGAGTAAAAGCATACATTGGTAAAACAGACAAAGAAGTTGAAAAACATTGGATATATTTAAACGGAAAATTACTTGAGAGCTTTAGCAGACTTCATAAAATAACTAATGAATATTTAAGAAAATACTTACATCTGACAGATGCAAAGAAATCAAAATATAAGGTGCGTTCCCGAAATTTCAACTTAAGAGAATATAGTAACATAAGTAGCTTAAGCAGTAACCGTAATCGTACAATAACAGTGCTTATTAGTGTAAATTAATATTACGCAAGCTGTCTCAATGGGCAGAGCATAAACATATGCAGGTACAATTTTACTAACCGTTCAATTTCGTCAACAGAATAATCGCAAAGAAGAGTATTTATTTAAATCGAATATACCATTTTATTGTATACTTATCACATGTTCCTATAACGATTACGAAATAAGTATCACATCACGTCAGTCACTTCTTGAATTTAAGAACTGGGAACAAATTACAGTTATTTTAGAAAAACTAATAAAATTTCATGTTGGTGATATTAATCTAAAAGATGTAAAAAGAAGTGAACCAAATAACATGTTACAACCTGTGAATAGTATCAATAATGAAAATACCAGGCATGAAATAAAAAAAATTGTGGATAAAATATTAGGAAGTAATTCAAAAAATATAAGGGTCTCGCAATTACAAAATGGTATTAAAGGTAAGATATATACATCAATATTTTATATAAATAATTAATTGATTTTTGATTATTAGTTTTGAATGTTAGGCAAACTTATTAAGAGAAGGAGAAGAATCAAAAACAAAGAAGTTAATCAGGGAAAATCATTTTCAAAGTTGGACGAGATACTACAACCTTGCAATAATGATAATGCTGTCAATATAGCAAAGCTAGAAATAAATGCCAAGAATAAGGAAAAAGAGAATTTGGTACTTAACAAAGACAGTCCAAATAATGATAACCCCAGAATAGTTATAACCACGAGTAAAAATACTCCAGTAAATTTAATAAATTTAAAGAAAAATAAAATTGAGATAGACGATCCAAAAATTGAAAATATTGATAAACGTACGAGAATCAAGAAATCAAACAAAAGGAATAAAAGTAAATTAGGCTGTAAGGCTGTAGCGAAACTTGATTTGAAACCGATACGGAATAAAAGTTCCGGTAAACCTAAGAGAAACGAAATGAGACAGCCTAAAAATAACGATCCACAAATAGAAATTAATCATTTCTTAAATGACACAAATACGATTCCAGAACATACTAGAATTGTGGCCCAAAAAGTTCAAGATTTTTTAAACAATACCAAGTTTAAATACTCTTTTCTACCTCAGCTGAAAAAAAATGTTATTGACAACTATGTACATCATAAAATAAAATCCAACCCCTTTAAAACCACTTATGATCTGGTACAAACAATTATAGAGAGTCAACAAGACCAAGATAAGAGAAATATTAATCAAGGTTATAACAGCTTTGAAATCGATATTAAGGGTCCTAATGTTATTAAACGTAGACACACTGCATTTAACAGTATGTTTTCTAAGTATTGTAGTTCTTACAGAGAAGAACAAAAGTCACAACATGAAAAAATACTGCATAGATCGCAGCAATCTAAATTAACTTATGAGAGCACATACAATATAAATATCGATAGACAATATAAAATAAGACACGTAGATAACTATAGTGACATCCCTGCCGATTTAAACTTTCATAGTTTGAGATGCGAAGATATTTATAAAGAAGATTTCTTAGAACGTTTCTCTCAAAATTATACACCAAGCTGTATGCCTAGTATGTCTAATATATACACAGAAACAGCCTTAACGTACCAAAGCCATAATTATAATAAAAATAATTATTTAAAAATGTACGATGAAAATACACAAACGTATACAGTAACAACTCAATATAAAAACTGTTCAATCAGTAATACTAGGAATACAACATGTATAACAAATCATTCTATTGGTAACTTCAATCCCACTAGTAACGAATATCTACACAGAAATAATATTAATAACAGATATCATAATTCATTTGCTAAGCAATTGTATAACAAGCGTGCAAAACAGATAATGGATAAATCTTATATGATTGAATTCACAACAAGCAATGAAATTAATAATCGGTTTAGTAAAGAAGAAACACCCATCAGGGATCAATCTGAGTTTTTTAAGCATAAAATGGATAGTAACAACCATTATATACGACACTCATATTCACCAAGCTATAAACTCACTCATTTTGGAAACACTTACACCTTACATCCATATAGTGAATCTACTAACTGTGACGTAACACAGCATGAAGAAAATAGTTTTATACCATACAATTCAATGCACTACTCAAATGTAGTCATTAATGATAATATAAAAATGGACGTAGAAAACAATAATAACCAATTGAAGGAAGATAATCATGAAACCTCGATAATTTCTGAACAAAAATCTATGAATGATGAGATAAATATAGATGAAGATATACAGCCAATGAATTTCTGTGAAACAGTATTTGATGAAAACGAAAGTATTGAGAAAGAATTCGCTTGTAGCTTTTATGTAAAAAGTAAATCAAACGATTCGTTATACAACAATATGGAAAACTCTAATAACGAAAGTTATGAAAAAAATCCTTTGCAAACTGTGTTATTGCAGAATAATGACGAAAATGTGTTACATCACTTCAAATGTAAAACAAATCATACAAATACCATGACCGTAATTAATGGACAGTCGCTAGTTTCAAACATGACGAATGTAGACGAAATAAACAATATAAAAGATCAGGAATTACAGAATTCAAATAGATATAATAATGCTAGCGACAACAATGTTGATCTTACTTTGTGTGGAATGAATGAAAATAACTTTAATTTTAAAGATAGACTGCGATTTTTACCTAAAGGTATTATATGAATGTTTTTGATAGAACATCTTATTTTTTAATTATAATGTTAAAGATCAAAGGGCTATTTCTAACGAAAATTTAGCTTTCCAGGAATGTCTCAAATTTTTGAAAAAAATGGATCTAAAGCCATATACGACTATAATTTAGATAAGGATTACTACGAAGATGTAAGTAATACATAATTCACGAGGTAATGCAGTAATATTGGGCATATTTAATATGTAGACTGTTGTAATACATATGAAATCTCGATTGTATGTATGTTTTCCTCTCATTTGATTTACCAATTTGATGTAATTATTACATATTTTAGTCGGTTCGATTCCCGGGTATGAAAATAAAGGAATGTTTTCTTTGAGGAAAATTTTCTATCTACAGTAATAAGAGTACTTTCTCCTCAGACGGCAGTACAAAATTGCACCCTGTATATGAATTTAACAATATGTTATATACAGAAGAGAGGTCTGGGGTCACTAAAATATTCGTAGTTTGTTTTAGTCATTTTTTTTTAGTTATCTTACTACTAAGGAATAGGCTCTTAGAAATCAGTTGAACTTGTGCTAATACATGCTTATGAACATTTTATTACGATTTAAGTTCATATTAAGGTAAGTGAAAATTGTAATTTCTCTTTCAAAACACCACTACTATTAATTTTATTTCAAAATACAGCACCTATGTTTTGGTTATTTTGAAAAAAAGATCAAATGAAAACTAGTCCTAGTACTGTCGTTTAATTTCGAAATTATCACAGTTTTAAATGGCATAAAAATAAGAGATTAGAGTTTTGCGTTTGAAGCTATAAGCTGGATCTAGCAAGACCAATGATCCATTGCTTGCTCAATATCCATTTTTATGAATAAACTCCCGTGAAACCTTTTACAGGAAATTTACAATGACTTTGCTAATGATATAGAAATGCAAACAGAAATTTATGAACCGACAGTACAAAACGTCGAAGATCTAGCAACTAAAGATATTCACAAGTTTAAAATCAAAGTTCATAAGGATAATACATCTTTATTTTTTGATGAAATCTCTTTAAAAGAAGCGCGGGTAAGATGGCAGCGTGTACAATGGTTAACTCTTATAATCTTTTGGTACTTTACTAATAATACATTACAGGTACTAAATCAAGTAGACTGTAAATTTATAGCAGCAATCATGAAAGGGCGAAGTCGGGAATGTCAAACTCTAAAAGATTATTTAATACTATTCGATCAACATGCAGTACATGAGAGGATAAGATTAGAAAAAAACTTAACAGGTACGTTTGTGGTCTAACTACACAATCATTGTTCAATCAAAAGTGAACGAAGTAACTACTAATCAAATATCTAATATCTAGTGTGTATTTTCCTTGTTTGAGATAAATACAAATAATTTAGAAACGGTAGTGTGTTTGCGACGTTTCACAAACCTCATGGGTTTTAGTTAAATCGGTGGTATTTTTGTATCTCGAGTTTCAGGGTATGTTATTGGGTTGTCGTCTGTTGACTGACTGCCTTGTTGGCCTAGCGGTTAACGTATGCGACCGCCGGGCAAAATTTCTTAACTTGCCGGACCAAAGAGTGTTTATTCAGTTTTATCATTAATGTCTAAGTATTTCTATAACCGCATACAGTCCGGAGTTTGTGAGTTGCATCTTAGAGAACCCTGTACCTCAGAGAGCACTTAAGCCAACGGTTCTGCACCCGATTTTCCCCGATCGGGTCTAATAGCCATCCCATCGGATTGTGAGAATAAGAGATCAGAGAGTGCACTTATGTTTGCACACACTTGTGCACTATAATATTTTTTGCTCAGTTGACTGGTCTCAGTTAAGGCTAGCTGCAATAACCGAAATTGGCCTCATCATCATCATGTTGTCTGGTGTTCTTCATAACTTAATTGAAGATGATTCATTCATCAATAATAGTAACTATTACTTCGGTAAATAAAAAAAAATATCTTGTGTGTATATTTATTGTCTTTATGTGTACCTGTTTAAATTTCATTATGATACTCAAATTTAAACAGGTTTAAAAATATTTCTAATTAAACTATATCTAACATAAAATATAACATTCTAAACGAAATAGGTACCACAATGTTGATTTTTCTTTTAATAATTTAAGATTATCTTATTGAAGATGGATGGAAAAGTGTTTCCGTCGATAACATTATCATGAAAATGTCTAACGACGAAATAGTTTACCTTCATAACTACAAAAATAAGTTCAACCAACTAGGATTAAAATGGTCAATATTGGATAAAAATGAGGTATCATTAAGCTCCATACCTGAAGCTATTCTTGGTAAAAAGCCTCGAGAGGTAATTATGCGAGTAATTTGCATTTATACATAAAAAAAAACAATGTGACTGATAAACACTAATATACCAGAGTATTTTTCTTTAACATTTGACAATTGCATACTATTTTTTTAAAAAAAACTTTATAAGGCACCTTGATTGCGCCTAAACATAATGTTTACTTTTTTCCACTATCAGTCCATATGATGACAAATTAAAAATACGGAACGTCACCGTCCCTATTCATCCCGTGGGTGTTGAAAGAGCCGACTAAGAGAGCGAACTACTCTGCATATGTCCTGACAACAATAGTGAAAAGAGAAGGAAAACTTAACACAAACCCCATACAACCCGCCTGGCCAGCGTGGCATAGAAGGCCAAAAGTTCTTTTCTAAGGAAACCTTTATATTCAGCTGTGGACTTTGAATGTATTTTATTATGTGTTAAGCAGTAAATCACATAAACTTTTTTTGCTAGGTTGACAAAGTAATGAAAGCCATAAAAAGCTTAATAGTGGAAGAAATCAATGAAATAAAACTACAAAAAGGCTGCATATCGTCGTACCCGAAATCAATTATGGATTTAGTTTTTAGTGAGGTAACCTAACTAAACAAAACAAGTATTGTCTACATACTTAATCTTAACGCTGTAATAGATCTTAATAAATATATTATCAAAGGATTATTATAGATGAATTATAAAGACAAGACTAACAATAGTGTATTTATTTCCAGGCTTGTAGATATGCGATAAAGTTTGGTGATAAATTATCAAAGAAGGAATGTGTTGATTTACTGCGTGGACTGTCCAATTGCAAGACACCTTTTCAATGTGCTCATGGTAGACCTGTTATGGCTGTTTTAGTTGACAACAAAACTGCTAAACATGAGTATAATGTAAGTTTAATCCTTAAACATCTCTCCCTTAGTAATTGCATAATCCTAATTCCGAAGCCCATTATGACTAAACATTTCCTCATATACATTTTCGATTGAATTTCCTATGTTAAGTTGGCGATCAATCACACAATCCGTCAGTGATATGACAATTCATTCCAACAACGTCATCATAGGCTCTTTGTCAACCTAATAATAAATAGATATATTTGATGATTATTTGATATATCGAATCTTCATCGGCTCCCTAGAGACTTGTCTGGCAGACATGTTTACTATTTTTCATTACTTCTTTGTCTAATATAATCTTTCAAAAGTGATTATAAGGTCTCTTAAAATTTATGACCATTCTAGCTGCTATTATTATGTAGTATACAAGCTATTTTCTTTCAGTAGTGTTCACAGTCGTAGACAAAAAACTATATAAACCTTGTCCCAACAATAACAAATAGATAGAAAAAAGAATTATCCAATTTGGTACAGTCGATCAGAAGCTATGCGCGTACATACATTTCAGCGATTTATTTTTATTTATATAGATGATACTGATTCTAAAAAAATATAGCCGAAGCCTTTTTTTCTACTTACAGATTAATATTGAAAGTTTGCAGTCATATGAGCGGAACAGAAAGGCGCATGCCAAATAATAATAAATAAAGTGTAATTGAATGTAATCAAATGGGTTTTTGTGTACATTATGTAATTATTATCGTGCAAGTGATTTTAATACCTAATACTTACCAACAAGTAAAAAAACAATATCGATAAATATCGCTTCTTCCACATTGAGCTTTCAAACACGGCTACTTACGCTACTAGTAGCATAAGAAACCGTCTTTGAAAGTATATATTTGTGCCATTCTGGTCAGTACATATTTCACTATCCATACAAATCCATAAAATTTTCGAAATGTCCAAATCACCTCAGCATACTTTTCAACAGTACCTCAATCCAGGTATTTAAATCTAAAACTTAAATCATATTCGGAATACAATTTTGTACTTACCAATCATATTACTACTTTAGGATTATAAATCAGAAATAAAAACCACCACATTAATATATTGTTTAACATGAACAATCAATTGACAAAAATACACTTTATAATAGGGAATATGCATGTTTTTTTTATTTCTTAATTTGATCATTTACATCTCTATAACATAGAAAAAAATACAAATAGCTTTGAAAACAGTCAAACAAATTTTCAAAGTGCAATTTAAAACACTGACTATATAAATTTGAGCTATTCGAACGCTGCCATTTTGCGCGCGCTTTTGACACAGCCAATGACGTCGTTGTCATTTCGTGTTTGTTTACTATTCAGTGTTTCAGTGACTTTAAACTTAATAACAGTTTTAATTGCTATAAAAATCATGGAAGGTATTTCCTTCCCTTAATTTTCACTTTTAATTTCATATTTTCTGGCTCAAATAATCACTAAATAAAAAAATACCTTTTAAGTAGGTATATTGTAAAGACAAAAATAAATGTGGAAAAAATTATTTGAGACAAATAAACATTTTATGCATATTTCCTATTGTAAAGGGCACGTCTTCAACACATTTACTTTAGCATCAGTGTCGTATAATCTATGTTTAGATGCCTAGAAATGTCTTATGTCCTTCAGTTACGTTATATAAACGTCTTGCTAAATAAATTAATCTTCTGTAAATACTGTGTGGTTCTCTACGGTCTTCGCAATAAACTCTTAGAATATGCTTCTGAATCCAGTCCACGTAAGGCGTTATTCTTGTATGGACATCTGGAAATCCTACAGCACAAGGTATGCCCCATGATACTACACCAACGAGCTCGTTATTTTTTATCACCGGGCTGCCAGAGTCACCCTGTAAATGTATTAATTTAAAATTTCTCTCCTAAGAAGTCGCAAATTCATAGGGAACAATCTTTTCTATGTCTTATTTCCTTTTCATAGATTTGATCGAAACAAACATTAGCAAAAAAAATATTCAATAATTCATTGAATGTCATACGCAGATATTTATTTTATAGTTTTTATCTAGAGAGCGAGAACTATCTTTGGCCTTTAACTATAAAACCGTAAAATACCTAAAATTATTATTTTTTGTTCGAACGACGAAACAAAAATATTCTGTATTGCTACAATTTAAAGAAGGAGTATTTTGTTTTATACTTAGTTCAACTGTTAACAATAGAAGACTGCTCCTCTTGTTGTTTTATTTATTTTTGTAAATATAACGCCCACTTACAGCAATAGGTACTTACATGACAAGTTCCTTGACCAATCCGTGAAAAAGTACAAAACATTTCCTTAGTCACATTCCTGCGTGAATACCTCATGGCAAATTCACAAGTTTCCTGACTAAAAACTTTAATGTTAAGCATATGCAGGTGATAACTCGAGAGACCAGAGGGCTGAAAATAATTTTACTATTATTATTTTTCTTAAATTTTTAGAAAAACTTATTTTAAGAAGTCTTATTGTCCAACAGTTAGATATTCTGACTGCTGGCCAGGAGTTCAATTCCCACACAAAACAAATAATATGATGAGCATAGATATATGTCATATCTACGTGTAATCTAAACTATTACGTCTATGTATTAAGAAAAGTATAAGAATGTTAATCAACTACACAATCTTTGTCTAGATTAGTTTCAGAGGGTCGTGAGTGAGATGTTAAGCAATTTTTATAGGTAAATACACATTTCATGCACATATAAGGGTCGTTTTCTGGTTCATTAATTCTTTATTTCCAGAAAATAGAAACTGAAAAAAGGCTAAAGAGAATAGACAACGTGACTTGTAAAACTCATTACCTACTAGACGCAGTGCATGTTTGATGGTCATTGCATTGACGCACGTAATACTTATTTATTAAACTGTAGAACACCTAATAACACATGATTCACGGTACTCAGAATGTAAACACATATTAAGCATACTTTTGCAATGAACAAATCATGATACATAATCCCTTATTGCGCTTAAACTCAAATGTTATTACACTGTACCTATTTATATAAAACAAATGTATATAGGTATTTAAAATTAAAGGCCGTGTGTTAACGGGATAAATTTACAGAGTGTTACAATCTCTACTCATTCTGTGGGTGTCGTAGGCCGACATGGAAGCAAACTACTCGGGACACCAGCATCGCAAAATGACGATAAACTCTACGCCAACCCGCCTGGCCAGGTTTAGGCAAAGCCTTTTTTTAACGTCCTATGTCCGACCATATCTTAGAACAGCCTGCTGATAATGATGATCATATTTTTTATCTGTCTATGGACACCCGTAACATCAGGGACATCACAAGTGCGTTGTCGGACTTTGGCTTGGCCTCCGGTATCGGTTTTCTGTGAGGCCGTGGTATCACTCCGATCGAGCAGCCCATGCATGCATAACAGAAGTGGATGGCGATGGAAATATTTAAAACGTTCTACATACCTCTTGAGCGCCAAATCCTGTTAATAAAACATTGTCTCCTTCGACTAATTCCTGTTTTCTTATTCCAATGACACTAACATAGTTTAAATCAAATGGTTCCTTAGTTATAACTAAGGCTATATCATGGTTTCTGGCAACCTCATCAAACTCATAATCATAGTGAGGAATAATTTCTGCTACATCGTACCGTTTTCTTCCTGCACCTAAGTAGTTAGTGCCGGCTACAATTTTTATATAATCAGGATTCACTCTGAAAACATTTTAGTATTTGTTTATTCCACTTAATTAATATAATGAAATTTAAAACTTATTAATGTATAAATAAAGATAGTCATAACACCGCTCTAAAATTTGAGTTAGGCATTGTGTAAAAGTAATACAATAAATTGATGATAAACACAAACTCAACAGCTTCCCGTGACCTTCTTTTATTCGATAATTATTCGACCTCAAAACATTCAAAGTTTATAGTGATCATGAGCTCACTTTTAAAATAGGATTTTATAATAAACATGGTTCACAAAAGAGTATTTTAGCGTCCCCTATTACTGTTAGAGCTTATAAAGTACGCCTACATGATATATAGTACAATACTCTATTTTAGATTACGGGTGGCAACCTTAATTCAAGGGGCCCTACTTAGAAGCTACTTACGCTCCTCATTACACCTAAATAGGCGTGAGAACTTCTAAAAGCCGCGAGAAGCCATTGGATACGGACAGCATGGAACCGTAGTCTGTCAATGTATATAAATGCAATTTAAAATGTAATAAAACTAGAAAAATAACTTAAACAATAAAATACACAAGTGAGACTTCGTGTCCTTTGTAAGCCCTCGTTCAAGTATTTAAGTATTTCAAGTATTTATGCAATAAACATGAACTAACATTATTAAAGTCATTGGTAACAATATATCATTCTAAAACTTCAGTATCCGCTGAGAAAACTCCCATAGATGGTCTGTTGATCCCTTAATATAATTTAATAATTTTCTTTTAAGATATACGCAGCCACATAATTGTGTTTAAAAAGGGTTTTAGATCAGAACAAGGTTTGTACAGAAGAAAATAAAAAATCCGGCAGTGTTATATATTTATCTGCAACTGTACACTACCCCCATGGGAAGCTGAAGCGGGCATAAATACTAAACCAAGTTTATCAGTTTAGAAAATATTCACTAAAAAATGTGGCGGTACGAAGTTCACCGGGTCAGCTAGTTTAATATAAATACACAAGTTATCATTGTCTAACTTACCCGTCCACACAATGTGCTGCAGTAACAACAACCCATTCGGAAACTATACTACCTCCACAAACATGGTAATTAGTTAAATTCTGCAGCGATGCGTGGAATTTTCCATATTCGTATGGTGCTAAATAACCTCCAACTAACCTAGGAAACAGCCCTGGAACTAGTCACAGACACACTCAGAAAAAATCACTAAGTTATCAACCGTAAGAAAAACCAACACAACGTTTGCAACTAACCTTTCTCAGTAGATGAAATAGACAGACCTAAAAGAAGAAAATAAAAAATAAATATATTATTCATTTTGTTTTCTACATGCCTGTATGCAATTTTTAAAACAAATGAATAATGCTGTCCAGCTATGTTAGCTTAGTCTATCAATTTATCGTTATCAATAATAAAAATATTCATCAATCTAATAAGATATCAATCTGGAAGATTACAATCTAAATGTGATATCCGTTTTACTATCAAATTTAATTAATTAAGGGACAATGTCATGACATCTAACTTTTATTCGAAACTTTCTTCCTATTTTCAGTCCCTGACATATATTTAGTTGTGTTGCAAAATGTATACCGCATCTTCTATGCGGTGCAAACAGGTCTCGAACATCTTTATTAACAAAGCAGGATTTGTGTATAAATAAAATAAATCACATAGTTTGAGCGTGCAGCCTAAAGACCTAAGTATTGCAAAGTTCTGTCAAATGAAAAATATATAAACAGTCAGCAAATTGAGTAACCTCCACCCTTTTTGGAGTCTGTTAAAAAAGGAAGAAATGAAGTACTTTTCTTGCTGAAAATATTTGACGTCGCGTTCTAAATGGGCGGCTCTTTTGTCAAAATAATTTAAAAGATTGTTCATTTTGTAAATTCTTTACAGGTGACTGATTAATATGGAATGTCACGAACCCTATTAATTCTGTGGCATTGTCGTAAGAACCGACATTGGCAGTAAGCGAGGCAGGACAACAGCATTGTTAAAGAAAAGGCAATCTCTTTTTGCGAAAGAATCATTTTTTTATGTTATAAGAGGCAAACGAGCAGATGTATCGCCTGATGGTAAGCGATTACCGCCGCCCGAGAACACCCGCAACACCATAGGCGTCACAAGTGCGTTGCCGGCCTTTTAAGGAGTACGCTCTTTTCTTGAAGGTTTGAAGGTCGTATTGGTCCGGGAATACCGCAGGCAACAGTTCATTCCACAGTTTGGTTGTGCGAGGCAGAAAGTTCCTAGAAAACCGCACAGTTAGGAACTGCTAGCCATCTAAGTGATGGGGATGGAACTACTTACTGTCGCGTAGGATGATGTCGGAAAGAGACGGCAGGAATCAGCCCGAACAATTCCTCTGAGCACTCCCCATGGTAAATGCGGTAGAAGATGCATAGTGAAGCCACGTCTCTACGCAGCGCCAATGAATCTAGCCGAATTGAAACTTCTTGGGAATTGACGATTTGAGTCGCTCTCCGTTGAATGCGGTCCATAGATCTAATAAGTCAAAACCACCTTACTAAGGAAATGTTTATATCCAGCCTAAGGATTATTATACAAAAATATATTTTATATGTATATTGTTGATGATGATGTGATTTTAACTGTCTCGTTGGTCTAGTGGTTAGCGTAACCGACTGCAGGTCAAGAGATTTCGGGTTCGATTCCCGGGTCGGACTGCTATTGGGTTTTTCTTACAAGAAATTCTTAATAGCACCCCGGTATATGGAATATGACGGTGTTTTCCGCCCGTGCCTCAGAGAGAACGTTAAGCCGTCGGTCCCGGTTGTCATGAACATCTCTAGCTATCGTAATCGGGAAGTTGGTGCCCTCAAATATACTGACAATTAGTTCCACCTTCGAATTCAATTCACCCTCAGGGGAGGTCAAATGCCAGTCGCTCAGTGTAAAAACTGATATTCAGGTAAAACCTGTTGAACTAGTAGGTGATAATTGACACACTTCTAATATGCCAGCTATTTTCGAAAGCTTCTGAGTCAAGAGACTTGGCCTTAACAGACACTATTCTGTCCTATGTGTAACACAGAAGCATAGTTTTAACGTCACAAATAGTAGATATGTTGTGTTTACTGAAAGACCGCATTAGATAAGTATCGTTGGGCATATATAAATCAAAATAATATGATTTTTATTGTAATTTTACATTCCTAATTTGCCCAGATAATAATACTAATTTAATATTTCGGTCATCTAACACACAACGCTATCTAGTCCCAAACTAAGCAGAGCTTGTACTACCGATACACACAATTACTAGTGTACAGAGATACACATATTCATAATTGAAAAGCCGTATTCACCATATCACATAAAACTTGAATATGTGTATCTCTGTACACTGATAATTGTGTACTATAAGTACAGTATCGTATCGTACGAATGACATTATTGTCAACTTGCAACGAAAGTATATTGGTAGAGTCTAGTCTGTAATCCAGTGTCCTGAAAATCTTGTTTCATACTTTTTCAGTGTCGTTATGTTTTTACTTTTTTTATAAAAATATTTTGGTGCCGTTATAATATTACCTTATTTGCAAAGTATATTTTAACGATACCTTATTTGTGTTATTCTGACTAGTAGTTTAGAAGGTATGAGGGAACAGATAAACATACCATAGAAATATTACAATTATCGAATAAATACGAACAAGTCACGAGAAAATGCTAATGATATATGTATATATTTTTTAAATGTGAACGCCCTTTCCAATGATATCAAACACGGTATATTTATCTCAAATTCGGCGGACGATCAAGTCGCTTCTAACGGTATCTTATTTGTCCAGATCTAATAAGTAGTTGAGGCTGTGAGGGAATAGATGAACGTAAATACATAGCCTGTAAAAATCACATCCTTTGGCTTTTCCGTAGTTTACTGTCCAAAACAATTCAAAAATTATTTTTAGTTATTTACAAACCTTAAACCTTATTGGTTACATCACAGCAGCAACCTTAACCAGTCCACTGCTAAAAATTTCTCTGGAAAGGTAGTTTTGGCCCACTATAAAACGCTAGTTCGACATGTGGGTACAGGGATTGTTTCAAGTTTTCGTTCTTTTTGCAATGATGTTGTCCTGCGTAATTTACTCTCTTAGTCGCCTCATATAACAGCTCGCGGAGAACCTTATTGGTCAGCTCCACCATGAGAAAATCCCACATAAAATTAGTATGTACTATCATCATCAGCCTACCGCAGTCCACCGCTGGACATAGACCGCTCCATTGCTTACGCATGAAGAGGCCTATGAACGCATATTAACCCTCCATTTTTTTCCTTTATCGACGTTGTAAATTACGAAAGCAAAACGGCACATTAATGAAAACAGTAGATATTGCAGTCTCACATTTTAGTAAGACTAGTATTTATGCGTCCCTCACCTCCGCACGCCACCTATTAATTATTACAAGGCCAGCTGCAGCGACAATGTCATTATTTTATGTACTGGTTTATAGTTTTTAATTTTCAAAGAGTTTTTACCGTAATTTTGAAAAAGCTACTTCCAAAAATAAAGAAAATTTAATGTAAGCTATCACCTATTTTGCAACCCTTTACATATAGGGTTGGGTACACATACAGGGTTGCATTTTACGTACCTACGTCACTTAAAGAACATTTGTGCAAAATTCCATGCTTCTAAACCTAGTACTACCTAAAACCACAAGTGTAAACTGTGCGTTGATTGATCAGTCATTGAATCAATTTGACAATTTATTCTTTTATAATGAAGTTTTTAGGAATTTAATGAATCTACTTACTAGTGTCGGTATATCACTAATTCTAAAACTATGGAAATATATGCATTGTATAAATTTTCGTAGCAAAATGAGCATAGTCAAGTACATCTAGACCATTAGACATTCTAGACCGGGGGCGCTATTTTCTTATGAACACCCGTGTGTGCAGAAAAAATCGATTTTATGGTTCTGTTTCTAAGAAGGTAGGTAATATCTTCCTTTATTAATTATATTTTACCTTGACACATTTTAAACCTTCGAGAAAAGAGTGCAATGCACTTATGATGCCTCTGGTGTTGCGGATGTCCATGGGCGGCGGTAATCGATTACCATCAGGCAATGCGTTTGCTTGTTTGCCCCCTATGTCATAAAAATACACATTTAAACAGAATAGACCGAATGTTCAAAAGACCTTTTAAGTTTGGGCTTTACATAAATGGAAAAAAATAAATGGGATTTTAGAAAAATTAGACTAAAGAACCTTTGCCTGTACGTTTACGGCTAAAAGTGTCAGGTCAATATCATAGGGATGTGTTCCTACTTCAAAAGAAAAACATGTGTTTACGATTAAAATTGATTAAATAGTTTTTCTTAACGTGTGCAATTTTATATGAACAATAAAGAAATTGCAAAAGCGATACCAACAACCTACATAATACTAACACGTAATGAGATAGACGTAACCTCATGAAGCCATGTAAGGCTAGCTCTCGTTTGAGTTCAAGGTTTTCTACAGACGTTAGTTTAGTTGTTTTCTAAATAATTTCATGATTTTCATCAAAACAGGAATATCAATATCGATTTTGCCGAAGCTAATACCGTCTCCTCGAATGGTTCAGTGCTACATATTTTCGATTGAAAATGTCGTTAATCAAACACACGATTCGTCAATGTCATTTCTCATCCCTAGCAACACTGTTTACCTTTCGTACTAAATGTCATTAATGTCATTTGCATTGATAAATTTGTTACTTTGCTTGGTTTATTATTGTCTTGTGTACCTAAGTGTAGTAATTTAACACGCTGAATTATACAGCTTAAATAAATCTTTTTGTTGAATACTTAGATTGAGGTGACCAAGTTAATATAATGGATATCCTAAAGGCAGAAATCGCAAAGAAACGTAAACTTCTTGAAGAAAAGAATATTATTGTAAGTAAGACAGAGAATATTACATGTTATAAATGTAAATTGAGAAGAATCGTTATAAATACAGCCGTCGAGCCAATATAGTATTCCAGTATATAACTTACTTTCGAAAGAGCCCTATGTCCACCAGTGGACTATTAAAGATTTGATGTGACAGTCTTTAGATTGCGTTCCTGTCACATTCTAGTAAATTAATCGTGGTACATGACAAAAAAGGTTCCTTGTCCATAGATAATATTAATAGATGTTCTACAAATTACTCTAGAGTGTGGCATATTAGGAGATGCTTTTGGAATGAAGACATGAGGCATAATTTATTAAAACAGCTGTTGCTCTTTTCAAGTCTGATCATTTAGGTCTTTTTAAAGTGAGGCACCTTCATTGTTTATACAACTATACCATTGTATAAAATAAAAATTATATTGTAGATTTGGTTGACCTAATGGACAAACTTGACTGCCTCAGTGGCTTGGGCTTGAGGTCTCAGGTTCGATTCCCAGGTTAGACCGAATTTTTGTATGATCTGTAATTGTCTATTTCGGAGTTTGGGTGATTTCTTTGTATAATATGTATGTATTTACAATAAAAAAAGTATATATGTTTTTTATTAGTTTTCTAATACCATAAAGCAAGCTCTGCTTAGTTTGGGAATACATGGTGTTGTGTCCCTTCGATAATATTGTTATTATTATGTTATAGATGTGCGATGCCTTCAATGTTAACATAACTGTACCATTCCATAGTATAAACATTACATTGTAAATGTGGTAGACCTAATGGGGTAGCATAGTTCTGAAGGATCAAAACTCCTCAAATATTTTAAATATTTAATAAAAATATATATATATATATACCTATATTGCTTTATTGTACACCAGATTAATTGGTGTACAATAAAGTTGTACAAGTGGTGGCCTCATCCCTTGAAAGCAATCTTTTATAGACAACCGTTCAATTTAAATGATATTTGTACATTAATGAATACCAATATAATGTATGAATTTGCAGGATCCGAATAAAAGTAGAAAATATTTTAAAAGAGGCGATCTCCTAGCCAAAGAACAAGAAGAGTATTTCAAAAAGTATGGACCTCAGAAACAGGAAATAGAATCAAGCAAAGAAGATGATAAGAAAACAAAAGGTTAGATTCTATATTCCAAGATTCGTATCTGCAATAAAGTGATTCTATTTTTAATCAAAAATATCCAGTGGTACAAAAACTACCGCAGGCAACGCCGCATAGCGAAGCTAGTCCACAAAAGTAGCCTAATTTACTCCTTATATCGTCAGCTACCTGCCAGTGAAAGTACTTTCAAAATTGGCCACACCATTCCAGAGATTAAGAGTTTAGCCGGAACAAACAGAAAGACAAGATATTTCATAATTGCTTTTTTAATATAGATTAGTATATAATTTACTGTACTGAAATGATGTGAATTTGAAATTACAAGCAGATACTGCAGTTTAATTTTTTGTATAGATTATGAATTGTGTGTGGAAAAGTGGGTCGTCATTGTAAAGAGTAGCCTATGTCCTCAGGAATCAGACTATTTCTATGCCCAATGTCATTGAAATTCGTAGAGTGGTTTCGAAGTAAAAGCGTAATAGACGGGCATAGTTACTTTCGAAGTTATAATAGTGTATGAATTGTGAGTAAAATATTGTGTATTGATTATAAACTACATTTCATATAGTAGACAAGCAAGAAAGCAATGAAACAGAACAAACAGAAACCGTGTTATTACCAAGAACAGAAGTTATCAAAAGGTTAAGAGAACGAGGACATCCAATATGGTTATTTGGTGAAAGTGAAGCCCAGTCCTTTAAGAGATTGAGAAGGATCGAAATTCAAGAGCCAGAAGCAAATAGAGTGAGTATTAATATATAGTGGTTAATTCATTCATCATGTTACATTTGGGTCTCACTAGATAAGCAACACACACTTAGTAATAAGGTCCTGTTACTCTTTGGGTAAGGAAAACGACCTAACACACTTGTGTAGTGGGGACTCCCCAAGTCACCACCAAGGATACTGCAGGAACGACTGAAATACATGCAATTTATACCCTCGATTGTCTGCACTTGATGGAACTTGTTGCAATACATTCTAGAGTTAAAGTTACTTGTACTTGTTACACTATTTTATTTATGTTTTGCCTTATACCTGATCGGTTTTGCCTTATAGTATCATCAAAGAGTTAACCTTTAATTATAGAATGTATGACGTGCAAGCAGTTGAGTTAAGTTTTAATTTGGTAATATAGTACTGATATTTGACCTAATTATTTAAGCAGGATATCGGAAGCTGTAATTTGTGAATAACTATTTTATCTAAGACCTTAATTCAGTACATATAATTTGTAGTTTACAATACCTATAATTTATGTTTAATTTTTCAGGGCTTAAGAAATGATTTCCAGGAAGCTATGGAGAAAGTGGATGAAGCATACTTAAATGAAATACTAGCATTAGGAACACAGGTAAGCTATTTTTAAAAACAATAGTCTATAAAATATGGTGGCTTATCACAAGGGTTAAGGAAAATCTTTTTTACTAAATAAATAGGACAAGAAAAAAATATTCTTCTTTTTATTCTTAGGCAATTTCTTTTTTAATTTAGAATACCAACAAGAACATGCACCACAAAAGATAAGAGGCACAACAACAGTAAAATATTGTTAAAGCATTGCTGCTGCCTTAAATGCAGGTTGCCACAGAAACTAATTATATTATGATTGCATGGTTGGCAGCGGTCGCCACACCGCTCTTTACTGTGCCAAGTGTTGTAGATTCAAACCTCAAATAGGGCAACACTTAGTGTGATCCACAAATTGTTGTTCTGAGTCTTGGTGTTATTTGTGTCCATTTCATGTTTCTTTGTAAAGTCCCCCGCGACACAGGATGTACATAAATAACGCGGGAGATTTCTTTAAAAAAATTTAACAACAAATAACAATATGTAATTTTTTTTTTAAATCATGAGAAATTAAATTATACAAATATCAGGAGTATGATATAAAAATAGAAAAGAAAATCTGGACCTGGCCAATCTAGTAATTAGTGATTTTGCTTATTAAACTACAGGTTCGGACCCACCAGGAACAAATTGTCATTTTTACAATTATTGTTATTTCTTATTGCAGGGTGATACTGAACAGCAACTCAAAGAGATTGCATTAGATGACTCTATAACATATGATGCAATATTGGAGATGGCTAAAACATTAGGACAAGGCAATAAAAATCATGATATGAATGTGATATTGACTTTGTTACAAGTAAGTCTAAATTGTCGTATAATGTTTTGTTTGCATTGTCTCTTTCGCATACTACATGTGTTACGATTTGACAGTCGTTCGACAAATGCGGCGGAGTTACGGACTGTTTGTATTTCGTGCGAAAGGGACAATGCTCTATAAAGCCGAAATTAGCCGAATGTCCCTTTCTAGAAGTCGATGTGCATTATTTCTTGCTCAGTACTGTACCACTATCGTCTCTCTCTTTTTAAACGACGTACCGCCGTACGTACCGAAGGCCTGGCTTTCCTGTTCTATGTATAATACCTTTATGCATATATATCTTCAATGGAATGTGTTTTACATTGGTAGAATTTTTCTCTTCTCTCAAAGAAAATATTACTAATATAAAAATGACAAATATCTCAGTTAAATGATGTATTTACTAACAGAATAAGTTTATGAAGTCAAATAATAGTCTAATTAGTGAATATGTTTGCTTGCAAAAAACAGATAGGTTTTAGGCGAGAAGGAATTGGTCTATCAGCTTACACCTAGCTGACCTCCACAAACGCGAGGCGATTTCGGCTTTAAATTTTTTTAAATAATTTCGTCAATTAGTCCCAAGCTGAAAGCTTGTGTTATAGGTTCTAGACAACTGGTATAAATACATTCATACTTTTTTTTGTAAATATATACTATACATAGAAAACACCCAAATTCCGAAATAAATATTTGCAAATTATGCAACCATTTGGTCCGACTTGGGAATCGAAACTGAGACCTCAAGCACAGCAGTCGCATACACTATCATTGCGCCATAGTCTAGTTACTCCTTATATCATCAGCTACGCGCCAGTGAAAGACCCGTCAAAACAGATATTTTATTTGTATAGATAATACAATAATATAAAAAAGGAATACAATTACAATAATAAGTAAAATGTCTGTTTAGTTTAAAAAATAAGCACATCGTATAAAAGCCTTCAAATTTTATTTTCATAAACTGCTGAACTATGTTAAATATGTTAGTAATTTAGCATTCAAGTCCATGTCTTCAAGCTGTGTCTCCAAGTGAAAGGCCTCAAAGGACTCATTTCTGACGGTCTGGTGTTGCAGATGCCAATGAGTGGCAGCAATCGCTATCCCATAAAAATCTTTGTATGAGTCCAGGCGCAGTCAGTGAAAGCGCGGATAAAAACTAGTGTTAAATATTTATGTAACAAAATCTCATTGTTCCATAAATTTTCAGTTCCTTTTAAAACTCTGGGGACAACAGCTGAACTCGGCAACAGCAGCGGAAAAAACGGCAGTCAAACACAAAATGGCCAGAGCTACTTTTACGCAAACTCAAGTGTATTTAAAACCTTTAGTCCGGAAGCTGAAAAAGAAAAACCTACCAGATGACATATGTGAAAGTTTATGTGAAATTACTAAACATCTACTAGATAGGAATTATATAATGGTAAGTGTGTAATTTAAATAATAATGACTGTATTGTTTGGTTCGTTCGGCTATAGGATGTCTCTCAACTCAGCGTGCCTTTTGGCAAAGTTTCATTAACAGGTTTTACGAAATCTCTTTATAGTTTTTTAAACTTTTCCTTTTATACACTATAGCTGACGCGGTGTTACCCGCGGTACAAAGATATCTTGTGAATTGTATCTTTATAAATTGTAGCCTATATGTTATTCTAATGTATAAGCTATATTATTGAAAATTTTTATTAAAATCCATTCAGTTGTTTTTACGTGAAAGAATAACAAACATCCATCCATCCATACAAACTTTCGCGTTTATAATATTAGTAGGATATTTATAATTCTTTTTTTTTGCAGGCAAGTGATGCATATTTACAGATGGCTATAGGTAATGCTCCATGGCCTATTGGTGTAACTATGGTGGGCATTCACGCTCGAACAGGTCGAGAGAAGATTTTCTCCAAAAATGTCGCCCACGTGATGAACGACGAAACCCAAAGAAAATATATCCAGGCCCTGAAGAGACTTATGACTAAGTGTCAAGAATATTTCCCGACCGATCCTTCTCGATGTGTCGAGTATACTACAACTATAAATTAAATGTTAAGGATAATAAATTAATATTTATAACTTCGTTTTTTAATGCTTTTTTTTGTACCCACTTAAAATAAATTAAAACTATAATCATTATATAACTGCAAACTTTTCTAACTATGCAGGACAACATCTCAAAGAGAAGGAACTCTTGAAACGAGACATGTATCCTCTAGTGTCATACATTTATAAAGGCTTGAAATGATTTCAGTTAGTTAATTGGAACTTTTCCAAACATAAAAGATGGAAAGTACAGAGATAGTTTGAGTTGTGGAGAAAGATATATAATAGTTTTTATTCCCAAAATCACTTCTTAAAGGTCTAAGTTACTATAAATACGAAAGAACCTTTATCTGTCTGTTACACTTTCACGGCTAAACCGCTGAACCGATTTCAATAAAGTTGGCACGAAGTAGTTACATTCTTGTGTCATTCTTTGCACCGCAACAATCAATATACACAAATTGATATATGATATGCACACTGAAAGAGCCGATCGGTTTAAATACTTCTTTGCTTTTAAAAACGGCTCACGTATTAAAAATATACCACCTGTGTCACGGGTGATTTTACAAACATGCTTGAAACGGAAATACAAAGGACGGACCGAAAGTCAGCATCCGCATCCAAATTCCAAGGGGGAGAGTCAGTTTTTACACCCAGACTGGGGGGGAGAAGACCTCGATTCACCCAGTCGTATCCCATGTTCCGCAGGAGTGGTTCGAGGACAGATGACCCCTGTGCAATACCGCAGGACACGAGCTGACGTCTCAAAATACCCTTTTAGTCCACGTACAAGACAGTAAGGTCCTCTAAATAGTCTGACAGTAGCCGTTTCATGTACTCTGGCACCCCGTGGAGTGCTTCTCTGATGCATTTAAATGGCAGACTACTGAATGCATTGGCAATGTCCAACGACACCATCAACAGAGCATAAGACCACAGCTTTGACTTAGCACTTAAACCACCACCACTTAAACCACTAGGCCAAACATGCAGTCAATTCTTTAGGGTAGAAGCAGGTAAAAAGAAAGATGGCTCACAGTTCCCAAGGATTTGATGTGTGTTTTATTTTATTATTTTATTATTAGTTCAATGATTATATCAATGTTTTATTGTTTAAATTTGCATTATACATTTTTTTTCGAAAATAAATATGACTTTAATTTTAATGTATTTCTTGAATCGTGAAGTTAAGTAAATAACATTAAAAAATAGTTGAGTATATTACTGAGATAATAACTCTGTTAACTGACAAAATATTGTGTAGTGTATTGTATGGCCTAAGAAAACAAATACATATAACTTCAATTTTATTTGAGTGATGTATACTGTTAGACCGCTATGTAGCTATGTACAGTGTATTATCTATGCTATGTACTCAGAGTTGTCATGTTTATTCTTTGCCAAAATAGGTTGTTGTTGAAATTCAAAAATATATTTTTATTGTATTAAATTTAAAAATAGGTGTAATTTATTGTTTATCATGATTTTAGAGTATGTAATTAAGTTCCATTTACAAGAGTGTATTAATATTTTATCAGAACATGACAACTTAGGCTATTACAGCGTTAAAATCGAGTAATTAACTTATTTTTGTTTACAAAAGTTAATTTTATTTTATAGTGGTTGCTTTTATAAAATGCATTGTTTTAGTTTCTTGAAACTATTCGAGACATATCCTGATGTTGGAGACAAAGTTTTATGTGATCCTGTAGTGAGTCTGCCAGCCTGTGACAAGGATCTAATAAAAGCTCAACAACAAATACTAGAAGGAGATGAATACAAATCAACTCTGTCGAAGTTAGAAAACTGTTTCATAAAACGCAATGTTCACGCAAGATTTTTTGGTTTGCCAGTGTGCCCAGAACTACATAGGACTATATTTCCTAAAAATGTTGATTTGGGATGTTTTTTAAAAGTAACGGGTACGTTTTTAAGACAGATTTTTTTAGTTAAATTGAGAAGAAAACTGATTACAATGATCTTAAAGTTTCAGTATGCCACTGTTTTACATATGCATGTTATTAGAAAAGAGATTGTGACCGATATTAAGCTGATTAGACAGTTTGGTATTGGGTCTGTTTAATTTTTCCTCAATGCAGTGCCATTGCTCTGCATAGTTTACACAATCAATCAATCAACAACCCATAATGTCCCACTGCTGGGCCCGGGTTCCTCTCAGGAGAGGGTTAAGGCCATACGTCCCCACCCTGGCAAAGTGCGTGTTGGGGACTGGCAAGAATAAGCTGTGGCTACGTAATCATGTCATTGAATGTTTTTAAGCCACCCAAAGGCCTCCAACTAAGCTTCACGACCGTTATCCTATAATAACAACCGGGACCGACTGCTTATCGTGACCTCCGAATCACGGAGACACCCATGGTAACATGCCACCAGCGGTCACCCATCCAGGTACAGACCGTGCCGTCGTTGCTTACCCTCGGTGATTGTTTCTAATCACCGAGTGCAACTGGTCTATGAGCATAAAGGTGGCGACACTTCATATTGTTAATCTGTCACCAAGCAGGATGATTGATGACTGAATTTTTATTTATTTAAGGAACAGTTGTCCGTGTCACACAATCTAAAATGCTGGAATATCACAGGAAGTATGTATGTGTTAAATGTAGTTATGAAAATTGTCAAGAAGCACAATTTGAAAACAGATATATCTTGAAGGCTCCATCAAAGTGTGGCAATTCTGATAAACCTTGCAGGAGTTCTACATTTTCAGAAGTACAACTTGTTTCCAGGGAACATTGTAAAGATTATCAAGAAATTAAAATACAGGTAATTTACTAAGTTCTGCTTTGTAAAAGTACATGATGTACTGTTCTGGTGGCTTCTTCAAACACTGATGGATATTAGGGCAAGTAAATATGACCCCTATAAGAACAGTTGCATTAGTATTTTTATAAACTAAGTTCACCTAACTTACATTGTGCTAGGCGGAGCCACTGCTTCTCAAAATACAGGAAATCCTAGTTTGAGGATCAGGGGTCTCATATAATTCTTTGCCATACTTGTTATATAATTTGTTATTGTAAATGAAATAACCGTGTTACTTTCTTGTTGTATGGTTAAATTTATGCAATAAACTATTATTATTATTATTATTTCCGCTAGGTTTTCCTCCTATACCCCTTTTCTTACTCAATTTTACCCACATACCATTATTAAAAAGAACAAGTTTAATAAAATTATAACCCAACTACAAATGACTTTCATAAAATTTATATACACTGTGTCATCCGGACCAGATTAAGAAGGGATTGACACATTAGTCATTAAAATTGGTTCATTAGTTTAAGAATGGTGGAACACATAGACTTACATAGATCACGTAAACTATTACGCTTCTTTTTTACTGTGCCATATTAGTCATCCAAAATAAGCCTAAAATGTAGTTTATATGGTTCTCTTTATGTGTATATGTTTCAGGAACAAGTTAATAAGTTAAGTATTGGTACAATTCCAGGATCATTGTGGGTTGTGTTGGAAGATGATCTAGTCGATTGTTGTAAACCTGGTGATGATGTTCTAATTTGGTAAGTTTCAGTGGTTCTCTTTTACCTATAAATAACAGATCCATTATGATCAGTCCCCCAGCCAAGTAGGCATTCAATAAATATTATTGGAAAACTTACGATTACATGAGAATGACGTCACCACAAATATTTGCATTGGGCCCAACCTGGGTATGGAACCCGCGACCTCAAGCACAGCTGTCGCAAATGCTACCACTGCGCTACAGAGGTTGAATGAATGTTTACACAGTGCTCCACAACACGGGTTTTTAGTGCGGGAGTAGTAATTTGAAAAAATAAATGTATTTTGGATACTATAATATATTACAGTGCGACAGTACGCCGTAGGTGGAGGCCTGTTGGTCAAAACAAGAAATCTGAAGTAGAATTAGTTCTGCAAGCAAATTATATAGAAGTATGCAATGCCCAACGGTCAGAAGTGATAGCTACAGCCCCTGATATCAAAGACTGTTTCAATGAGTTCTGGGCTAAGTATGAAGCTTGTCCTTTGAAAGGAAGAGACAGAATTTTGGCAGCAGTGGCGCCACAGGTATTTTTTTTTATATTTGCTTTTAGTAATTACTAATGAAAAATTTAGATTCCGTCCAGTACAGCAGTAAGTAAGACAGATTGATACCTGTTTATAAACGTAACATAATTATGTCGTAAATGAAATAATCCTCAATTAATTCTTTTTCGTCTATCCTATCCTATCTTAACCGCCTAGCTTCAAAATAAGCTTTAAAATGAGTGATTGAGTATATGAAGTTTTTTTGTATATACTTACATATTATACACAAAAAATACTCAAAATCTGAAACATATTTAGATTACAGAAATATTTGGGAATCGAACCCGAGACTTTAGCACAGTAGTGGCACACGCTACCGTTCTCCACCAATTATTTATCGATAGAAATGATGTTAATTTATCAGAGACAGTAAAATACTGGAATTTTAAAAACATTGTTTAATGTTTTCTTCTGTCTTAATTTTTTTTTCTTTATAGGTTTATGGTCTTCATCTTGTGAAATTAGCATTATTGCTCACAGTTATTACAGGATCTAATCATATCGTAGAAAATGACATAAACAAAAAAACTGTACAAGATGAAAAGCACTCGACTCGAGTCCGTGGACAATGTCACTTACTTCTAGTTGGAGACCCAGGTATAGTGAATGGGCCAATTCCTTTAGTGATGCAAAGGTAATTAAGGTAAATAGTTAGAAAAAAACACAATTACAAAAATATCCTCTCACATTCAGTTCCTTTCTTACATCCAACATTGTGTGGTTGTCTCTTTTTAAGGCCGACTACCTGCCTATGTATGTGATGACTATGTCTTCCTACATAGTACCTATAAAGCATAATTCTGTTAGCTATGAGTGTTATTAAATTGTAGCATTAAAACCGTTTGGAATTTAGTTCTACTAAACGGTGTAAGTGATGTGCTCATAATATCTTATGGGAATAACCAATTGATGCGTTTAATAATCAGAAATTTTAACAACATAAAAACCAACTTCAAGATCTGGACCAAATTGAAATGAGACCATTCGGGAATCACCAGCTTTTAAAAAAAAATAAGAACCATCAAAATCGGTTCAGCCAGGCGAAAGTTATGAGGTAATAAACATAAGAAAAAAAAAGTCGAATTGATAACCTCCTTTTTTGAAGTCGATTAATTAATAAATATAAATACAATTTCGGAGTCACCTGTCATTACAATATTTGTAGTATAAAAATAATTTAATCTTTACCCTCAGTTCTTAATATAACAAGGGTGAAATGTAACACATACGAGAAGACACACAATAATTTTCTTTATTTTAACTTATTTATTTATCCTTTCATAAACGGCCAAATAAAAAAATTTAAAAAGTGTATAAATCTCCGTGAGGGAACGCCAAGTATCCAAACCAGAGGATGTATTCTAGTTTAACTTCCTGACCCCCACAAAAATGTATAAGCTATCGTTTTTAATATTTAACAGATGTTACATACATTTTCCTGTTTTCATTCGTATATTTTTTGTGCATGCTGTGTTTGCTTGAAAGTGATTGTACATTAGCCTAAATTGTAGTAATAATGTTATGACTGTAAGTAACCCTAAATATATATCATATAGGTACTGGTAAATCGCAGCTGCTCCGAGCGGGCTCAGAACTGACGGCGCGGTCCGTGTTCACTTCGGGCGCCGGCAGTACCAGGGCCGGTCTCACGTGCGCTGCACTTAGGGTATGTAAATAACTTTGTATTAAATGAATTAGCGGGTCATACAACACATTTCCAAACTTTATAGAATCATGTTGGTTCTCTAAATGGACTGTCGCGTTGGTCTAGTGGTTAGCATAAGCGACTGCAGATCAAGAGGTCGCGGGTTCGATTCCCGGGTCGGTCTGCTGTTGGGTTTTCCTACAAGAAATTCTTAAGAGCAGCTCCCGAGTATGGAAGATGGCAGTATTTCCAGCCCGTGCCTCGGAGAGCTCGTTAAGCCGTCGGTCACGCTTGTCATGAACATCTATGGCAATCGTTATTGGGAAGTCAGTGCCTTAAAATATACTGGCAACTAGTTCCCCTCAAGACCCTCAGACTCAGCGCACCTTCAAGATTGCGGAGGTCAGATGCACGTCGCTAGTTGTTGAACTAGTAGCCGACCCCAAATAATCTTGGGAATAATAAAGGCTAGTAAGATGATGATGATGTTGATTGTCTAAATGAGTAAAATTAGTATTCGTAGAAATATTTTTCACCGAATTACTTGAATCAGTCAATTTGTTAAAAAACTACTTCTAAATTTTATTCATGACTTAGCCATGTATTTTGCCTTTCTATTAATTGATAGTCGTAGTATTAATATTAATACACTTGTGTGTTATAACTAATTGTTAGTCTGAGTGTAGGTGCTCTTTGTGTCGGTTTCATAAGGGCGTGTAAAGTGCCGCGACATGGGCTAATAGGTAATGTTGATCTGAAAAAATTCCAACCTAACAATGATATCAGCAATGTTTGATGTTATTCTACGTAGTCTCCATGAAACTCTACACACTTCTTTCAGCGATGCACAATGCTAATGCGAAGATCACAACTACATTCACAATTATACACTACTACACACAACCTACATAGCTTAGATAGGTTTAATCTTATTTATTATGAATTAATTTGGTAAATAAATGATAATTTCGTATAGAATTAAGTTCCTAGCTTAGTCTGTATTTTCTTTTCTTTGGAGGTGCAGTTCCATTTTTTTATTTTATGTTTCAGTGTTATCTTGTTATAGCCAATTTCAAAAAATAAAATGAAAATATTTTACTAGGCTTCGAGCCTAGAATGGACTCCAGCTCTCATTAGAGAAATTTTTAAAAACTGATAATGTGTACCTAGATATCATGTAACTTAAATTGAACCTTTCCAGTGAGAGAAAAGAAACTTATTATTATTATTCACTAGTCTTTTTAACGAGTATATATAGCTTTCCTTTTGTGATGTGCTGTGTTGTATAATGAATCATAAAACTGTTTAATATGATTTTTATTTCATTAGGAAGATGGAGAATGGCATCTAGAAGCCGGTGCACTTGTATTATCAGATGGCGGGGTGTGTTGCATTGATGAGATCTCCCAGCTACGTGTCCACGACCGAACGGCTATACATGAAGCTATGGAACAGCAAACTATTTCTGTGGCTAAAGTATATATAGTTAAAATATTTTAATTTTCTTTTTTTACCCGACTGCGAAAGAGGAAGGGTTATGTTTTCGAGTGTATATATGTATGTATGTATATTTCTTTGGCACGCTGTAGAGCGTAAACGGCTTGTTGTATACTTATGTGAGTGTTGTCAATAGATTCCTCCTAGTCATGAGAGTGATACTAGGTACATCAAAATTACAAATAAAAATTATGCAGCCAAAAAGTAATCTCAAAAAATCGTTTCAAAATACATCGAGTGTGGTATCAAAATAACGAATTTTTAGCGGTGTTTACGAATATTATATATAACATATACTTTTTATATATGATTTTGACGCAGTCGAGTTTTATTTTTTTAATAATTCCTTACTTGTTTTCTTCTTAAGGATTTTTGGCGCCAAAAATAATCTCATAATAAAATCTTTTCAAAGTACACAGAGTGTGGTATTAAAATAAAGAATGTTTAACGTTGATTACGAATATACAAACAACAACCCATAATGTCCCACTGCTGGGCTCGGGTCTCCTCTCAGGAGAGGGTGATTAATATACATATAACTTATATGTTTTATTAAAAAAAAAACTGAATTTAATGAAGATGTCAGATATTGATATTGACGCAGTCAGGTTTTTAAATATTTTTATTTAAGTATAGTATGTTAATATTAATAGAAGTGAATTTAAAATTTTGTTACAGGCCGGCATCGTATGTAAACTGAATACTCGATGCGCGATCATTGCGGCGTGCAATCCTAAAGGACACTATGATACTGACCAACCTTTAAGTGTTAATGTATCGCTCGGAACTCCTCTGTTAAGTAGGTAATGTTCAATTTTGCAATAAGGTGAATAATAGTAGTGAGACTCTATTGTTACTCTCTTTGATAGTGTATATACTTACACTATATATATTATATATATATATATATATATATAATATATATATCTTCATTGTCTTATCATTAGGCGATACGTCTGCTCGTTTGCTATATATATCATAAAAAAATTGTGTCTTTCGATCTGTTTAATACACCCATATATAGTTATTAGTCCACTTCTGGTCATAGAAAACTCTTTAGAAGGTAATTTTGGCATATTAAACCACTCTGAAAAATTTAATCAATACAAGATTTGTGTCAAAGAGAGTTTCAAAGTTAGAATAATTATTTTCACGAGAATTAACGCGATCACTTATTTAAAGATATTACATACCTCTGATTTACCTGAAGTTTCAACCAGGTTGGTAATGATAGTTATGTAATGTAGTTTAAAAAATAAATATTCCGGACATCTAACACATAACGCCATCTAGTCCCAAGCTAAGCAGATCTTGTGTTATGGGTACTATACAACTGAGAGATATATATTTTTGTTAATACAAACATACACAGGAAACACGCAAACTCCGAAACAAACATTTGCAGATCATACAAATATTAGGTCCGACCTCGGAATCGAAGCCAAGACCTCAAGCACAGCAGTCGCATACAATACCACTACGCCACCGAGGCAGTCAAATGTTGTTCCCTTAGTCGGCTCTTACGATACCCACGTGACGATAAGTGATAGTGACTCTCTGATTTCTCAATCTGTCACTACTCAACACCAGAAGAGGCCTATGACCATCATTCGACTGCTGTAAGGGCATGGATGGCCCGGTTCGACCGGAGTGATACCACAGCTTCACAGAAAACCTTCAAAGAATGAGTGAGGACATCCCAACCCCTCCCCTATCCTCCAAAGGCCGGCAACGTACTCGTGACGCCTCTGGTGATACAGATGCCCATGGGCGGCGGTAATCTCTTACCATCAGGCGATACGTCTGTTCGTTTGCCCGCGATTCCATAAAAAAATTCCCTTCAATATTTTAGTTTTTAATGGCATGAAAAAAAGTTAACACATATTTAAACTAAATTTCAGGTTCGATTTAATATTTATATTGTTGGATTCAAAAAACAAAACGTGGGATAAACTGGTCTCGTCTTATATACTCTTCGGAGATTCAAATGTTAATGAATCAAAGAAGAAATGGAATCTTGAAAAACTGCAGGTATATAAGTATTCAACGTATTTTTAAATGAAGAAAAACTAACCCCGTAAGCGCTGGCGGAACTAATTCAAAAAATTTGCTTACATAACACGTTATGCTGTTTAAATCGGCCCAGTCCATTACAAATAGACACTTCGCTTGTGTTTACTTGTATAGATGTGTAGTTAACATTTCCAACGAATTCATTTTCAACAATAAGGTATTATTTCTTTCAGATGTACATAGACTTAGTTGGTCCTCGGTTTACGGAAATGACTAAATCAGCAAATATGATACTTCAGTCATACTACATGCTTCAAAGAAGGTCAGAGCACCGAGATCCGTCGAGGACCACTGTGAGAATGCTGGATAGTTTAGTAAGGTAAGAGTCAAATGTAATAATATTGGTAGTGTCTGCACCTTCATTATAGATAAAAAGTTATAATATATGGTCAGTAACTCGGTACATTACACTGGGTGAACACTAATCAAAGACAGGTCCAAACAATACCCCAACCCATGCCCATGCGGCGGTAATCGCATAACATCAGGCGATATCTTCACCCTATCTCGTTTGCACCTTATACTATAAAAAAACGTGAAAATCGGTTAGATAGTTTCGGGGTTTATCGTGAAAAACAACGTGACACAAGAATGACATAATTATCCAGTATAGTTGGTTCAACAATGATGGTCCAAGTTATACTATATAATATTTAAATAATACTAATAAATTGATATATTCACTCTTTCATAAATCTATTACAAAAATACCTACTAGCGATTGTTAATCCCTGTAGGTTAACATCGCCAGCCATACTAGTATGAAACTGTGCTATAGCTGATTGTTTAATGTGTAGGTAATGCATTGCAATATGCAGAGCAAATAAAGAGAAATTGAAATAAACAAATGTAAAGTATATATTCATGAGATTTGTTTTTGCAGATTATCTCAAGCTCACTGTCGCCTTATGTATCGTACGACTATAGTGCCAATGGACGCCATTGTTGCAATATCGTTAGTGGATCTATCAATGCAAGATTGCACTCTCGATGATACGACAGATGCTTTGCATTCTACGATCCCAAAATACTCGGATTATGAGTACTTACAGACTGCTAAGAAACTTCTAACCCAACTAAAACTGTTAAATATATGGAAAAATGAATTATTATATTATGCAAAGTTATTACAAGTTGATCACAAAACCTTAGAAACTGATCTAGAAAATGGTAATTGTAAATTATTTGCGAAACATGACGATGTTACCGATGACAATATACAGCTTTCTGCATCCTTGATAACTAGTTCTTATTTCAATAATAATAATAAAAAGCTCGATGTTACTTTAGTAGACGATACAGAGACATGCACTAAAAAAGATAAAAATCTTAAAAGCGAAATCAATGAAAGGTTTGCGGCGACATTGAAAAAGCACGCAGCTTTAAATAAAACAGAAAAAGCACCACCAATAAAAAAGAAAATAATTAACAAAAGAAAAAGAAAAGAAATCACAGCAGACATAAGTCCGGTCAAAAGGAAATTGATTAAAAAGGGTAAAAAATCGAAAGTCAATACTGATGATGTAAATGATCATATCTGTAGTGATGAAGAATTTAATGAAAATGTACATAAGTTGAAAGTAGTGCCGAGTGTAAATGATGCATTGGCCGATTTAGGTATTGACTTTAGGTTTAAAAGTGACAATAATGATGATATTGAAAAAGAAACTGTGAAATCGGAACCAACAGAAAATGAAATAGAAGATATTGATATACATAGAGATAAGGAACCCAATTCTAGTTTTAGTAAGGAAAAAGCTGTAGGTAAACAAGTTACTGGATCTATTAATAAAACTGATGTCCAACAAAACACATCTAACAAATTAAAACAGTTTCTGTTTGTTAGCAACCATGACCTTGATAAATATGGAGAGAAATCCCATAATGTAACCAATACCTCATCAAATAAATTAACAATAGTCAATTCGGGATATGAAAAAGAAGTTTCAAAATCAGCTTCAACATCAAGATCCCATATATCAGTGTTTGAGACTTCAGAGAAAACAAAAGCTACTTTAAAAAAAAGTAATCCGAATTCTAAATCAAATAACAAAGTTTTAAGTTCTGGTTCACAAATATCTATATTTGAAAGTTCAGATTGCGATATAGATTTTGATATTTAATCATGTTCAGTGTTATTAGAATATAATAAACCTATTTTTATTTTTAAAATCGTTTTATTTAAACAACTTCAAATTATACTATATTACAATTCACAGTCATTCCAAACTAGGCAGAGTCTGTACTATGGTAACCAAACTTCTGATAAGCATACTTAAATATTTCTAAATACATATATCTGAGATAAATTAATTATTACAAATTTAGTTTGGAGGCTTAACCACGGGTTTCTTGGTTCCTATACCCGAAGTGGGTGGTTTAGCATTTTTTATAATACATTTATTTAACAATGTAATTTATATCATCATCAGCCTATTTCAGTCCATTGCTGGACATAGGCAAGGTGGAGTGATGATCTGCGCAAGATGGCTGGCAGGAGCTGGATGCAAGAAGCCAAACATCGAAGTAAGTGGCGTGCAATTGGAGAGGCCTATGTAATTAATATGCCATAATAAATTTAATGCAGAGAATAATAACAATGCCTAGTCATGGCTGAATTAACTTATTTGGTTAAATTAGAATTCTTATCAAGACAAACAACATCTGAAAGGTACATTCTGACTAAAGTAAGTTATCAGGAAAAAGCACATAGCAGGTCCAAGAATTGGCAGTTCCCAAAATTTTATGGTTTGAATTTCAACACAAATATTTACCACAACCGAATATAATTAATCCCTGTGCATTGTTAGAATTATTAATTACCTCTGTATTCTATAATAATCATACTGTAGGAAAGAAATTAGGTTCAATCTTGGAGCTTGTATCTTTAACAGAAAATAAGACTATTGATTTTCTACAGTTGACTTATGTGGATCATCCTCATAGTTATCTATTAGAAGATGTTTAAACCTTCTTGCAGTTATACTAATAGAGTCTTCTTTTGGTGCTATATTTAATATTTCTACTCTTGATACATACAAATGGTCAGGATTATTTGGGCTAACCATTTTCATCACATCTACTTCATCACCTATTTTAACCTGTAAATATAAAAATGTCATTTTGTATGAGTTGAATCAATAAGTTCTTGGTATAATTATAAAAAAATATTATTTAAAATATGATTTTCTGTTTACTTTGGCTTAAAATAAACTTAAAGAAAGATAATTTTTTAGACACTTGACTAATCTTTGTATGAACACAATATAAAAATTATTTAAATGTTTATTCATAGTAAACAAAACTAATAATATAAAACTCACAAAGTAAACTCACACTAGGCCCTCACAGTCAGAGGGTTCAAGTGTGAGTTAATTTCATATCAACTTGTACTCAATGGTGTCTGCACTGGAATTGTGATTTATTAAGAATGTATTAAAATAAGCTCACAGTAAGCCAAAATAGATAGTACTTCTACTGCAACTAAAAAAAAGACTAAAGTGTTAACCTTTTCTGGTTTTACTTTAGACAATATTAAAATGTCTTAAAATTAATGTTGGGATCATCTGGTGTAAGGATGGGAACACAAATTATACTTACAGCAGCACTTTTCTTAAGAATTTTCTTTCCATTTACTCTTATTTTACTTTCATAGAACATTTGTTCTATCTTGCTGAAAACATCAAATAGAACAGTTCAAATCTTTATCAGAAAGTTGTAGTAAATAGACATAGGACTTTCAATGATTTAAGCATCTGACAGAGCAGGTATACTTACTTCCTAGATACACTGAGTGCAGATTTTAATATTACATCTGCCCTCATTGAAGTAGTTGAAAATTTAACTACTTTAGAATCCTTAGAAAGTGAGGCATCATCGTCAAATGTTATATCCTCGTCGTCATCAGAGTCATATTGCTAAAAAATTTTTTCATTTGTTAGTATTTCTTGCAATAAACAGACACTCTATGAATTTAAATTGTCATCAAATTCTTCATTCATCAAAAAATTTATATAATCATTAATACCAACCTTTTTAGTCTTATATCTAACCGTGTTGAAGGTTACAATAGTTGGATGTAAATTGAGGGCCTGTGAGGTTATGTTTACATTTTTATGAATGTAGTTATGTAAACATTTCCGAGTAATCTCTTGCTTCAAGGTGTTTCGAACAATAGTAGTAGTAATTAACCTTCGCCATAAGATCATTTTTTAAAATAAATATTACTAGCAACCGAACACAACATCTGAATTTGACTTTGAATTTTGATATTTGATTATGAAATGAAGTGAAGTTGCCAGTTGCCATCGATGATATTAAAATTCACTCAAATTCCACTAAACTTAATATCAAATTGATACCATGACTAAATAAAAATATTTATTTCCGGCTTAGGAATCTCATTCTTTTTACTTATTAGAAAAACAGAGTGAAACCATGCTGTGAACATCTGTTACTATTTTACGCTTTTTTTTTCACGACCTCTAGCAGTATAGATATTGAACTTTTTGGTTAACTGTGTTAGTAAGTACAGACTGTATTCTCATTTCATTAAAAATTAATAGAGGGCGCTCACATACACAATAAAGAGCAGTCCAAGTTTCAGAAACTGTCATTACAGATTTTAGCATTGTGATATTAAGATGTATTGTTAAATTAGCAAGTGAATACTTTGTAACCATAATAACTTTATTGTAATTACAGTTTGCATCTATGCTGTATATCAAAGAATTTTAATTCTGAAATGAACATTGAAGCAGCAATCTTATATTTTAATCTAAGACAGACATGTCCGTTCTCATTTGAAAACAGTTTCTAATTCTTATGCGTTCTTAGGCTATATTTTTAAATGTGCACGTTGGCGGTGGTTAGTTGTTAAGATCTCATAAATTCATAACCATAACAGTTTTGAGTTTGAGATTAGACGCCTCAGACGTGAGAACCAACACACCACTTCTGTTTGTTTATAACATTTGGTTAGCGTCAAACTCAACTTGTGGTTTATATGATAGGCCTGAAGTCGATTATTATAATCTGCTTGTCTTTTATAAAGAAAGATGTATCTCTAAAGACTAAAAGCAATCTCAAATCTACCTCTCTAGTTCACATTCTACAAATGTACCTAAACTTTATTACATAACTAACAAATAGTTGGCAATTACTTAAACGTAAGGTCGTGTTCAAAACAAAATATTCTATAATAATATAAGTATTTATATAAGAGTATAGAGACGTTTCCAATTGCCGGTAGGAAGAGAATCGATGCAATACACTAGTATCTTGGATAAAAGGGCAGGATTTTCTGGAAGAACATTCTCAAATTATTAAAATTAAGCAATATTCACAAGAACAATATTCTGTTACAAATGAAAAAAAATTGGCACCGCTTCAAACTAAGACTTTGAGCTCTACTTAAAGCTCGCCTCCCGAGCTTTTGAAATTGTATTTTGTTGATTCCTCGTAGAGATGAGAGCACAAGCAGTATTAGATAAAGTCATACAGTAGATAGTTCAAGTTGTTGTTCCAACTTAAAGTACCGCTGTAGCATTTCAAATAAGTGTCCTAAACTTGAAAGTGAGTAAATATGCATTATCCATGATTGAATTAAAATAAAACACGTTACTTGAGAAGGGTTGGACTTCCTTTACATAATAACAAGTGAAAATGAAAAAAAAATTGAAAAAAAATGAAAATTAAAAAAGATAGCTTAACATTTTTTTTTAAATTAAAACGTCTGCCACGTGAGTTACTGATTGATATTCAGTCGTTTGACTAGTTGTAATGTTGTATTAGTTGGTCTAACTTAATCAAGATAAAACTGTCAAATCTGAAAACTGGAAGATAAGTAAATAATATATTTCTATTATTATTTTGTATCCAACCCCGGACGTGGTTCTAGCATTTTGACTAAATAAATAATAAAAATCTTCTCGATTTTAATGAAAGCAGGCGGGCAAATTGACTACAATTAAAAAACAACTTATATTCGAAATTTCTTGGGCGTTATTAATACGAAAAGCTTCCAGCCAGTTTATCATACGTTCATATTACACACGGTTTGTCTCTTACAAACATGTCGACACATGTCTTGAATTTAGAACGCTTTTTTTAAGAACACGACCTAACACAAACTTATCTTAGCCAGTTACGGCGTCGCTAGTGTCGACGTGCGCGCACTTAAAATTGTCCTTTTAATAATTATTTTGTTCTGTAAGGCGTTGGTTCAAACCTTCACCACCGATACATATAACTTTGTCACACTACATACGATTAACTTTACGGCACCTTCAAAGAGATTTTTTGTTCAATTTGACACAGTTTATAGCTCCGTCTCGCGTGTTGACGGCCACGGATGGAAAATCTGTGTTAGTTCCAAGTGGACTATTAATTATATGTAAAGACAAAACAGCGACAACGCATAAATTGTGATGGGATTGTAGACTATGGCGACGTTGTAAAATATAATCATAAATCTTGCTGGGATACAGCTTGTATTGAGTGTTTGCATAGAAGTAGGTATGTATAATTATTTATTACTTTTGGAAACAAGTGGAGTTAAAATTGCCTGTAGCTAAGCTGCCTACTAAATTGAGCTTCACGACGTTGCAATTCGATACACAACAGTTCTGTTAATTTTTTGACTTTTTTAAAAATTCTGACTGTTATTAGTAGAGCATTGGAGATGACCTGTAATGTCATGTTGATGTACCTATCGTAATTCTATTTCGATTCTGTGGAAAACAAATAAGTATTCATATCTATATATTAAGCTATATGTCAAGCCAGTATTGCCAAGTCTAAATAAATGCGATTAGCAACGAAAACTGCCTTTTTATTTTGCTTCCAAAACATTTATTTTTGACACTCTAGGGAGTACGAGTAAGGTCTGGCAATATCGTTATATTTATCACACTTTCATAATATGTGGAGCAAGAACTTTGTACCTTCTCCTTTTTTACGTAAATTATGCGAACGGAGGGGTATGAAATTAAGCACAGTTAAATATGGAGGAGGAGTTCAGAAACCTGAAAAATTCAAAACTAAAAAAAATGTTTACTTTCGGCCACTAAAATAAATATGTGTATAATTCTGGAATCGATACGTCATGCTATAGGTACCTACTTAGTTTTGTTATTCACATGATGTGATACACCATTACTGTTTTTACTAAAGTTATAATACCTACCTACTAATATAATTATTACCAACTAATTAAATAAATGTTTCGGACACTTAAAACACAACGCCATCTAGTCCCAAGCTAAGCAGAACTTTTTTTATAAATATATAAGGAGTACTTAGGCTTCTTTTCTGTAGACTACCGCGGTGTTTGGCTCAGCTAGTTTTAAGTATTATTACAGTGTCGTTTGTCAAGCGTTGACACTTGTTTGATTTTTTTATAGCCAGCTGCGTCATTCTTATCCAGCATAATTGTTGTTTGTATATAGCAGGTAGAAGGCAAAGTATAAACCACCTACTTGAGCAGGTGGTTTAACAGCACTTCGACTTACTGTGTACGAAAATCAATTATATTCTCAATATACTACGTACCATGTGTATGACTTACTATCTACGATAAACAATTATATTCTCATTAGGATTAGAACGAGGCAGCTGTATATAAAAAATCCAAAACCATTTTGAAATAAAATCAAGAACTGCGCGAAAAAGGTGATAAGTTAGGAGACTGGAAGAAGAAAATCATTGCGTTCGCCCCATACAAATACAGAAAAAGGTTAAAAGAAAATTGTGAAAATTGTATTCTAAGTATCACTGAACTATTTCTGTTTAAGTATTCTATTTCAAAACAATAAAGAAACCTACTAACTAAATTCAGTCAGACACAAAAAATAAGAAAATAAATTACAGTTAAAAACAAAGAGAATGTAAATATTAAATGTAAAGAATTTATGTTATGTGGGTACTACTTAAGATCATGCCATGTTGATTGAATTTTATGATAATCCATTTCTGAACAATGGACGTTTACGATGCTTTTGTACGAAGGAAGTTATGAATACATCAGTACTCTAGTTTCATTGTTATAATGTAAACAAACATAAACGTCGCTTCTATACGTATAATATATATATATATATATATATATATGATGACTTCTTCATTCGCGGGAAAATGTTTTTATAGTGTCTGTGTTAAATAAATAGTATAATAGTAAATGCTAAAGAATAAGCGTAGAAATTTAAAAATTAGTTTTTAGATATAATAATAAATATTTTCCGACATCTAACACACAACGCCATTTAGCCCCAAACTAAGCAGAGCTTGTATTATGGGTACTAGACAACTGATATAACACTTATATACTTTTTTTTTGTAAATACATACATATCATACATAGAAAACACCCAAACTCCGAAACAAATATTTGCAGATCATACAAACATTTAATCCGACCCGGGAACCGAACCCGAGACCTCAGTAATGGCAGTCGCAAACGCTACCGCTAGGCCACCGAGGCAGTCAATATATGTAACTGGTAATAAATTTAAAGTAACTTTGTGAAACTCTATCCTTTTGTTCTGGCCGACAACATCCATAATGGTAATATATTTCATATTATTATTGATCCGTGGAGGCTCGGGTAAATACCCGGACGCAATACAACTACTTATGGATAGTATTTTATAAACTGTACAAACTCAAATTGGGCAATCAAATATCTAAACAATTGGGCCTTACGTGCAGTGTAAGTATCCCTTTTTTGATTTTTTTTTACGCTTGGAAAGCCCCTCGGGCCTTCACCCCACCGTGGTTTGCGGCGGGGCGGTGTGTCGGAATCGAACCGACTAAACCACACGGTGTGACACTCTGCGCCTGAGACGGGAGAGATCCGAGAACCGCTTTCTTACGCCATCCGGACCCCTTTCAGAGTGTAAGTATCCTAGTGTAACGAAATAAAAAAAAAATACATCAAATACACGTCGTTTACATCTTTAACCTGCGCTCATATCTTTGCATATTCAGGGTAGAAACAAGAAAACAATCGAGTTAACACAGGCAATTCAAAATATTTGCGACAAAAACTTAATCATGCCATACTGTCAAATGTTTTGTGCTCTGTTGTTCCCTAGTTATTTTTTTACTACATTTTATTTGGTCTAACTTGTAACTTTTCTTGAATTGTCTAAGTTTCGTCTTTAAAGGGTATTAACAGCCTTTAATTAAGGCAGTAAAATGTTCATTACCATCACTATAAGTAGAGTTGTGCGTACAAAGCTGTAGCAAATGGCAAGGAGTGTTAACGCTGACTGCGCCCCCTGCCGAGCCGTATGAATAACCGTGAAATTACTCGTAAAACCTGCATTAGGTCGCCAGTTTATAAACCCAATGAACCATGTGGTCCACTCGTAAACCCACACAAAAACTATTAAGACACCCATGTTCGTCTCCACAGTTATAAAAGTCTAAATTGAGATTATTAATAGCTCTGTTACTTTAATAATGTCATTAATTTTTATGAAAAAAGCTCCGTGCTCATTGGCTTTCTGTCAATTGTGTAACGTTGTTTTAATATTACTGTAATTTTGTTTAATTAATTTGTAAACAGGAATAAATACAGCATGTTTTGAGCAAACCATGTCGTAATATTAATCTTTAATGGGTTTCTAAATATTTAATAATATTCCAATAAGATATTTTAATTAAAATTTTAATTACTGTGTATTAAGAGTTTTTTGTATGTAGAATCTTTTACTTACAAAGAACTCTTAATACATCCTATTAATATGAAGCCGTAAAATATGAAATTTCTTTCCTGCAGGTATGCGAATAATACAAGACATAGTAATTTTTTCCTAGTCCTCCAATAACAGTAATCAGTATTTTTTAATATACGCTTAAAAAGATTCTTTCCAAAATTCGTTTTAAATAAAAAAAATAAACGACTTTCGATACTGTAAACTTAAACCTCCTACATCGGTCCTTTGCATAATTCTTTAGTCCTTTGAAATTGAACGAATTTACATGGATTCTAGGGAAATAGGCATTACGAAATGTCGGTCTTCTTTTAAGATACTCCGCTTAACTTTTCAAGTATTGTCGGATTAGGTTATGAAAATACCATGGGGAAAAGTGTATGTGATACAAACTTCTTGCTTTCGTGCAGTTATCGAGTTCAAATTAACCATAATTTCCTTCACAAATGACACTTCATCAGACACTTTCATAATTGGAATTTCAAATAAGTTACAATTAAATTCGATTCTCGGGTGTGGAGCGTATCACACCCCAATCGATCCACAAAGGGAGCTTGGACACCGTGACATGATGAAGTGTCATCTCTCCATGACAAACGATACTCCTATCCTCGGGCATCAAATGAGAAATTCAATTTCTCGCTCCCGTTACTTCGGTTAGCTGCCGGCTTTATATTTTAGATCTATCAGAAAGTTATAGTGATTTTATTTACGTTGTTTTGTTTTGTGAAAGCCGTGAACAAAGCGCTTAAAGGCTTGGAATGTGATTATATTATAATAGGCGGTGTCTTTATTGAATTTAGTTAGTATGGATAGTAATCTTATGGTTGTTATTAGATTTCACAGTTAAAGCATGTTATAATTTTGACATAACACTATGTCAAAACTATAATATGCTTTAACTGTAAAATCTAGAGAGAGATCTATCAGATGTTCAGCTCCAAAGTGTCGTGATTTATTTCATCTTATCACTACTTTAGATGATATGTACTATCTACTTATGTGATTTGTAGTTGATAAGTCTGATTGTGCGTCATGTCCGAGATTTTTTAAAGTATTTTTGTGAATTTCTTTGAATATTCTGTAGGTAAATTAATGGGTGCTGTCCATGGAGGGGATATGATGTACTGACGATTTGAAGAAACTGGCTGGTAGCAGATGAATGCGGGCTGACCGGGATATTTGTCACTCCTTGAGAGAGATCTTCGTTCAGTAGTGGACGGCGATTGGATGGTTTAAATTAATGACATAATTTTCTGGCAACAGTAACAAAAACAGTTTTTCAAAACAACGATCTTAAATAAGTTTTACTGTAGATCGTTTTTTGTTTTTGCGAAAGACGGTCCCCATTTCATGTCATCCACATTTTTTATATTTTTTATCATTAATTCCATCACGACGAAGACTTGAAGACTCGAAGACTTAGAAAGAAGAAGAAGACTTGAAATACTTGACATTGGCAGAAAAAGCTGTTCCGGCTGATTGCCATATCATCAAAAGAAGAAGAAGAAGTTTTACTGTAGAAAATCAGTATTCGCTGCGGTTTTTCTTTGAGAAGAAGTCTGTTGTCGTAGAAACTCTTGTTTTTAATACGCTTCATCTTTATGTTTGTTTGTTAGTAAACCACTTTGATAAGCGTGTTTTTATTTATTTTTTAAATTTATTAATATTTACTCTATTCATTTTTCTCCATTCTAAGGCAATGTCTCTAAGTATTCTATAGTGAGAGAGTAAGTCAATTCATTTCTAAAAAATATTTTAATGGACAATTAGCCTTACCTTATTCCACTATATTATTAACATAATAAATAATTTGGACATCTAACACACAACGCCATCTAGTCCCAAACTGAGCAGAGCTTGTGTATGGATACTAGACAACTGATATAAATACACATATTTTATTTTTTGTAAATACATACGTATTATACATAGAAAACACACAAACTCCGCTACGCTACACTGCACCACCGAATATATTAGGTTATAGTGGAATTAGCACAAGGAGTTTGATTTTAAAATGTATTGCATCAAGTTTCATCAAATGACGATATTCGGGAGTATAAATTATTTTATAAAATTGATACAAAAGAACTTACACCTATTTAAATGTCTCGGATAGGGCGGAAGGTAATCAGTCCTTCTTGTTAACAGTTTGACAGTCCGTTTAAGGAGGAAGTGTCGCCTCTTGTGTATAAATAGTTAAATAGCTTGTCAGTTGTGACATAATTCATAAAAAACTTCCTTCTGGTTTGAACATCATAATCTTTAGTGTCTATTATAAAAATACAAACTCCGGCGAGAATATTGCCCTTTGTAATATAAAATATTTGTCATTCTGAAATCTATGTTCCAGAAAACATCGAACAAAGTTTTAAACGAGCTTGAGATACATTAGACAATCGAAAAATAATAATAATTAATAAATCCTCTCAGTAGAAATATTAACAATCTTTGGAAATTGTTTGGAATCATTGGAAATATTAATAAAAAACTGTCTGAAAAAAACATGAATTCTAAAATCAAACTCCATCACATACACGTAGTATGACGTTGCCAATGTTTCCAGAGAATTACCATTCTTAATATTTCTTCAAAGAAGATTTATGAAAAAAGTAGAAACATTTTTATTCCATTATCTCGTATCTCAAGTTCGTTCCTTCGTCTTCATATAAACCGTGACATTAACCTACAAAATGAATGTTAATTAAAGAGTCTTAAAATGATACTACAATGTGACGCGGTCATTAAAACTAAATTCACAATTGGGAGTGAAGATATGACAATGTAACAAGGAAACATAATAATAATTGTTTTGAAGATCAACTTATACCATTTTACACGACGATTTACCATATGATACGGGAATGGGAATAAAACTCTATCGTAGAAGATGTCTACGACTTCCATTCCATTGAAATTAAGCTTAAAGCGAATGGACAATAATATAAAACCGGCGAAATTAGTCTATTGGTTTCAGTACTACCTAGATAGTAGAACCACGCTAATTTCAGCAAGAACTTGTGGGCTTGACCGGGTTGGTACTACCATCTCACGGAAGATCAACCCGAAATGACAGTACTCGTGCTGCCTTGTTCGTTGGGAGCGAGACCGGTGGCCGAATCATGCAGAAGCATCTCAATAGATCGTTATAGTGTGGGTCACCATGCTGCATTGTTACATTGTCGGCATTCGCAATGAGTATGGTGACCACTACTTTGGCTCAAGCACAGTAAAGCCATTTAAAATGCACATATATAAAAAAACGATAGTCTTATTCATAAACGTGATTTTACTTCAGCAACGGTTTTGTGTTATTTAAGTCTTAAACACAGCCTTAGAGTTAAAAGTAACACAGAACCGCTGCTTAAAGTTAAAATAACATTGATAAATAACTAAGGCAACCTGTTTAAATGTGTATCGTGTATCTGTCCACAGTGTATTTTTTTTATTTTGACCAGTATGTGAATATTTATATATTATAGGTATGTATACAAAATCTTGACTACTAAGCAAACGAACACTTCTAAAGTGTAGGTAAACTTAAAAACTAATACAACATTTACTCCGGTATTAATGTCAACACTAAGCGTCTTATGTAAACGGGTGTCGCCATTATAAGCTCATTTTGTCCGCTAACAGGTTGATGTGAGTTTAATTAAAATTCAACACCATCCATCATGGCTATATTGATTTTCTGTCACTTGCATTTACTGCGTTCGTCTGCCCGTTATCAATTAGCTGTACCGTGGCCCCGAGGCATTAAGGATACCAGCTTAGTTAGAAAGACCAACATATAATAATTTAACACAAAACTTCATATAACGGTGTTCCTTACAGCTAGTTTGTTATATACAATAATTAGAAGTATTGGTGAAATATATCAGGTCTGCTTTTTAAGGAATTACCTTTCAAAGTTCGTTAAGGTTCTTGGATTCATTAATTAATACTAATACTTACGTGTAACATTGTAAGTTGTTGCTTTCATTATATTTTTCCTAGTGTATTTATTTTTGTTACATAAGAAAGATGATTGTTCTTATATATATTTGGCACAATATTTCAACGATTTTAGAACCAAGTCCACACTCTTACTGACGATTAACATGTACAAATTAATTAATGTTCCTAAAAGGGTGGACACCAATTTATTCCTTACTCTTTGTACAACCTCTATAAATACTGAGTGTTTTTTTCTTAATTCTATTAGAATTTATGCACGTAGTATTTATGTACACTTAGATTAAGACTTTTACTGTGTTTTATTTTGTACTTACGAGTGATTTAGTGCAATAACTACTGGTAAAACATGAAATAAATAATTAAATAAATAAATAAATGTCTAAAACGAGCTTTCATTGTATTGTCTTCATAAACCGGCTTATAGCTCAATAAAACAAAACTGATTCCTATAAGAAATGTATATAATAAATTTATTTTCACAATTCGGTGAAAACCTGTTATTTATTGCAGACGATGAATAATGTTCATGCAAGAAAAAACAAACTTCATCTTTTCTTTCTACACATTTTTGGTTCTCTGGTTCCCTAAAAAAATATTTACTTAATTAAAAATATGTGTGTTGTAATTGAATGCTGAAATGAAGTTTTTTTAATTTGATATTGCTTAGTAGGTACTTAGATCGTGGATGTTTGGCAGTCACTCCACGTAAAAACTCGAAGTTATTGGTTAGTACTAGACCCAAGTCTCGGAGGATAAAAATAACAGTAAGAAAAATAATAAAATGGTGTTCAATCCACTATATTAGAGGAATATTCACATACAGGTATAATATTTTGAAAATAGAAGATAATATACTACAGAAAATTATGTAAGACACTTCAGAAAACACCGATTCACTTCTATAAGTGTCAGTTAATAAAAGTTAAGCGTTGAACAGTTTAGTCGTAGAGCCCATAAAGAAGTCGATGGGACGGAGAAGCGCAACAATGATGGCGGCCGTCCCAGGACATTCGGACCAAGTTTATTTTACTGTTCTCACTAAAATGTGCAGTAAAAACCCGCCCACGCAATGTCACACCCATGATATTTCTACTGACCTTTATCCTCATTTAAAAATATCCCAGACGCTGTATCCTTAGGAAATTTTATTGTAATACGATAGTTGAAACGAATTCTACTAAAAAAAGCTAACAATTTAAAATGCAGAAGTGTAAATAAAGATCTTTTAATGACGTCCTGACTTAAAATAGACCTCTGTCGTATATCATAAAAATTTATTCATCGCAGCTATTTCCAACGCAAATAGATCTCCGAGACGTATTCAATAAAAAAAGTTTTTATTGCAGTTGCCCGCAATGCAGCGGCTATAATGCTGGCCGGCATCCAGGTTTCAGATTGTGTCGAAAATTAAATTGTAACAAGCATCTTATAAAGCGTCTCAATATATTTATGAGGCGTACGTTGGACGCCATTCCTGTCTACTAACTTACCCGACAACATGGCTGAATAAATACACATAGCGCTTTTAAAATAAATTCCACCACAACTTCATGTCTTTAGCAGTGCGAAAAGTTAGTCTAAGATATGTGTTGCATCTATACTTGGTCACAAAGACGCTAAACGTTAGATAATGTAAAGTTCGTTCACTGTTAATCTAAAAAGTCGTGTTTTTTGTTTTATTTCTTATTTGCTATGATTACGAAAGCTAATTTGTAAAATAAAATATCTTCTTCAAACAAAAAACAAAATTGTCTCTGAAAACAATATTTTTTTTAACATGAAGGAAATTGTTCAATAACTACAGTCATTCATGTCAATTACACGATACATCTGGCGCATTACTCATCGAATGACAGTTCTATAGACGAAGTCCGTTCGGAGGAAAGGATATGAATGAGCTCATGTGAGACAAGCGTAGGTAAGGCACTTGTTTTATGATTGCTGTTGCATCTTCTGAGGCGGGAGGTTTATTGGCCCGAGTCGTTTAACTTGTTTAGTTTTATTAGACTTACACCGTTTATCGTATTAAGATAACCCTGTTAAAGTATCTTAAATTCTGTGGGGTTCGTAAGCCATTCAATTTAATAAAAACACATTACGATTGTTATTTTCTTTTTTTTTTTATAAGTCTTAGTTAACTTATGAATGGCATGTGTTGGGATGAGAACAACTTTGACAGCAAAAGAATCACATTTTAAATTCGAAAATTGATATATAATGCCTTTATCGTTAATATTTACGCGATACGAATGAATATTTGTAATTACAAATTAATAGCTTTTATTAAATGCCTATTAAAGTTTATACGGTACATAATTAACTATTTTTTAAATTTCTATCTGTTTATCGCAGCTAATCACTAGAGCGGCTTGACTGATTTTGATGGGACTTTCACTAGCAGATACTAGATCTTATTAGGAGTAACATAGCTTACTATTTTTAGACAATATTCGCCCTGCAGTGTTACCCGCGGTTTTTGTACGTTTACAACAACAATTGCAAGTAACACCGCGGGGCTCAGTTAGTACATAATGTTCGTTGTTGCGTATAGTGATAGTCCATTCGTTTAAATACGGTCGCCGTTTTTTTGTGGTATTGGTGGCAAACGAGCAGACGTATCGCCTGATGCTAAGGGATTCCCGCCGGCCATGGTCACCTGCAACACCAGAGGCGTCACAAGTGCATTGCCAGCCTTTGGGGGATGGGAGAAGAGTTGGGGTATGGGACTCTGCTATCCTCACCCACACGGTGAAACACAGCGCAAGCACTGTTCCACAGTAGTTTTCTGTGAGGCCGTGGTATCACTCCGGTTGAACCGGCCCATTCATGCCGAAGTGTGGCTTTCCCACCTTCCCTTGATCGCGCCGCCGTCGCACTAGTGGCAAACCACCACAAAATCAAAGGGCCCGCCTGCGACTTACCCTCACAAGCAAGTATGATTTGTCAGTTTACGCAGTTGTATGAATACAATAACCACATTTGCGGCTGCAATGACACTATCTAAATGAATGGACTATACGTATTTGCAGAGTTAGTTTTTAAAAATTATTTCTTAAGTTGCGTTGCTTTGTTTATTAAATTTTTTAAACCTTAAAATTCATGTTGAAATTGCGTAACGGATTTTTTTTCTATGGCAATAACCACGAGTCATTCAATTTGTCCCGTTTATTTCGGGACAATCTGCGGGACGAACCGTGCGGGAGCCACAGATGTTTATCAATATAATTTATGCGGACGGGATTTCTATTATTTGCCGATTTTTTATTATGAACAAGATCTTATTTATTTGTTTTAATAAAATGTGACTTTAGTACCTTTGTACCATGATATATTATTATATAGTGGGTTGGTGTTGGGTCCTGAGTCAAAGATTAGATACTTTTTTGTTGTATCTGGAAGGTCTGGAACCGGAGTGATTATGTCGGACCAGAACCGAATCATGATAAATGGAGTGTTATGTAAGAAGAGATAAAGAGATCTGAAATTAGCTAAGACACTTGAGACAGATGATTTTGCCACGCTAAGCTTCCGTACGTATCATGGTGTTTTATTTATCTACTTTACTCCCCTTTCATTCTAGATTAACAAGACTGCTGCATGTAAAATATTTTTTTTGGAACTTTGATGTTTACGGACAGGGTTTCACGTTCGCACTGCAAATGTGTGTATAAGAGGCAAAACTAACTAACAGTGGTGCTGAAAATGTAATCCAGTAGTAGTACTGAACTACACTATCCGTTACTCAGTTCATTATAAAAGTACTATACGGCTGACGTTTCTTGACGAGTCCAAACGTAGGCTCTGCGAACTTTAGCGCATGTACACTCGAAGTAACTAGTAAGCACAAAGTAACCAAAATAAGAGGTCCAATACGCGTGTCTGAGGGTGTCATACCACCATCCACCAGAAACAAATACCTAAAAAAAGTTATTGCGCAACCTTCTGCGCGAAGTTCGGACTTATACCTGCTTCTACTACTTCTGCCGTATAGTAACTTTGACTGCTTCATTGGCGCAGTGGCATCGTACGCAACTGGTGTGCATGAGGTATCGGGTTCGATTTCTGGGTCGGACGAATTAATTGTATGGTCTGCAGATATTTGTTTCGGAGTTTGGTTACTTTTTATGTAAGTTGAAGTATTTTAACAGTTAATCTACCTTTCATATTACAAGCTCTGTTTAGTTAAAAGCTGGATGTCATTTCGTTTGTTCCTTAGAGGATGTCCTTGATACAAAAACTTGTCATGATGTGAGAGAGACTTAAATTTTCTCTCTTTTCACTTCAATGTATAAACAGATATAGAAGTTGTGCTTAATTATTTGGAAAGACTTAATTCACATAACAAACTACCTAATCCGGCAAACTTCGTACCGCCATATTCATTAAGTGATTTTTTTTTGATATATAACAAACCTAATCCGGCGAACTTCGTACCGCCATATTCATTAAAGTGTTTTTTTTATTTACCTAAAAACCTATTATAGTAAGCTCGTGTTAACTTCCCGCAGGGCCGCAGTGTATACGACTAAGCAGACTAAGAAAATATAACACCTCCAGTTATCTTTTATTTTTATACCAACCTTATCCTGACTATAACAATCACATATAAAAATAGTTAGTATTTGATGTCTTCGATCGAGGGTTATGTGCATATACATAGAGAGATTCTATGTATATGCACATAGAGAGATTCTACGTAAGTGCATATTCATAATACTTTATGTTCTCACGTTGTAAAGTTTGTTCCATTTTCTTCCTTCATGTTTATTACTCAAACCATTACTGATGTCAGTCAAAGTGTTTAAATTTACTTAATTTGGTGAAATTTTAACAGCGAGTCAGCACGAAAGGGATATCTTAATTATTCCTCCTTTAACTTAATTAAAATGGGCCTATAAACATCGATTAGTTTCACCATATAACGAGACATTACTTTAATATACCAATAGAGTAGAGGGCGTGCGATAATCGTGTTAATTATAATTATTATCGCGCCCTCACCCGCATATGGGATAACGTACATTGGTATTGAAGGATGACATTCTCGCGTTTTGTGTTAATTTTTATATTCTGACGTTAATTTATTATGTGGGCACAATTTTACAACTAGCTGTAAAATAATTTGTTCTATTTTTTAATCTAATTTGTTTTAATTTTGTTCTTCAGACATTAGATTGTGTGGACAAAAATTCAATAGAGTGGTTAGAAGTCACTTTTTAGAATCGAAAATAATTACTTTTTTTAGTATAACTTTTTTATTCTTTGGCAATGTTTTGAACCTTATACTGGGTAAGTAAAAATAATAAATGGTTCCTTAATTATGTTAATTCAAAATGATCGATGTAGGAACTGATCTAGCTTTTAATCGAGGATAGGAGATGGTCATGTTTATGCAGTCAAAAGTTAAGGCCAGTTGCAATTTGATTATTCACATGGCTTCTGAGATCCTTGTATTATATGTTTCTAATTATTGAACATGAAACATTGTTTTCCTTACCTCCTTTGTAATCTAAAACAATGTTTACGTACAAAACATTTTTTTATTTCACAAAAAATATCCACCCTTATTTATATAACAATATTTTTCTACAAACAGTCAATACAATTTGTATTACTGCTAAGATTTTTTTACTTGATAAGAAATCTAATCTTTCAGTCCCCTCGTTTCTAGTTTTGTGTAGTCCATTAAAACAGTCCCCTGGCTTTAACTAAATAATACACGGTGGGCTGTTAGTGGGGCGAAAACAAAAGACACCACAAGTACCGGAACTAAACCGCACTAGTGTACCTCGGGGAATAGGCGCGGTGGGACCTTGGTATGATACTGGCATCGAAAAAGATAATATTTGAAAAAATAATTAAATTATTAAAACAATCTATCGACTTAGGTACATTATGATGTGATATTAATAGCACTGTAATTATGAAAATATTATGGACCGAATACTAAAATATATGATGAGAGACTGGGGATTATCATATACCAATAAGAACCGTGAGTTTTAGTACGTATTTCAGGGTTGATTTTAAAAAGATTACTGCTTGATTATTTGCTTGCTACTCAAAATAATAATCATGTTGCAAGTAAATTGTATCTGTCAGTCTTAAAGAGAAGGGAAAAATGAAATTGAGACATTAGAATCAGAGCGGATATTATAAAATATAGCAGCAAATATGGTCAAACTAATTAGATTCGAAGTCACATTTAAAGGGTTGTGAATAATTCTCGCTGATTGGACATTTTAGACACAATTGGTATCTTTTATGATAGAAACTGCTTAAATGACTACTTCGCCTGATGGAAACCTTGAGCAGAATCCAAATTCGTGTAACTATAAGTTGTGTACTCGTTTATAATCAACGTGAGATACGTCCGCTCTAGATCTAGTTACCAGTAAGTTACGCGACGCCTTATTTCTCTTGTTTTATTAAAAAGAAGAGTAGTAAGACGTCTTTTACTTCACGAATTAAGTATGATTTGTACATGGTCATTATATTGTTTAGCTCACACATAACTGTGTCAATTGGCGTACAATAAAGTTTATTCTATTCTATTCTGTTCTGTTCTGTTCTGTTCTGTTCTGTTCTGTTCTGTTCTGTTCTGTTCTGTTCTGTTCTGTTCTGTTCTGTTCTGTTCTGTTCTGTTCTATTCTATTCTATTCTATTCTATTCTATTCTATTCTATTCTATGATACACTCAATTTTATAAAATAAAAAATTTAATACTCTTTTACGTATTTGGAACTTTTCATAACTTGTAGATGTTCAATAAAATTGTTTTAAATACAGTTATAATAACTGTATAATTTTATCATGAGCATATTACGTAAATTGAACCTCAACATATTTTTATACACAGGCAATTTCCAGGTCCTATTTGAGCCAATAACATACCATGTAGCAAACAGTTCGTAGTACAGCAGATGTGTGCCGCCCCAGGGTGACTCACGACGACTCAATTACACATTCGATAGTTTTTGTGTTCTATACCGATACAGCTCCACACCATTGATTTATACAACTATAACTTTGAGAGTATATTTCAGAACTCCTCCATACATACAAGTACAAGGAGATATGGTAAGTCCACTAGTCTGTCGATTTCACGGCTAAACCGTTGCACCGATTTTAATGAAATTTGTAATGGAGATACTTTGATTTTTGAGCAAGGACTAGAGCAAAGATAAACTCTTTACCGCGATAGCCGACATACATATAGAGCGGAGTCAAGGGTAAAAGTTGGTGTCTTCATAAAATCTTTGTAAGGTGACAATTTGTAACAATCTATACAAATTAACAATCTAAATAAATATATAATTTGACTGCCTCGGTGGCGCAGTGGTAGTGTACGCGACCGGTGTGCTAGAGGTCTCGGGTTCGATTCCTGAGTCGGACCAAATGTTTATATGATCTGTAAATATTTATTTCGAAGTTTGGGTGTTTTCTATGTATATTATATAGTTTTTATGTATAATATACACTTTTCTACGTATAAAATATGTACATATTAACAAAATAGTATGTAAAAAAATAGCTCTGCTTGGTTTGGGACTAGATGGCGTTGAGTGATAAAATGTCCGAAAATATTTATTCAATTTATTTATTTATTTAAATACTTAGATTAAGAATTAGAATAATTAAATTAGAATGTCTATTTGTAATATTACAACAATCGCTGTTTACAAAATTAATGTATATGGTACATGGTATACGTACCATATACATGCATTTTTTTTCCTTTCTGTTTGTTTGTCCCGGCTTATCTCTGGAACGGCTGGACCGAATTCAACGGAACTTTCACTGGCAGATAGCTGAAGATATAAGGAGCAATTAAGGCTACCTCTTTTAAGACAAGCTTGGCTCCGCGGCCTTACCCGCTGTTACAACGACAAACGCGGGTAACTCTACGGGGATCAGCTAGTTTAAAATAACATTCATACTTTTATGAGTTCATTTACACATAAAGATCTCGCGCTATATAGCAACTTCAAGTGGCTCAAGTTTAAACATGACGTTTTACAAGTAACTTAGTTTTACAAGTGCAAGTCAGACTTTTGACTTCATTTTATAGTTAAACTTTCATACGTTTTGCTTTAAAGAATACTCTTGCAGAGATATATGTATTCTAATTTAATACATCCTGTTTCGTCGTAACTAACGGTCTGGCCCGACTATCCGCTTAGAGTTTAAGTTATTACCGTAATGTAACATGGTTTGTCTTGTCAAACGTACAATGCTTATCTAAAAGTTCCTTATTTTGTCTCCATGGCGTCGCTAAAAGGAAATACTTGTATAAATAAATAAACACGGCCCTTAAACGCTTGTCATTGTCAATCCGTTGATCCAATGTTCTTTTTATAGCGCGATGTATGCGCTGCAAGGCGTGTTCTTGAAACTGACCCTTATCTCGAGTGATTTTTTTTGTCACATATGTTTCGGATTAGCACTTCACGGAACGTTGTTTCGATTTGTTGTACACGTTGACATTAAAATTAACTTTTCATAATATTTTAAGCGTACTATCTAAGAATATAAGGAGTAAATTCGTTTGGATGATTCTAATTTTGGTTAGTAACGTATTTAAATGTGTTCTCGACCTACCGCAGAACTATAACTTGTATTTAATCCTATGTTATTCATGAAAGTTTTTACGAGTTGCACATGATCCATAAACAGGATTTGGATTTAAAAATTATTCTCAAGCTTATATCCTCTATCCCCATTCGTAAATACCAAGAGTTGCCTGGTATTTAGTGGGAACAATACAATTGCACTGGGGGTAACTAAGTCGAGTGAATAAAACTACAACTTGTCACTTGTTCTAAAATATTGTATTGTTTTCCTGAGCTGGTTCCCTGGTTCTTTTATAATACTGGGCTGACGACAACAATATCGCGATTCAGAAAGAATACGCAACGCCCTCTATCGACATTTAAAGAAAACTCATCATTCACTTTGCGGTTTAACATGCCGCCCACCAAGGACATTTAGTGAAGAAATGTCCTTCAGAATAACCTATTGAATAACATAATGAATAAATAAAGTTGTACTGAACAAATTGTTGAACACAAATAAAGAAAAGAGTNAAACTACAACTTGTCACTTGTTCTAAAATATTGTATTGTTTTCCTGAGCTGGTTCCCTGGTTCTTTTATAATACTGGGCTGACGACAACAATATCGCGATTCAGAAAGAATACGCAACGCCCTCTATCGACATTTAAAGAAAACTCATCATTCACTTTGCGGTTTAACACCCATTATTCTAAGTGTTGAAAATGGTCTTAGGACTATTATTTAAATCTATTCGTTCTATATTCGTCGACACATATGTAAACGATAAACACCGTGATTTGATTTAATGGAATGTTATTACGAAGATCAAACTTTTTTCGTACTTTTATGATGTTTATGTCTAATAATGCAGTTGATTTACATCTTATAATTTATGAGTCGTTTACTAATTTACAATCTTCTTTTACTCTCAAAATACATGTATAGTAATGCGAAATGTACCTACTGACAATAGTTACACTCTTTAAATAAACAATAACCAAACTTTAGTAAACAAATATGTTTTATTTTTTTAATTTGAACATATTTGTTATAATACAAGCTTTGTAAAACAAAAACCAACCGCACTGTATGGCATTGTTCTACGCAATTCTATATCAAAATTCGTTTCTCATTTTCAAATACATTCCTTAAACATATAAATTCCCAATACTATATTTTCCGTGGAATTAAATAACTTTGAGGTTTTCTCTGTACTTTCTTGTAATAAATTAATGTAATTCAAAAGTATATTTATAAATAAAAATAAAAACCAACCGCATTATAATTTATATGGCCAATGATATTACTCTACGTAATCCTAAATTAAAATTAGTATATATCTTTCGAATACATTTATTGAACATTTGATTTGAGGATACTATCGTATAAAATAAATATTATTCGTGGAATGCAATAACTTTGAGGTTTTCTCCGTACAAACAGGTAAGTAATCTCCGAACAGTAAGAATCTCGCGTCTCCTTTATTGTGCTTGCTTTAGCACAGGTGTGACTACGTCCGCCCGACACGGACCATTGTTGATTGTCACCTGTTGGGATCGTAAACATTGTCTCCAGACATTCAAACAAGCAATTTAAGCAAGCAAGTAATGGGTACACAGAGGAGTACAAGCATCTTCGAAAGTAGGTACAAAGTTTCGAATTTCTTTCGCGAGTCTCTGAATGTCCCATTACACTCAAGTATTGCAAGAACTGTTAAATGTTTTAAGTTGTAAGTTGGCTTTGTTTTTGAAAAAAGGCGAAGCATGTTTTTACCTATCTTTATGTTGTTTCTGCAATCAAAAGTACAGAACAACGAGTCTCTTATCAGAATTTTCTAAAATTGTTTTTTTTAAAGTACATAAATATGTAGTAGCTTTTAGCGAATGAGATTCTTATAGAATCTCTCATTCCAATTGAAGAAAGAAAAAGCCAATTGAATAAAAAAAATTCAAATGTCTTAAAACATCTCCTAAAAATATTATATTCATGTCAGTTTTATGCAAATAGCTGATCACTTTCCCACGCGACGTGCTTATACAAATTCAAATCTCAAACTGTTCCAAAAAACTATTTATAATTTTAACAAACCGCTTATAAAAATGTTTGGACAAGACAACCATGTAAACAGCCAATATTATTTTTCTATCGGTTGGTGCGGTCATATTTTAGTGCATTTGTTTGCAGAGCGTTCGTATATTTTCTTGTGTGGTTGTGATGGGGCGCAGCCGGCCTCAACAGCTGCTCGATATGAAGACCACTTGAGGCGTTGAGCGTCGAGTGCTTGAACGTGAAGTCTTGCCTCTTGCGAACCTCAAGGTTCCGATTAAAGTTTTGTTGCGATGTTATTGTCTAGATCTATAATTTAGCCACGTCAATGCTTACACACTGGGGTTTTTAGTGTGTAAGCTCTCATCATATTGAATGTTAACCTGAATCAATAGTGTCTTATATGTTTAATTGTAAAATAACTTGTCACTGTTTAAGTTGTTGGTGAATGTAAAAAAATGGTAGATATTTCGAGCTAGGTCCAATTTTAACCGTTTGGATGTATTTTTTTTAAATATACTCTGGCAATGAATGAAAATGTTGTTTTTGTTTTGTAAAAAAAAGAGAAACAAAATAGTGACCAGTAAAAAACAGCATTAAACCACGAATAGGTATGCATGGTCAAGAAGTCTATACACACTAAATACTGATTATTTAAACATAGTTTTAAATAACTGAAAGTAGCGAAGGATAAATAAAAGTACAGTGGAGAAGCATACAATATTGTAAGATGTTTTTTGTTAAACACAAATATCATAAATAGCTGCCAAAGAACTTTTTGTAACATTTGATGTAATAACGCACCCACGTCAAATATTATTTTCTACTTTTTCTACACACTCGGTTTTCTATAAAAAAGTCAACAAAATTAGGCAAACAATTTGTAGTTTATACCACCCACCAGCACTCGCATTTCTAACATACTTCAAACAACGATTTTATCGATATTCTATTATAAAATTTAAAATTTCGCTATAAGTATATTTATACATAAGTACTTTTTTGTTTGTTCCCAAAAAAATCCGTCATTAAAGAAACAGTTTTTAAAAAAAATCAATGACTGTATTGCATTAATGATAATGATGACGAAACCTAAAGGTATTTATGCGTGTAACAACACGGAACCTATCTTTTAGTAGGTTTGAAGTACAGCACACATAGTACGACTAAAAAACTCAGATCTCATGGTTACTTTAAATCTTAGAAATGAAACAGGAAGCCGAGGTCAAGTTCAAAAATATTTTGTTCTTTATAAAAACTGAAAATATCTACACTGTTCGTCTAGTTTAATCAGATATAATTCAAACTGTTGTCTGTCTGTCAGTATAATCTGTCGGTTAGATTGTGTGATCCTTTGAAGCAAAAGTTATTGTTTTATAAATAAATAAAATACCTATTCAAGTTCAAGATGCAGCTAGCTGTCCACTACAATGTGTTATTAAAGGATAGGGCGTGGTTATCAGCTTACTGATTGATTGTTAACATTTGTTTATATCATAGGCGATGAGTGTTTAAATCCGTCCACGTGCTTGTTATGCTCCGATCAAAGGGTGCCTTTTGAGTCAGTTAAATAAATTTCAAAAAGATCCGATAGTCTCCCAAGTATCAGTGATTTATATTCTTACTCGATTTACCTGCGTCTTCCCCCGCCCGTCTTCTCTCTCAAGAATCAAAGTACGTATGCTATGCTGAAATTTACTGAAGTCGGTGCTGTGGTTTAGTCAAGGAAGCGTAATAGGCATACAAACACAATTACTATTGTTGCAGGTGTGTAATAATTTGTTATGTTGAAGGACCATTTTTTTATTTACCGTTGCACATATTTGCTTGCACTCAGCTTGCTATGGAGAGGGCTATGCTTGGCGTTTCTCTGGGGGATCGCATCAGGAATGAGGTGATCAGAGAACCAAGGTCATTGACATAGCCATATTAGCCGCAGAACTGATTACCGTTGGGGTAAACGAGTTCTCGAGTGGAGAGTGCGTCTCGGCAAACGTAGTATGGGACGTCCACAGGCCAGGAGGAGTGATGATCTGCGCAAAACGTCTATCTGTCTTAGTCTTACTACCCTCCGAGCGTTTTTCCAAATGAGTGCTGTATTTTTTACGTTTTTGAAGAATACACATTAAATAACTATATATTTGTTGTATAGTTGCGATATTTAATTACATAATTTATTATAGTCCTCCTGTTTTAGAAAGTTTTATATAATGAAAATACCCAGTTTCATATAAAAAAATTTTGTAACCTGTAGTAACAACACTCTGAGAACATGAGATAGTTTATAGATATAGTTATTTATGTGTGTACGAGGTAGGTAATTAAACTAGGTGGTAGACAGCCAGCGGTAGGAAATGTCAGACTGGCATGCAGCATGGCGAAATGCTAAAGACAAAACTTCCTGTGGTTATATTCAATTACAGAACTTGCACGTCGTTTACTGCTTGCATGTTCGAATAGAAAATATAATTATGAAAATTAATTGAGTTTCTGTAAGATCTTTTCTTTTTCATTAAATGGAAAAATAAAAACAAAGTTAGTTTTATTATTTTAATGTTATTTTTTATTTGATGCCAGTCTCTTCAACTTTTTATACTTTTGAAGTTAGTATTATTAAGTAATTTCATGTGTAGAGACTTCGTTATAAAAAAATTACCCTAGTTGAGCACTCGTGTTAGAGGTCTCGGGTTCGATTCCTGATTCGGACCAAATATTTGAATGATCTGCAAATATTTGTTTCGGAGTATAGGTGTTTTCTATGTATAATATGTATATATTTACAAAAAAAGTATATGTATATTAATATCTACATAATATAAGTATATATGTAATAATACTATCTAGTACCCACAGTACAAACTCTGCTTAGTTTGGGAGTAGATGGCGTTGTGTGATAAAGTGTCCAAAAAGATTGATTTATTTATTATTATAGACTCTTTGATATTACACGATTGTAATAAGATTTTAACGAACCAGTTATTCTAATTCCTCAATGGTTTAAAAAAATTGTACACAGCACTAATAAACTCAATTATTTACTAAAAAACGGGTGCACTCATCATTAACGTAAAGTCACTATTGTAATAAAATTTAGCGAAATCATAATGACAGTTGATAATGACTTGATTTGTGTCAAAATGACTATGGGATACACATATCGTCTCATAAAGTAAACACACTAAATATACAAACATGTTTTTACTCAAGTTTTGAAAATACACCTCCCACTAATAGATATTTCGTTAATCTGTTGGTTGGATTTGCACCTGCTTTATAAAACAAGAAATAAATACATATTATACCGTTAATATTTAAAAGTTGTCGTAACTCGCCCCTTGAAGCTATAATTATATCGTTCTTGTTTTAAGCAGTTGTACTTAATCGAGTGTCAGTCAACATGGAAATGTTTAATGCTTGAATTTTACGCTTCGCTGGTAATTTACGGCGTGCTTGACAGGTAGTGCTACTTACAAGTTTCCAACATATTTCCATCTTAAAATGCTTTGGCAGTAAGCGAAATTCATACAACACTTGCAGAAACTGCTATCACATAATTATGTCGTCGGAAAACCTACATTGAGATATGTAAGTCAGTTACTAGAAAAGTTCTACAAATTGTTGATCTATACTATTTTTAGACTCGATAACCAATTTTTTTTTAAGTTGCTATATATATNATAATATGCTGAATATTAATAATATACACGATATTCGGTAAGATGCCCATATAATATCTTATCATTAAGATCCAAATCAATCCAAACAGATTTAAAATATCTCGGTTCCATTGTATGTTTACTTTTATTTTAAATACAATTTTTGTAAATGTCTTCATCAACCCAAGCCGATGACATGATTTTTCAGGTTAATTGTGGTGCTACTGAAATGATTATAGCATATCATTTTGCTGCTTTTCACCAAGACAGACAGATGAATCTCATTAATGAATACTTTTGTAATTTCATTCATGGGAATCGCTTTATTCCTGATTTTTAAATTTAACTAAGTATATGGCTTTATATATGCGTTCAATTTTTTTAAGGAATATGGGGCAAATAAGCTGACATATCGTCTGATGGTAAACGATTACCGCTGCCCATGAACACCCACAACACCAATGGCGTCAAGTAATTTGCCGGCCTTTGCAGGCTTGGGAGGGAGATGGGGGAAGGGGTTGGGATATGGACCTCCGGTATCCTCACTCACTCGTTGAAACACAGCACAAGATCTATTTCACACTGGTTTTTCTGTGAGGCCGTGGTATCACTCCGGTCGAGCTGGTCCTTTCATGCCGAAGCGTGGCGCTCCCTTGGTAAGAGAAATCGCTAAATATTAGAAAATAGAGAATTTGAATAAGTGGACTCACAAACCTACTACAAAATGTCATTGTAAGCTTTTCCTAACTACGGTCTATTGTAGTCGTAGAAGAACAGTCATATACTCTAGACTAGTCTTGACATTCTCTCACTCTCAGCTACTTTACTGTTTCATTTGAGACTCGCTGCAGCCACAGATTTTTCCTTATCCAATTTTTCTTCGGTTTAGTGATATACCGTCTAAAAATTACAATCCTAATTAGGGGAAAACCCCCCTTTTATACCCGTACCGTCTGGGAGGCGGACGGCAGTCTAGATGGGATTTAAGGAAATCTGCCAAAATTCTTCGCCACATTGCACTGACCCAAGTACAATTGGAAAAGTACAAAAGAAGTGCAGAAACAGTGCAGTGTGTTCATTAATGAATTTTAATAGGTATTTCTTTTGAATTTTATAAATTTCAGGTAGTAGCGCTAAGTAAGTTTAATTATTGTATTTGAAAGTCATAATATTAATACGTAAAGTAAAAATTTTGTACCCCTTTTTACGAAAATAATGTGAAGGAACAGCTAAAGTTTTCAGATTCATTTAAAAGAAACCCGATTGCGTATTATTTTTATTTTATTTTATTACTTTTTTCTTCTATATTTGATGTACCCAGTGTCACTCTCACGGCTAAGACAAATCTATTGATACCACTCACATATAAACCGTTTAGGCTCGAGGGAGTGCCAAAGAAATAATACATACACTCGAAAAGCATAACCCTCCTTCTTTCGCAGTCGGGTAGAAAATGAAAATAAATTTATCAAAAGTCGATTACTGGGTGACCACGAATTTAAGATAGATATAGATGCATTGCAAATAATAACAATAAATACACGGTTGGCCTAGTGGTTTGAGTGGTCGCCACACCACTTCCTACTGCGCCAAGTGTTGTGGGTTCAAATCCTACATGGGACAAAACTTTGTGTGATTCGTAAATTGTTGTTCTAAGTCTGGGTGTACTTTGTGTCCGTTTCATGTATGTTTGTAAAGATCCCCACGACACAGGAATGTATATTCATAATGCGGGAGTTGTCTTTAAAAAAAAAACCATAAATATCATCAGGAATCTTGTTAGGTGGTAGTTATAGGACATTAGATAGATAGATAGATAGAAAGCTTTTTATTTGCACACTTTAATATTACAGTTAGAAGAGAGTACATAAAATGTGGGACGGAGTGTACAAAGGGTGGCCTTATTGCCAAAAGCAATCTCTTCCAGGCAACCTTACAGACATTAATTTCCATAGAAAATTTAATTCAAAGTGGCAGGTTAATAACAGAAAACAGCATTTCCATGTTCGTTTATACGAATACACACGTCGATAACAATTCACTTCAACTGTTTCTGTTACCGTATGGTGTTTCGGAGCACGATCTCGTCTCGAGCCATGGAGTTTAACGGTCTATTACGACACTGTACTATGGTATTAGTGTTCAAGTACCTTTGAACTACAATTGTTATGTTTCTAGTGTTCTAAACGAAATGACTTCACGCAACCCGCAGCAAGCAATAGCAGGATCAATTTTTCTTTTCATAGCGAATAATTAATCAGAAGTGTCAAATGTGTATTTAAATCACGTAGTTTTGCATTCCGTTGTGACACAAGTTTTATTGTTCACAATAAATGAAATACGCAGCGACATTGTAGAGTTTGTAAAAATAGTCAACCAATAAAATTTGCTTTTGATTCGCAATGCATTCTGGTGCCAATAGCACCAGAATGTATTGCGAATATTTTAACAGTTTAATATCCCAGTTTACAGACAGCCGAGGTATTTGGTTGTTTTATTATTTTAATACGGATTAAACAATGAGTTCAGGGAAAATTTCAAAACAGTGGCGAATGGTCGACGCGGACCGCAGAGGGGGTTGCCATGGTAACCGGCGAGTTTTGACGGCAAGGTAGATACGCAAATTGTTGTGCCACTCAGTACGAAATAGGGTTGCTCTTATCTGAAAATCTCCATTAAATTGAGGTAAATCCTTTTAGACAAATGTGCAAAAATTTAATAATAAATACAATTCAAAAATAAAAACTAGAAATGGTAGCATGTTGGAATTTTTGTAAATAACTTAACTTGAAGGTATTAGAGATTACACCTTAAAATTTAAATAAATATATTTATAGAAAAAAAGACAAACTGATATTATTTACTAAATACTTAATAATAGCAAAGCGAAATCCCTAATGAAATATGTCCGACAGAAATAGGTCCCTAAGATATAGAAAGTACAGTGAATTTGGATAAATTATTGTAGTAGTAAGCAGCGACAGTAAATCGATTCTCCTGAAAGTATAAGTTCATTTTAACCGATTCCAGATTATCAACTCATTTGTCTAAGTTCAAGGCTCGAACTGACAATTAAATCTCTTTCATGCTCGCCTCATGTTGATAAAGGTCATAAAAATTATAGTGAGCAGCAGGCAACTGGTTTCATTCACGATTCATCGCCTGCCTACAGTCGTAGCATGTGTCTTTTCACTCACTTAATTTTATAAAATAAACAGGGAGATTTAGACTTCCAAACGGGTAACACATTTCATACAAACGTTTTATAGAGCTTATTTTGTTATATATTAAACTGTACCCGCCAAAAGTCCGAAAGGGTTAACATTACGAGCCTTTGTTTTAAATTTTATTTCAAGTCTCAAACCGTGTGAAGCCTGAGGCTATTTGAGTTCATTTAGCGAATGTACTGAACAATTTATACCCATCTTTGTTCTAAGTAAATGAAAAGGATAACGGCTGTGTTTTTGTGTAGGCAGATACGGACAGGTCGGTTAGAACAGTTTAAGTGCATGTTGAATAAATAATTGGTGTTGCGTATTTCCTCATAGTGGCCTTAATGCATTGGCTACAATTTTGTATTATGCTTCATCACAGGAATTAACCATAAAAAAGTTTTCATCAAATCATGCTTGAATACTATAAATGATTCTTGTGAGTCTTTCAGATCATTCAGAATCATTGCAAAGTCATGTAACTGATATTAAAATACACTTAATTAAATTAAAAAAAATCTTTTTCAATAGCTATACATTATCGACATGTCGTGACGATTATCTACTAATAAAGCTTAGGAGTAGACATAAACGCCGTGTTTCCCGGAATGCAAGAGACATCTTTGAAGTTTGACTAAAACCAAAACTGACTAAACACAAATTTGACTAAAACAAAAGTAACGCATAAGTTTAATTATTTTTAACCGTCAATGCCTGTTTTAATTCGGAATTAAAACCAACAAAGTAATTACTAAGTCTTAATAAAAACCATAAAACATCATAAAACGAATGCTTCCCAGACACAGTTAAGATGAGCATTCAAGAAAATATTTATGGTAATTAGTTTCTTTTGCAATCTCACGCTCACACTCAACATTAAAAGCACATGTCTCTAAAGTGATTCTAAGAGTCACAACTTCGTATACAAAAATATTAACGGTATATTTGCAAGAGTTCTTCAACTCGCATCTACAAGATGTTAGTATGAATCTCAAAGATTAATTCAAGAGTGCTTGTGGAAAGAGCAATCAGCTCGCAAGTGTCTAGCCTCTATTGTATAGAATATGAGTAAGGTTCAATAGTAAACTCTTGGAATTGTTTTGTTTATTAGTGTTGTATTAAACTAAGAACTTTAATATTCGTCTTGTCTTGTCACATCTTGACATTAACGGTTTGGCTAGCTTTATTAACAATACGATTTATCAAAACTGTAAAAAATGTGTCCAAAGAAAAGTATTCTGAGTGTTATGTTGAAAGAATATTTGTTATTTAAAATTATTGGTCATCAATCATTTTGGATTTACATGCAGATTTTATACCAAAAGACTTCTCGTTATAGAAAACGCAAAACTGCAGGGTATGGCCAGTATACGTATACACATAGATTTCTTATAACTTTCAACAATTCTATACTCTTTGACAGTCTAAATTTAAGAGTTAAATTTCAACTTAAAACTTGAAATATAATATGCCAACAAACATTTTAATTTTATGCACTAACTTAAAAAATAACAGTTCTCGTACAATCGGTTCGTGTTTAAAATAAAATGGAAAAGTTTAAATAGGAAAAAGTGAGTGGAGGGTAAGATAGTGAAAAAAGACGAGGGCAATTTAAACTTGTACAGGGCCGAGGGGAGTTCACATTTTATAAGTTAGCCAAAGTAAAATTGCTTGATACCGTAACTTCAGCGGTTGTTTCTGTTAAGAAAATGAATTGTGTATCGATTCTTGAGTTACTTTTATGCGATATTTACTGAAGTAAAAAAATGTTAAAGTTGGTAAGTTAACTATTTTAATAATATCTCGGGATTTTCCTTAGCCATTCTAGGTTCACAAATGGTTGATAATATAATGTTGAATCTATTTCAGTATAATCTAATTGTAATCAGCAATATTCAATCTTCAGAAAAATAATTTACTACCATCAAATTCTGACCAGTGTAGTCAGGTTATCCAACTTGGTAGAAACAATAGAAAGATTTAAAGATACAGATAGGCTGAGTAACTATATTTTACATCTACAAATTTTCGGCCAAACGAATATACTAACCAACAGAAGTAGCTAGTAACAACTAATACGCCCAGCTATTTAAATCGATAAAACATCGTAAGCATAACATAAAATCGCCTAAAACAAAACACCGATAGGTTGGCATGCGAGCTTAGACAATGCTGCATTTTAATTTTGTACATGCTCCCTCAACAATGGTTTGTAATAGGGCCGTAGATGAGATGGCTATGGACCTTTGTTCCGTTGGCAACACTAAACAATACCTGTACCACGATGAACTTGCATTATCACACACCTAATGGGTTTTGTCTGTTCGTGTAGGGGTCCAAAATGAAAAGTTGTGTAAGTAACATTGTGTATTTGCCGTGACAAATGCGTGTTTTTTCCCACGATGGCAAGGGTGTTTACTGTAATCTTTCATTGTAATGATTATGCTGTTTGTGAGGGATTATTGTTTCTATTGCTACGACAGGAGTTATTAGTGGTAAAATTATTTTGTTCTGTAAAAGTCACATCTTACTAATATCACTTGTTCGGATATTTTTCTGGAAGGCCTTTTTTAACATGTTTTTGTAAATTTCACTTGTATGTTGGTTGTAAACTACTTCTGTTTGCGTGTTTTTTTAGTTTTTATTAAACTATATTATTTAGTGTTACCAGAAGTGCTGCTCTTTAAACTTATGTCGTCGTAAGTCAGATAAAAATATGGATCTCTTAAAAATCGATTCATATTCCTACTATATTTTTAAAAAATGTGGAACTATAAAAAAGTTCTATACCTATGTAGCGTGTCTAACACACTTACATTAAAATTTATTTTTATATTAATATCTAAAACATTGTCAAATTCATATTTGCTTAAAACTATTTGTATAGATATCGAACAATTGGCAGTACTACGTAGTTTTCTTTTAATCCAAAAATTTTGTTTGTTTGTAAAATAAATCATGTAAATTAAATGAAACCTATTTCAAGCCAAACCTCTTGCCTAGGGTGTACATCAACACAATTATTTAACGGAGGGTAGATCGGTAGCGGTGCGCACGGACAGTGAGATCTTTACCGACGAGATACTTACAGCGATATAAAAACTGTGTTAAAAATTAAGATAGAACTCAAAACTATCCCATAAAGTACACTGTATATCTTATGTTCATATGTAGTGAAAATATACAAATAGAATTACTGCGTGAGACTTTTATTTGTGAATACAACGCCTTGGCTCCGCTGCACAATAAAAGGTACACTAAATATCGTACTTTACACCTGCAACGACTACTCGGACCTCATTGGTAAATGGAATATGAATAAAAAAAAATAGAATGTAATCTGCCGCCAAAGTCCAGTATATAACAATACACATTATTTACTCAGAATGTATACACGTTATTTCTGATTATATTTAATAATAGATAGATATAGATACTTAACATCCACTCAATAATTATTTTTTTGGTATAGGGAGCAAACGAGCAGACGTATCGCCTGATGGTAAGCGATTACCGCCGCCCATGGAGACCCACCAGTGTGTTATCGGCCTTTCATGGATGGGGAGGGAGATGGAGGATTTAGATGGAAGGCAGGGTGGGCCAGGTACTCACTCGGTGAAGTAAAGCTCAGGCGCTGCTTCACAACGGTTTTCTGTGAGGACGTGGTATCACTCTGGTCGAGCCGGCCCATGTATGTCGAAGCGTGGCTCTCTCACGATGAAGTTCAAATTTAGAAGTTTTAAATTACATTCATTCTAGAACTATGTTAACGTTTTCGTAAAAGATGTGCTAAGACTATCGAAAACCATTTATACAGTCGTTACGTCATTCATAAATCGTGGAGTTCAAGGATCTGTTGAACAGAATACCACCCATAAAGGCATTCAATTGACAGTCCGCTCCTTACATTCAAACTCAAACAGCAATAAAACTAGTTTTAAATAAACATGAGCTTCTTGACTACTCTTTTACGACTGTCAAAATATTAAACTCAAATTAGTTAACGACTAAAAAATAAATACGAGAGGTATTAAAAGAACATGGTATATGTAGCCCACGAAGAGTTTATTACGTGATATCGTTTTAAGACAAATATCCCAGTGAAAGCATCAAGTACTTAATGGTTTATCTAGTTTTAAAATGTTCTCACTGTTTATCACCAGTCCTTTTAAGTAAAGTAATGTTGGGTTATCGTTATCAGTACACTGATTTGGACTTTCACACGTAAACTGTTACGCAAACGTGCATTTTCTATTTTGACGTTGTTTGGAGAAACACTTAGTAAGTCAGGCGGGGCCTGTATTGCACGCCCACGGACTTAAAGGCGGCTTTCTTGAATGGGTGCGTTTGTTTTGCAGTGTCTTGTACAGTTAACATATCAAGTCTTACTCGTATAAATAATTTTTAGTTATGTTTTTGTGAAGATTGTGATCACATTTGACGTGTTTTGTGTGAATTATACCTTTACGTGTTCTACAATATTATTTTTTTAAGAATTCATAGATCCTTAGGAAATTAATCTAATATGTATGGAATAAAATTATACACGAATCGTTTTTTTATTTTAAATTCATTAGTTATATAGAAATATTTATTTTATTTTATATTTATAATTATATTTTTTTACAGAACTTTAAATAAACATTAAAATGGAAAAATAATTCCTTAAAATGTTGAATATTCTATGAACACAAATTACTCGTAAATGTGTTGCCCCATTTAAACGCTTATTTATTTATTTTACATCCACCAACCCTATTTTTATAATTACCTCTTTTCGATTGTGTAGTGCTCAGTAACTATAGAAACGTAGTTTGGATGTGTGTGTAAGAGAATGGCTATCTATCAGTGGAACAGACGGTGTAATGACGCCATGTGTTCGTTCCCTACAACGTCCGAACCTCAGTTTGTCAGAATGCATCTATTTGCGAAACCACTCTACTTTGCATACCTGCTAGAAACACGTTTGCAAATTGAAATAACTTGCACAACTTTAATGACGAATGGGCTCGAATCACTGCAAGATGAAAGGTAGTTCGAAAATTTGCATCTCTTTTAAAATTATTACTGTGTTGAAATAGGTTTGCGAAAATATGCATGTTTATAACATTATAAGGTATATTTAAACTAGCTTTTTTATTTGACTACGGACAAATAAAGGCAAAATAAAAGTAATAATTTTGGCAGTCTATGTATGTTTATTCGTATGTACACCATAACTCGATTTAATTGACTGAGGTGTCATTAGATTTGTAATAATTGTACGGGCAATATAGTCTATATACATTTTATCAAAAGTTCCTAAGTAGTCGGGTGATAGTTTTTTAAACTTTTTACTTTTTAAATTATTCTATATAACATTATATAATTGTGATCAGATCAATAAAAAAACTTGAAAATATTTTATTACTCTACACTTTGATTGTATCTAGATACACTCTACCCAAGTCTGGATTCTCTAACGACGTACCTATATTAAAGAAATACTTAGAACAACTTTTAATTGTAAAAAAATAATGTTCACTTTGTTTTCTAATTTTAATTCAATGGTATTTATATTTGCAAAGTCAAAGTTCAACAAAAATCACGTACATTTTTTATATACTTCTCGAGTTGAGTATCGTCTTCGAATTCTCTCGTGTCTATAAAGCTGTCTGTGTGTCATCGGAGGCGTGTTCGTACAAGTTTTATGGGCTGACTGACGGCCAGCCGGTCCCAAGCAAGACTCGTGCATTTTAATTACTGGTGTTACTTGACACAGCGGCGATGAGCGTTTTTCGTTCGATACCTGATCGGTCTGTCACTTTTTCATGTTTTTTAAACTTGTTTATACGAGTCGAAGGGTGAATATACCTTACTACACAAGTCACGGCGTTTTTTTTACGCCACGAATTGCCATGACACTGACAGCCCCAGACAGTTTCTCCAGTCGTTTAATTATTCTTAATACGAAAGCGTGAGGGTGTCTTCATGATTCACGGTCTTGCAAAACAGCCTTGGAGGCTATTGTTTACTTGTATTTCAAGCGCAGCTGTGAATATATTAAATATATTATGCAGTTTTGTAGCATAAGTTGCCCAATTTGGTCACTGATTATCATAAGTTGACTTTATGTGCAGCGATTTTAGCACGTCGACACATCCGTTCAAGATGATTCACGAATCCCATTATAAAGGAATTATTATTTCCACTTGTGTGGCTCGTATATTTTTAGCTCGAAGATAAAATGAACGGATACTAAGACGTTATCGCTACGACAATAACTATACAACAAATCATAGTAATATTTTAACGAAGAGTTTTATTAGTTTGTTTGTTCGGAACACATAGGCTTATCTCATTGAAACCCTCGGGTAGTTTATATCGACCGGTCTCCAGAATGTTCAAAGGTACACTCACAACGAAATCCGAATCAGTAATCATTAGTCAGTATATACGTGGGAGGAGAAAAAATCTGTTTGTATTTTCTAAATTTACTTGTTTTATCGCTCTTGTCCAGTAAACAGTGGTTTATTGAAAAATATTAAGTGACCTTTACAATAAATCACATGCTGCTTCCCCTATTACTTTCCTTATCGACGTAAAAAAGAAACAAAGGCCGACGTACACGATAATGGTAATAAATCATGGCAGTAACTATTTTTTATAGAATTCCATTAAAATAAGATAGTACATAATGAATTAGTGACAGTTATATGGTCGCGGTAACGTCTGTTATAATGAACTCTGTGATATTAAAATATCGATTCTGTAGGGACTCAATGGGAATATGTTGATGGATATTTACTAATGGAGCGGCCTTAACAAATTTTAAAATAAATCTTAATTTTTTACAATCCAATAAGTAAGATTCTTGACATAATGTTTTTAGTTTAACGAATTATAGGGAATTGATATACTTAAGCAATCTACAGGTATATATAAATATGAGTTAATAAAAGCAAATATATGTTATGTGCAACATTAGGAAGAAAAGTTGGCCAAGTAAAAGTTTTTAACCCTAGAAATTTCACCAAAAAATCTCTTGTATTAAATCAATTGGAGGAAACGTTGAACTTGTAAGTTCACTGAGTGCAAACTTCAAACTAATAAGTGTCTGTTGGTGAGTAGAGTATTAAAATAGTGATAGCAGGAGAATAGAAACTGAGCACAAAAATTACCAAACGGTAAATAATAATACCATAAAGAAGTAAATAAGACCATTTAGAAAATACGTGTATAATATTAGGACTATCAATACAAATTGTCGTGGTTTTGCTGCGGGTTTCGAGTTTATGACCGACGTATTTACGGCCCACAAATACCCACATCAATAAAGTTCGAACGCAAAATAGACAAGTCTGGTGTGGTGAAATGCGTGGTTTAAAGTACGTCTTTTGAAAAAAGAATTGTAGATTTGCTCTTTTTTTGTCCGCAGATATCGTATTTTTCAAAGTATTTCGAAGTATCTGGTGCTAGATTGGCCTACTGTTTAAATATTATATACTTTGCCACTAAAGAGAATTTACGTTCACAAAATCTTGTTTAAGCCGCTTCATGGATAATTACTAACTAGTTACCTTTAAAGTAGTTGTCTTTAGGAATTTAGATATTGTGTACATGTTTCGAAACCAGACACTTTTATTATTATCCCTGGTGTTAGTAACCCGTAAGTGATAAGTAAGTGGTTACTTTTTGTAACAAGCCTTTTGGGCTATCAAATCCTCGGCGTGTGAGAGTCAGGTAACATTATGTGCTGGCTAAACTGGAGTCTTATGAAAAAAAGTCTCCTAGAAAAACTAGAAAACTGAAGTAAATAATTATTTTTCTAAATCCTAGACAGGTGACAATTTATTATCACATGCATTGGTGTTAGTCAATCAAACACCCTATTCATAAATCAGATTTTTCTTTCAGAGGATCCTAACGATCCTAATATAGAATTCTTACCTAAAAGTAAAGTTTGCTGCTACAAATTTTTTAACTTGGTATTAGCAATGAAACAATACGTCTCATTGCTACTACCAAGTTAAAATTTTAAACGTGGTGCGCATAGGATAAAAGGTTGTTTTTACAGTGAAGTTTTAAATTTAAACTGTGAAGATTTTACTCGACTATGGCAAAACCAAAAGGAGGGATAATATTTTTAGCAGTATATATATATACGTCTTTATTTCACCGTAGAGCCTAAATTGAACCGATTTTATGAATGAGCTATTAATTTATTCGTAATAGTGGTCCGGTTGATATGAGTATCGGGTACAGTCAGGATTCATTAATTTCATTTTCAATATAATCAACATAAAAAATATTTACCATATGACTACGCTGCCTCGTTGGTCTGGCGGTTGAGGTATGCGACTATCAATAAAGAGATATCAGGTTCAAATCCCGGGTCGGGCCAAAAGTGTTATTGGGTTTTTCTGATTATATGAATACTTAATAACAGCTCGGAGTTTGGAAGTTGGGGTCTGAACTCCCGTGCCTCGGAGAGCACGTAAAGCTGTCTTGCGCCTATTGTCTCCCTGATCGTGTTGGTTAACCGTCCCATCAGATTATGAGAGTGAGGGAACAGAGACTGCACTTGTGTTAGCGCACACACTTGTGAACTATAATATCTCCTGCGTAGTGGGCTGGTCTCCGTTGAGACTGGCCGCCGTGGCCGTAATCGGCTAGAAGAACCTCATAACACACTTGTTAATCTGCTGAAACAGAAGACGCGAATGCCCGTTCAACGGGCTAGTGAGCCTCCTTCAGAGACAATATTAAGCTTCGCTCTTGGAGTTATGTGACAATTACTTGATATTTCTAAAATATTAATTTATATAAGAGGCGCTCATAGCCCAGTTGCACTCGGTGATTAGAAACAATCATCGAGGGTAAGCAACTATGGCGCGGTCAGTACCTGGATGGGTGACCGCTGGTGGCATGTTACCATGAGCGTCTCCGTGATTCGGAGGTCACGTTAAGCAGTCGGTCCCGGTTCTTATCATACGATAACAGTCGTGAAGCTTAGTTGGAGGCCTTCGGGCGGCTTAAAAACATCCAACGGCAAGATTTACGCAGCCACAACGTATTCTTGCCAGTCCCCAACCCGCACTTGGCCAGCGTGGGGACGTATGGCCTTAACCCTCTCCTGAGAGGAGACCCGAGCCCAGCAGTGGGACATTATGGGTTGTTGTTTGTTTATTAATTTATAGAATTTGACACTTTAAGAGAATTATTCCGATGAATCATTTATATAATACTAACTAATCAAATTTAAAGCTGTATATACCCATACGTCAAAAGTTGGGTAATAGTTTTTAAACTTTTTGTCTTAAGTTGTGTTGTAGTTTATGATACTGTTATTTAAAGAGCAGTCTTGACGACATAAAAGTTATTGTATTGAATCCTTTCAGTATGAAACTAGGTTAACTTTTGCATAATTGTTAATATAAATTTTCTCTTTTCAACACGACTCCTTTTTAAATATTTATTTATAATGATGATGTAAGAGTGTTTACTGAAGTTGCAAATAATTGTGATAAATATTTTCAATAAATATCACATATCTATGTTGACGGTGCAAATATATACTGTTTAGGAACTTTTTCACACCCCGTACTTTAAAAACAGAGTGATCTTTATTTTCATTTGAGTAGAAACAAAGCTGAAGAGCCTGTTTGTTTATTATGTTTCCATAAATCCATAACTAATTATAAGTCATTGAATACTTATTATCTATATTTTAATATGCGAAGCAAAATCTTTGTATTGGAATTTATGAGAAAGATGCGCGTGAACTAAACGCTCATTGCCCAGGTGCACTCGGGGATTAGAAATAAACACCGAGGGTAAGCAACGACGGCGCAGTCAGCACCTGAATGGGTGACCGCTAGTGGCATGATACCATAAGCGTCTCCGTGATTCGGAGGTCACGTTAAGCAGTCGGTCCCAGTTGTTGTCATATGTTAACAGTCGTGAAGCTTAGTTGGAGGCAGGCTAAAAAACATCAGACGGCAAAATAACATAGCCACAACGTTGTCTTGCCCGTTCCCAACTCGCACTCGGCCACCGTGGGGACGTTGGGCCTTAATCCTCTCCTGAGAAGAGACCCGAGCCCAGCAGTGGAACGTTATGGGTTGTTGTTGATGATATGAGAACAAAGGAGTACGAAATTCGGCATAGTTAAAGTTTGTATGAAGGAGCAATGCAGAAAGCTAAAAATAAACAAAAAAGTGAATTATGGTTGGACCATTACTTTTATTAGATAGACGAAAGAGGAGTAAGAAAAGGAGTAGGAGGGGAAGGATATCCATTGAGGAAGGTTTTAAGGTATGTATTTATCATGAAACAAATTAAACATTAAGTATTAAATATTTTTCGGACATTTTTAACACACAACGCCATCTAGTCCCAAGCTAAGCAAAGCTTGTGCTATGGGTACTAGACAACTGATATTAATAAATATATACTTTTTCTTTGTAAATACATACATATTTTATGTAGAAAATATCCAAACTCCGAAACAAATATTTGCAGATCATACAAGCATTTGGTCCGACTCAGGAATCGAACCCGAGAGTGCTATGGGTACTAGACAACTGATATTAATAAATATATACTTTTTCTTTGTAAATACATACATATTTTATGTAGAAAATATCCAAACTCCGAAACAAATATTTGCAGATCATACAAGCATTTGGTCCGACTCAGGAATCGAACCCGAGACCTCATGCACAGCAGTCGCATACGCTACCATTGCGCCACCGAGGCAGTTAAATACCTTAAGTAACTACTAAACTATTACTCGTTTTAAGTGTGTGTGTATTTTTATTAAAGAACAGATAGTGTTTTATAGAGAATTGAGTACATACGGCTACAACTGTTGTTTTATGTGTACGTCGATTTATTTACAGCGAATGTGATGAGAATGAAACAGTGTATACTAAAATTTGTTTTTAATTATGATATAAGTTATCCTACATATTACAAAAATGTGTTACAATAACAACCGCGAGTAGATATCTACTCGCGGTTGTTATTGTAAACTTACAACAACAACCTCAGGTAACACCGCGGGGAAGAGCTAGCAAACTATGTACGAGACTTATCTAACACATTTGGCACATGTAAAAAATAAAATAAAATTATATTTATTTATTTGGTGATGTTTGATCAATAGCATGGTTATCGTAGTTAATTAATTCTATTATTTTTAATGTCACCGAACTAGTATTTATTAACAAATTCTGAATACGTTATTAATATCTGTTATTATTTGAATCACATTACGAAAATACCTCTATTCTATAAAATCACAATTCTAACATCCATTTTGCGTAACAGAATTCTAAAATATTTGAATAGTAATTCATTTACATTTCTGAGCAATCTTTAAAGAAAGGAAATTGAAAACGAGATTGGTGTGAATAACGATTAAGAGGAAAATATTTTCCATAGATTTACACCGAAATATTAATATTGAAAATTAATTTTCCTAATTTTTATATCCACTGACCTTTTCAAAAAGTATTCCAGTTCTAGCACATAAAGAGCGTGCAGTAATATTTTAGGAAAAGAACGGTTTTAAAATAATCAACTTTCCCCTTACCTTTTATAGATGGTTTCGAAGCGAGAGATGAAAATTTGACAGTAATGTGGTGAAGCTCTTTCCCCGTAAATTTCCCGGCATAAATAAAACATGGACATCGGTAATGCACTCACTACTTCGCTCCTTGCGGCTTTACCGCTTACCGGTAGGTATATTATTGCAATATTCGGTAACGTAAAAAGCTACTTGTTGCTGCTAGAAAAGTCCATACCGGTAACTAGTATATTTGTGAAATGAAATCATTTCATAGATTGCGTTTTAGTGTTGATGTAATATAGGGTAATTTCCTAGATTAAAATCTGACCTGACTGCTAAACAAAACAGTGTTTATGATGAAAATAGAAATGCTTGATTAAAGATTTGCATTTAGCATTACCAATACACAATACAAACGTTAATTCCAGGGAAATATACTGTGTTATCGGCTATTAAATGACTAATACGTCGACATTCCATACAACACCGATAACAAGAACAATAAACAATACTAATATTAAATTCTTCCCAGGAAATTCTACACGCTTGTGTATAATGTTTGCTATGATAAATAAATTCAAAAACAAAACACAACAGCAAGTTTAAATTTAATAATCGTAAATAATTATGAACATTAACGGTAAAAGGGTTAATGTATAGCTGCGGTAGTCCCGAGGCTCTCGCCGGTGTTTTGTCACAATTCAAAACGGGTTTAATTTAACCAAGACAAAAACAATAATGTTAACAAATTTTTAATTTAGACATATTTAAAATAAACCTAAACGTAATTTTTGTTGCTTTGTTATGTTTCTACCGCTGAGCTCCGTATTCCGAGGTGCGAGGAAGTATTCAACGAAATCTCATTTTGATGGTACCCATCAAAAAGTAATTTCCCATAAAAACAAAAACCACAAAGAAAATGTCTAATTCGATCCAATCTAAATCCAATTACTCCCACCCTGTATTGCTTACACGAAGAAAACACACCCCAGTGTGGCATCTAAAAATTTATTCGTTCATATGTATTTAACAAACCTACACAATTTTTTTTATAACTTTACATAAGATAGAAATGTGAAAGGTGGTGTTACTGTCATCCCAAATGTGGTCAAATCTCACATTATAAACGGAATCTACCGTATTTTAAAACAAATATGACCAGAACTAAGCGGGAATGTAGCAAAGTAATTAAATACGACTTTTATTTAGGTTTTATGCATCTGTTTTCTATTTATAATTCATTAACAAATACTTTGTTTTATTACTTTCTTTGATTACAGGTGCTTTTTGTAATTAACGAGTTTTTGTTGCCTATGTTTTTGCCTTGGTTTGGATGAACTAGAACAATCTTTACAAATTAGTACCTCTTCTACTTCCGGTAATTCAAAAACTAAATCTTTGTATCTATCTGATATTTAAGGCAGTATTTACATTAGAAAAACTTTTGATATGGAAACTTTGTAATAAAATACAAATAAATCACTGTTATACACATTATACATGACATTTACGAAAGCTGCTTATCACACTATTGACCTTTCGTGGACGTCAAACAGGTTTGTACATTGATTAATTATACATTAATCACGTATTACTATATATTATCTTATAATTATGTCACATATTACCTTGTAATGTAATTATCTTTGATTTACTACGTATCTTTGTGATGATGTTACAAAAAGCCCACGTCAGTTAAACGATGTTGTTATTAGTTGAGAAGTTTATAAAACTTTCAGAGGTACGATTTATTTTAAAGAATTTCTATTTTATTTTTATGTTATTATTACTTCTTTTAAAGTTTATTTACATTAAATGGAAAATTAAAATCATTCCGAAACGTAAAAAATATATTATTTTTATTATAGAATCTGCTAAACTCTAACTTCGTTGAAGTGGAATAACTACATCTAGTAGTTGCATATAATAATGATTTGTTTTGTTACAGACAGAATTGTACTTTTGTACTTTAATTAGTTATATAAACACTTTCGTATAAATAAAGTACTAACTATAATGTTGGTTTTAAAAATTCTCACATATATAAGTTACCTTCTAAGTATCAATTAGTTTGATCAATAGTAATATCATAAAGTCGTAGTATGTTTGTCCGTTTATTATGGAAATACAAATATGGTAAACGGCTTACTAGCCTATCAGGGACCTTAAATGCCTATGAAACTGCAGGGTACCGCTACTTTATGTTTCGACTTTAATATTGCCATTCAAATATGCAAATTTATTTACTGTTTAAATTGATACTAATTTTTTATATTCCCCGTACATAATAAAATTATCATTTCATTTGAAAGTGGACAGCAGGATCCAGTTTGTTATCAGTAGAGTACTTAATTCATTTAATTTATTTGATCCGATAATTCAGTACGGTTGTGAATTAATTAACGGAGCAAAATTAAGCAAAATGGACAAACCACAGACAGACATGAAATTAAATTAGTAATATTTGAAAGTAATTCGTTGAAACCCTAATTTTTATTACGCTTTGATCTTTGGATAATACGTAGATGGTAGTGGCACCCTGCCGGACAATACGTACCTAGAATTACATGATATACAATTTCCTAGAATCGTTTCATAGACAAGTGAATAATTTAAAAAACTAGCTTTTATAACTTATTAATAAAAATAATAAAAAATGGAAATTTTAAATTTCACTTCAATCAGAAACCGGGAAGTGAATCAAAATTAACTTGCAAGATTCGATTATGGACAAAAATCGGGACAGGTGAAATTAAAAAAAAAGGACAACACATATTAACATATACATGACACTTTGTGTTTTTATTTATAAAATAAGCAATTTAAAAAAGTAATAAGTAAACTATGAGTATATTTCAAAATAAATCATAAAAGTGACGAAACCAGGGGTCTGTTAAATTGTAAATCCTCTAATTTATTCTATTAAAACCTTATATATAATATTATAAAATATAAAACTAGCCTTTGCCAGCGACTGTGCCTGTGTATATGTAAGTTATCGCGGTATTCATTTTTCAGGTTGATATATCGCCTATGACACTCACAAATATTGGCTTTGTATTGGTATTTTTTTTTCAAATTCTTTGCAGTCGATGATCTACAAACAATCAGATGCCCTACAACCGCATAAACTTTTACCTTTTAATAATATTAGTATAAACTAGATAAATAGAACCCAGCTATTGTTCCAGAGCGACGTTTACAAGTACTTAATCTAAACGGGATTGTAGCTCTTGGCTTTTATCTCATTTACAGTGAGCAACTAAGGTGCTACACTATAATAATTACGTTACTATTTGCTTTATCTCCTCAGAGAGTCTATTCTTGTTTAATCTCTATATCTATGTATGTATCTCCAGGGCGCCGGCCACAGGCTTAAACTAATTAGGCCCCCCTGGTCTGTGTCAATGTTGTCGTAGCATGCGGCTCGGTTTAATGCGTGTGTCTCCATTAGCCCACCCTCAGTTTAAATACCCTGTGTGCACTGACAACTCGCTAAAATTGATTTGTGTGCAAGGGGACTGTTGGGCTGTGAGGATGTTGTATCTTGTAACTTGTGATAAACATGTCTGTAGGTATAAACTATGCATTAATTAGGTTCTTAATTACTTTTATATATTTGTTTTATTTATTTATCTTTATTATACACAAAGAAGGAGTTGCAATATACAAGCGTGACAATTAGCGAACTTATTGCTCAAGGTGATCTCTTACAGATAAAAAAAGACATCCAGACTTATAAGTATTATTAATTCGTAAGAGGCAATTCTGCTGTCTGTGCGTCTGTTACGATTTCACGTCTAAACCATTGCACTGTTTTCAACCAAAGGCGTGGATCTCCACTCTCCCGTCTCCAGAACCAAAGAATCTTCTTTTGTACTTGTGGAAGACGAGAGAGAGCCACGCTGATTTCAGCACAAACGGCCCATTTCGAGAGGGGCGGTACTACCCTCGCACAGATAATCAACCTAAAACGACAGCGTTTGTGCTGTCATGTTTCGTTAGTGAGTACGAGTTCGGAGACCCAATGATGCAGAAGCATCACTGGGCCGCCATGGTGTGGGGTCACCATCCTGCATTGTTGCATTGTCTGCATTCTGTGATAACCGACATACCTGCTAGTGAAGTTGCGAGCAAAACCTAATAGTCTTATAAATAGTAGATAGGCAAAGATGATGATGTAAACAAACTGCAATGATATCTTTTGTAAACAGATCGACTTGGTTGCGTAAAAATCTTAGAAGACTACTACAATGTTGAGGGAGGTTTTCTTCTATTTTAAAATACTGCCTTGGTTTAGAGTTAGTGACCCTGACTACAAAGTAAGTGTCCGTGGGGTCGATCATTACCCATATAAACTTGTGTTATGAGTATGGTCATTTCCTTTGTGTTCGGGTACAATTCATTTGTAGGTAGTAAACAAATGAAAATAAACTGTGTATTTGTATCAAAACTGTGACGCAATTACACTGCTAGGTTATTACCAATATAATTGCTTCACGGCCAAACAAACTTCGAAGATTTTCAGTTGGATGAGGTCCAGCACATTTCAGGGCAATAACAAAATCATGTCGATTTCGTCGTCCAAAAATCGTCGGAGATTTAGAATTTAATGAACCACATTTTTACGAGTCTAAAATTGACCGTCGTACTTGTTACGAGCATATTATGACAAATATATGATGCATTTATGTTTATAATGTACTATAAAGTAGTATACTTTATAATAATGGTTTGCAAAGTTTTGCTAGGTTATTTTTTAGTGCAATTAAGAAAAAAATATGCGCATAAAGTTGCAATTAACTCGTACAACCTTTTGAATGTCAGAATCGATTTAAATTTGGACTGATTGAATTTGGATTTGATTTTGATTTCTGAATTGATATAATTAAATTCCTTTACTTTTTAAAATGCAAATAATTGTTTAGGTAAAAGTTTTATACATGTATTACATACGTATACAAGAGCCCGTTCGCTCCTCAGAGAAGCAAGGCGTGACTGTGGCAAGCCTCGTTGCCGACTTGCTATTCTCTGAGTATTTAATTTTAAAACCCACAGTTGCCCGGAAGATTCTTTACACCCTCTGACTGAGGGATATTTCTTGTAAGTTTCAAGCGATCGGTGTTGAATATGTTTGGGAGTATGGTTAATTTAGTATTAAAAAGGTAAGGGCAAGGAAATAGGAACTGTTGGCGGGCATGCGTTGGAAGTGTGACAAAACACTGTATGAGTCCTTGAGGTAGCATACCCAATTGGATTGTCTGAAATGTAGAAATGTTCCTGACTGAAGCACTCATTGAAGAGCATGCATGAATGTACACGAAGCAAAAAAGGCGTATCGGGAGTGTAATAAGTGGAGATAAATTATCTTCACCGACCTCTATAGGAAGTAGACGTGACTATACATTACTTTATATTTTTATGATTTAATAAGCAATGTTGAATGAAATATAGTTTTATAACTTTTCCTTTAGTTGTAGTGCAAGACGATGTTCTTTGCCAAATTTTAGTTTGTAGTTCTAGGGCAACGGAAACGGGAAATACCTACCCTATAAATTTTAATGCCATTGAGTGTCGAAATATATGTGTTTTCGCGGAAAAAATAGTCATTTTGTTTTTTGTGTCAACTTAGAAATTATATTTTTATACAACTTCAAATATCTATAGAACTGAGTTTTAATTTTGACCCAGTACTTACCTTCACGAAATCCCGAGACAAAGAGTTTTGAAATAAACATACAAATAGATGGAAGACAAAGGGTTTGTAAAAATTGCTAGAAACAATGAATTATCTTTTTGAAAGAAGTAAGTAGTATACATAATTTCACTTTGTAGATAATCTCAAAAATATTTTCAACCTTAAAACTGGGCAAGCATGGGTAAATTACGAAATTATTCCAAGTTTTTGTAGACCCAGTGTCTACAAAAACTTTGAATAATTTCATACAAACTTTTCATGCTATCATAAAATACGAGCATAGTTATGTATATTTCTGTTTTGCTCCTGTTCGTGACCCCGCACGCGTAAAAAGTAGCCTATGTCGCTAATCAAGAAACAAAGTATCTCCTTGCTAAGTTTTAACTAAGTTTTATTAAAATCGGTACAGCTTTAGCTGTGAAAGCGTAAAAGACGTTGATTTCGAATTTATGATAGTATTGATGTCGTTCTCTTAAAATTAGTCAATGTCAAGTTTTATAGGCAAATTATTCGCTAGTCTAAAGACACTTTATTGCTTTATATAAAAAAAACTTGTTTACCACAATTCACGGCCACTTCATTAAAATCTCTATCAATTATTTATATATCTAAATATTCAGAAATATATCCTTTTTTCTGTGATTAATGTGTAACAAAAACTTAGTGACTGTTAATTGACGGTTGAATTGGCAGCACTATGTCAACATTTATATTGTACTAAATAAAATAATGAAAGGATAGGTACACTATTTATAGCTCAAGAACGGCTGGAACCAATTTTATGATGTTTGTTATTATGAATGAGCTTAAGGTATATGAAAATATAATTTTACATGTATTGAGTATGTTACATATTGTGTATGAAACTCTAAAAAAGATTAGATCTTCCAGAAATTACTGGGAATAATAGTAGTAAGAATATTTAACCTATATGTATAAGTAATAAGGATTAAAAACCTTATTATATTTACTTTCATCATACGACGCTACACCTATATAACATTATGTTACTAATCTATATAACTCCACAGGAGTTCTTGATATAGGCTTCTCCCATTGCACAATCATCAATACATAGGTATAATGATTGTGCAATAGGAGAGGCCTATAGTGGCTCTAACACATCAAGGTTATAGAGCCACGCTGATTTCAGCACGAACAGGCCGGCTCGACCGGGGCGGTACTACCCTCGCACAGAACATCAGCGTATAATGACAGCAATCGTGATTTCATTTTAAGTTGATTTTCTCTGATGTTTTGTATCAACAATCTCTCGGTCTCAACACTTAACAAGGTCTCGCACTCTGGTGAGTGCGGAGACCTAACGATGCAGAAGCACCTCAATAGGACGCCATAGGGTGAGTCAATGTGATGCATAGTTGCATCGTCTGCATTCTCATAGTGTATGATGACCATCACTCTTGAATTCTGCTTATGCATCCCAACAGACAGAGTAGAGTCATTTTGTCGCTGTCTGTACATTGAAGATATATAAAGAATATTACTATAATAGGCGGGTTTTATGACAGCAAAAGAGATTTTTAGAATTGTAGTCTGTTCGTCTGTACGTTTGTACAGGCTAATCAGTAACGGCTTAACCGACTTGAATGCGGTTTTCACTAATGCGCTGCAGTCTGACCCAATTAATATTTAGTGTTTGTCTCAATCGATTCATAAAAAAAAATTAAGTCAGTTTGAAGAATCACTGCGACAAACCACCTTAAGCCTTAGGTCAATAATTTTTTTTGACCCTTTATTTTGACCCATTACCGACTTAAAATAATAAAGAAGTGCCCTCGTCAAAGTTAGAACGAATAATTTGTATCATTATAACCACGTAACACAAATTAAGCATAATAACCGATGAAAACATTAATCATTTTGACATTAAGGAAGCCGTACTAGTAATTCGGTGTTATCAAAATTTTTGTGTGAAGAAACAGTACTTAGGGTACCGTTTATAAATGGGAATACTGAAAGGATTACTTCCTTGTCCACTTATATTTCTTATATTTGAAAATCATTTTTATTAGTAACTCATAAGATATATAAAGAAAATAAGATTTTCTCGACTCAAATGGGACAAGGAATTCTTATACTTCATTATCATCAACAACCCATAATGTCCCACTGCTGGGTTTGGCTCTCCTCTCAGGAGAGGGTGAAGACCATATGTCATATACTTCATTAAATTTCAGCTAATTCGAAACCTGAATGCTACCTGGCTGTTGAGAAAATATAGCGTCCTTTTCTCTTTTAATAATAATAAATAAATAAATATATTTGGATATCTAACACACTACGCCATCTAGTCCATCCAGTCCCAAGCTAAGCTGAGCTTGTGTTTTGGGTGTGCGACGACTGGTATAAATATTTTCCAAATATACTTTTATTTTGTAAATATTACATATTATTAACCCAAACTCCGAAACAAATATTTTTTAGCTCATACAAACGTTTGGTCCGACCCAGGAATCGAACCCGAGACCTTATGCCCAGCAGTCGCACATGCTACCACTGCTATCGATACATCGATTCGATTTGCATTCGATTTTTTTACTTTACTCTATTATTTTTCTCTATACTTTTCTTTTTCTACACTTATTTATTTTCTAACACCAAAGATGCGTGCAGGCAAAAGTCATAAAAGCATGTATATCAACAAGTAAACTGAGTTTAAAGGTTTATTAATGAAATCAGTCAATCAATCAATCTTACATTTAAAATACTATAGTAAGAAAAAATATTTACTATCAAAAATTATAATTAATATCCCTGCTATTGCTAAATATCAGTACGAGGTAATTGAGCTCCTGCCCTCTTCCACTTTGGAAGTGCAGTGTGACGTTGGATGCACCAATGCCACCTTCAGTGATAGTCACCTCCGTATCTGTTCTTGACAGATCTCGAGCGATGATACCCTGTAAAATATAAATTTATTATTAACTCCTTGTCTGGCTGAAATTTATAGAGAGAGTGAAGCCGTCAGTCCCGGTTATCACGAACATGGCATAGCAATCGTTATTGGGAAATCAGTACCCTGAAATGTATTAACAACTAGTTCAACCTTCAAATTCAGTTCGTAACGCCATGGTACTCCTGTCATGGTGTTACCCCCAGTAGTGCCGCGCTGGTTTAATATAAGGAGTAATATCGTCATCTATAACCCACTGAAAGACCAGTCAAAATAGGGCCAGAAGTGCCATAGATTAGCCGGAACAAACGGACGTAACTTTAAATTGTATATACTTTTACATGCATGTTTCATGCATATATTAGTAAGAAGCTGATAACTTGAACTTACAAACAGGCACTTAAATTTTATTTATTGTTATTGATAACTTGAAAAACTTCTGTATGGACGATAAGGATAGTAATATGACGTTATAAATTATTTAGTTGCATAACAAAATATATATGTACCATAATATTAGAGCTTTGAACTTTAAATTGAGGATATTAGTATGTAGGTGGCTTTCAATTGAACCCAGTACAATGATGTAATCTACTCCAACGGACATTACTGCTCATCTTAATGAAATAATGTCCTGTTGTCCTTTTATAATATCGACACTGTGTATAACAGTTGTAAACACTATGATATCATAGTTTCTGTTATTCATAGTAATGAATAAATACAGGATAATATGTTTGTTTTTTTGTTAATTTCAGGTTCAGGTTCACGGTTGTGTCTTAGTAACGAGGTTTTGACTCTATTCCAATGTGGTGAACCCACTCCCTAAAGAAACCCTTCTAGGGTCGAACGGGTCCGTTTGTTTCTAATTTTACTCTTCCTTTCTTTGTTGTACTATTGTCCTACGTCTACGTTTGGTCAACTCTTATAGAAATGAATGAATGAATAGGGATGGTAATACTGCGTATTCTTTATATATTACAATGCAAACAATTTAACTATTGGCAAAAATTAATCGATCGTTCTGTATACATGATGCCAGGGTTAAAAAACCTATGCCTATATTAATGAATATACAATTCCTTGAGCATAAACAAAAAAGTATTATGAGTACTAAGCTAAATAAAGTCTTATTCACTACATGTACTGTATTTATTATGGATATTATTACATCAAAGCTAAAGCAGAAATGATTTCCTTTGCGAACAAATTTGGATTTGCCCCGGAGAGGAAGTACCTACAGAATCACGTCTTTGCCCTTGCGTCCGTCCTACCTTTTGTAACAAATGGAAATTTGGATTTGTTACGCTTTAAGGCCTTGAATACTCAACGGCGAATAACACAATTTTGCACACATTTTGTCAATGTACGGAAATAGACATAGTGTATTGTTCCTGAGGCATATTAAACAATATTGAATTTTGATGGGTAAAAGTTAGTTTTACAATTAAACACACTCAAATAATGCTACTATTGTTAGCTCAGTCAAAGTAGCAACGTAAACTATGAGTAATATGTCTGTTATTGCATACACAGACTATTATATATCTATCATTACCAAACACCGCTCTTGGTGAGTATTTTATAATTATAAACTTGTATGTCGTTTTACTGTCAACTGATTGTATTTCAAGAAGACAGAAGGTGCTAATTCCAAATAAAAATACCTTTTTGATAATAGGTCTACAAAAATACTTCTTAGAATTAAATTACAAATGGAACATCTCTTTTATCTATAGCTATATATATAAAATTAGTGTTATTTAGTAAACGTATTATTAGGAACACTCAGAAAGGTACTAAAGTAATTGAAACGTATAAATAGTGCGGTTATCTATGTAATGACAACAGTCAATCACACTTCTATCCCTAAACGGATTTGCGTTAAATCCCGTCATGGAACGTTCGTATCCTGGATTAACAAATTAACATAAGAAGATTTCAATTTACGTAGGCGGGCTAAATCGGAAAACCGGCTGGCAATAAACGTTTAGAAAACACTACCAATCACTATGAAAGCTCCGAAATCCATAAGACGTAATAAATACATTCATGATACAAAACCATGATTAATTCAATAGGCCTATTCTCGAATGAGAAGCTACTGAATTGATTACTGATATAGATTTCAATTCATTTCACTTTAGTTTGACTCTTGAACTAAATTTAGTTTGAGCTTTAATATAAAATTTAAAGTTTACGAACATTATTTACTTTTGGAAACTATAATGATTCATATTTATCTTTTTTTAAATTCTTTTTTCTTTTTTTTAAAAAGACAACTCCCGTATTAGAAATATATATCCTGTATCACGGGGGTCTTTACAAACATACATGAAACGGGCACAAAGTACACCCAGACTTAGAACAACAATTTATGGATCACACAAGGTGTTGTCCCATGTAGGATTTGAACCCACAACACTTGGCGTAGTAGGAAGCGGTGTGGCGACCACTTAAACCACTAGGCCAAACTCAAAAGATTAGCATATATTATTGGACCAGAAAAGGTTTCTGAAATTGCTTTTCTACCTTTACTCTTTAAAGTAAGATGTTTATAATATTGAGTCATTGATCTTTGAGGTATACACCAATGCATTGAACATTGTATCGAAGTCTATAGTTACGTTTACCAGAAGTAAGGTATTATACACCGAGACCGGTCGTCGTTTACAATAATAATAAACTTGAACGGGCCCGCTTAATTTATATTGTCTAACGTATCGTGGCGTAAATAAGATCGTTAACCATCTCGCCCACGGCTATGTCATTATTTACTCTTATTATAGCATTCACGGGAATGCAGGCAGCTGACACTATGCTTTTCTCTCAATTCCAGATTAGCATACAGTCGAAACACGTACAAACATACATTATTTCGTTGGTTTATTCAATATTTACACGCGACATCGTTTCCGAAGCAATTTGCTACACGCCATAGGTTGTGTGGGTTTTGTGTGTTCATCAAAGTTTCATCAAAGCTAAGTGGGCACAAACCAGATCGACTGCAAAAAATCTAGTTTCAGATTCCGCATAGTTTGATAAATATTTCCATGTTATTTTTGAATCGGCATATATTGTATATTCTTGAAAATAGTCGTGGACATTGATTTATCTGTTACGTCGAGTAATATAATTCAATTAATGTCATTGTAGCTTAAGTTTCAAATTACAAAGTAGCCACGAACAGATTGGGTAATAAGTAATGCAGGTTTATATTGAATATAAACAGTAAAGTTATTGTTCATAAATCGAGCAATAAACAGAATGCATAGGTAACAGAAGTATATTGCTAAGCTAGATACATTTAGATGTAACTGTTGTTCAACTATCTAATCGTGATCTGTCGAATCTAAAAAGTAATTAGAGGTTGTTACACGCTCATTCTATTCCACTCTAGATAGTAGACATTATCAGAATACTTGTGTTATGATAATTAGACTTCTCATAAACTGTTCTAAACAATCATTCTAAGTCGATTAAATGACGACAAAAATAGTCATTCCTAAGAAAATATATGTTAGTGTCATGCATATATGTTCATATTTCTTGATAGTATCTATTAACAAATATGTACACATATGCATATCCGATATATCATCGGTACACATCTTCTATATAAATAAATTGATGAAATGTATGTACGCGCATAGCTGCCGATCGACTGCACCAAACTGGATTGTTATTTTTTTGTGTTTACCTTATTGTCAGGACAAGGTTTGTTTAGAAAAAAAAAGAACTGGAAAGGGTTTTTTTATTGTGCGCATCAGTACACATTCCTATGGGAAACTGAGGCGAACATAATTACTGCAATAAGTAGAAAATATTTCCGAAAGAAAAATATGGCGTTACGAAGTTCACTTGATCAGCTAGTAATAGATAAATTACATTCAGATACAAGAAATGAAAACGCTTATCAGAAAAATATTTGCCTTAGGTAGGTATTGAACGCAGGACCTCAGGCTTAAAGGTCAGGGGTTAATACCCCTGGTTGCACATTTCCGTCAATAATCACTATTCGTCGGGCATAGAGCTTCTACGTCCTACACAATAAAAATATTTAACCTAATAAAATTTAACATTTCTTACCTTGATAATTCTTTCCTTGGGATCTTTATAAGCATAATCCTTGTCTCTCTTAATAAGCGGTAGACTTCTATACTTGACTTTATTCGTAGAAATCAACAAATTGTTCGCTCTCGATCCGAATGTGAAGTCTTTTCCGTCATTTAGATTAACGCACACAAGAAATGCACACACGATAACTAATACGTGATTCATTTTAATAGTCTCTTAGCATTTTTAGTTTATGTGTGTTCTCGTAAGAACTGCGAGTAGTACTGTCTCGTGTGTGAGGAAAATATTATATCGATGTTCACGTCACCTGACCTTGTCTTGTTCTAACTATAACTATAGGTATATATGACTTAATAACACGCGTGTCTCCAGTATATATATCTGCAACAAAAACAGATTTACATTAAGGTTATAGGTGGGTGTGAATGTGGGCCTTAATTTTAAACTATAAATCACACTGAATCCGGACGTCATTTAGACATTGTTCGAGACAGCTTTATATTGTGGGCTAGAAATATCTTTCTTTGATATTTCAACATAATATTTATATTAGTTTAAACTTTTATATTAATTTTAATCTCTTATTGTTTAGTCTTAATTATAGTAATTTATGAGTTTTCCAGTAATATAATAATATACAATTTTTGTGTTTATGTTCAAACCCTCAAAACCTAAAGTATTGCTAGTTATAAAATAGTTTAATTCAATAATCTTTGAATGAATAACATCAAATTAGAATACATATATTACGTTTGCATGAACTAAAAGGAATAACTATTTCTACATGTTCTACCTTTAATAGATTCTCAAACCACAATGTTAAGACTAACCGCTTACGCGGTGATTTCCGAGCTTTGGATTTAAAATAATTACTGGTTGTACACCTACAAGACGACTGTGCATAGAGTTAGAACCTCCACGCATTAATAAAGTGGTGCCGCAAGGGACTGAGAGCCGACTACTGAACGCTACCGTACTAAGATAAATATTGCTGCTGGTTTATGAGAATTATGAGTATTTATGACAAACTGTTCTATAGAATAGCGATAGTATTAGACCTCGTCTCTATTATGTACGATAAGTATTTATTATTAGATTATCTTTTTGTTTTTTTAAGGTAGAGGCTTAAGGATTTATAACGTGGGAGAGCCATGCTTTGGCATGCATGGGCCGAAATTGTACTACGGCCTCACAGAAAATCGGTGTGAAACAGTGCATGTGCTATTTTTTACCGAGTGAGTGAGAATACCAGAGGTCTATATCCTAACGCCTCCCTCGATCTCCTCCCCCCCATCTCACAAAAGCCGGCAATGTAGTTGTGACGCCTCTGGTGTTGTGGATGTCCATCGGCGACGGTAACCGCTCACCATCAAGCGTTACGTCTGCTCGTTTACCCTTGGACAATTACACTTCTTTTATTACCCAAATACTACCAAACTCCAATTTTAAAAGGATTTAATAAAGGACCTAGCTTAAAAAATGTGGATGTGGAAATTCATTATAATTTTTTAAGGCCTGATTACTGATTATATGATACATCTGAAGAGAGTCCACAGGTTTTTTGGAAATGTTAAAGATTAAATGCAGTTCACTCTTTTCCAATATATACACACCTTAATTGGCGGAAAGTTAAAGTTGAACTTAAAAATGAACTACTCTATATTTAAAAGTGACCCTTATGGTTGGTTACTTTTAAGTACATAGCAAATCATAGTATCGTTCTTATCGTCTTCTGAATTGTATATTCACCTCATTCTTTTATTAAATTGTATAGTATGCAACTATGTACAATCGACATAGCTCACAGGATTAGCAAGCTGAAGTGGCAGTGGGCTGGCCACATTTGCCGAAGAACCGATAACCGTTGGGGTAAACGAGTTCTTGAGTGGAGCGATGTTTTGCACGGGACGGCTGGCGAGACCTGGATGCGAGAAGCCATAGATCGAACTAAGTGGCGTGAAATTGGAGAGGCCTATGTTCAGCAGTGGACTGCGATAGGCTGATGATGATGATGATGATGGATGTACAATCTATTCTAGGTGTAAACGGTGTTCGATTTTAAACCTTATTTGACTTAATGTTAGGGAATTGGAAGTGATACTATTAACGACAGGACTGAAAATCGCTTACTATGTATATTTGAGAATATAATATTAGCTCAAGAATCACATCCTAGCTTTCATAAATTTCTTTTCACGAAACAGTTATGTTTGAAAAATGTATTTTGATAGATTTACAGTTGGCTGGAATTTTGTTGGCAGAAAATTGTAAGTTTAAAATTGTATTTGCTGCCAAAACTATTAAAATAATGATAACGGGCATGTTAGGTGAATTTAAATTATACAAAAGCTTGACTTGTTCAGTGTTTCAAATGTGGATTTTCATTTGAAATCAAATTTCGTAATAGAATTTGAATACAGGCCCTGACAGAAAAATTAATATGTGCAGGCAAAGGCATGCGAAATGAGTCGGCACTTTCAAGGCACGCACAGTGTTTAAAGGGGTGATCTTTTCATATGCCTGTAGTTTATCAGACTTAATTTTTTTGCTTTATTTTTCAGAAATGTTTTGAGTCGTCAATTGTATGACTGCATGCAGTGTCGCACTATAATGTAAATAAAACAAACGGAGTTACTGACACGGCAGGTACAAGATGTCAGTGGAAAAAAACATGGTTGGAGCTGGATACTATTTTTTTACACTTTCGCAATTTTATAAATCTATCTGAACATTTCAATGAACTAAGATTCAATCGAAGATGTCCTCGCTTTTGTCTCACAAGGTCTCACATTGATGTACGTCCCAATTGTTTTCCTCTATGTCAACACAAACTTTAACGTTGATTCTGCATTTGTTTAACTTCATTTGTAAGTATGTCTGCTCTATCCGTTTGGTATAATCAGCACCTAATTTATAAAAAATTTCAATTGCAATTATTGATGATATATGATTATAATTTCAAGTGAATTTAAAAATGATGAATTTAAAAGAAATAATGTAGAAGTCTGAGGGGATTTCAGTCAGAATTATAATTAATATTATATTTATCACCACACTGCTTGTCATTTTAAGTGTTTCTTTATCTCATTTATCTTATCAACAACCCATAATGTCCCACTGCTGGGCTCGGATCTCCTCTCAGGAAAGGATTAAGGTCAAACATCCCCATGCTGACTAAGTGCGAGTTGGGGACTGGCATGACAACGTTGTGGCTACGTAATCTTACCGTTGGATGTTTTTAAGCCGCCCAAAGGCCTTCAACTAAGCTTCACGACTGTTATCCTATGATAACAACCGGGGCCAACTGCTTAGCGTGATCTCCGAATTACCGAGACGCTCATGGTAACTTGCCACCAGCGGTCACCCACCCAGGTACTGACCGCGCCGTCGTTGCTTACCCTGATGATTGTTTCTAATCACCGAGTGCAACTGGGCTATGAGCGCCTTTCTTTCTTTCTTTATACCATGAGATATTTTTATTAGTAATTTATCTTATCGTAATTTTCTTTTTCTAAAGATTTTGTTTTTTAAAGGTTTTTAGGGTGCCGTAACTGAAAAGGAAAATCCCTTTAAAAGGAATAGGATCACTTTGTTGTCCGTGTTTTTGTGTGTGAAGGTATAAGTGTTAATCATTCTTTTGTTCCTTTTCACCAAGTGAGTAAGGTCACCGGAGACCTAAGTGTAGTCTCTCACAATTAGGTGACCCGCTCGCTCGTTTTACCCTTAAACCGATAATAAATGTTTTAGCAAAATATAATAACTACTCGTAAATAAGGTATTGCTTTTTTGCAATTGCAGCACTCCAAGTTTAATATTTAACACTTAAAATCATAATTCAAGAGGTTAAACCAAAAAGATCAAAGATACAAATAAAAAATACGGTGTTACTAATAATTGAATAACCCCTTTTTAAAAGCATTGTCTTTTTATAATAATAAATTATAATAAATATTTCTGACATCTAACACACAACGCCATCTAGTCCCAAACTAAGCAGAGCTTGTATTATGGGTACTAGACAACTGATATAATACTTATATGCTTTTTTTTTGTAAATACATACATATCATACATAGAAAACACCCAAACTCTGAAACAAATATTTGCAGATCATACAAACATTTGATCCGATCCGGGAATCGAACCCGAGACCTCAGGAACAGCAGTCGCATACGCTACCGCTAGGCTACCGAGGCAGTATTATTTATGCCAACAATATCCCAGTCGTTATTTATGCGTTTGAAGTATGAAAGCTTTGCACATAGTTATGACTAAAACTACTTGTAAAACAATTTTTGTTGTGGCACGCACTACACTGATTGTTCTGTTCGTATGCAATACATCTTAATTTTTTAATATATTTACGTTGGCAAATCTTTCCTCATCTTTTTCATTTAAGAAGAAAGGAAGCAGCGCAGTGAATAACAGAAGAGACCAGAACGGAACGTTACAGAATAGAACAGATTGGCACAGAACAGGATAAAATAGAAATAAAAAACAATTTCATTTCTTTATCTTAAAAACATAGTAATATGGTACAAGTTTTATGTTGGAGTAAAAATAATACACAACATTTCATATTTAAACTAACCGTTTAAGAATTTAATGTGAATTTCAATTGTACATATACCCATATGTACAATTGATACCCAGTGAACACTGTTTTTATTAAGTGCTACAATTAGTTGAATAAAAAAACCCTGCTAGGTTATTTATTTTTTCAAAGTCACATTTTTCTAAAACACTCTACTTTCCAAAACAGTATAAAAACCCATTACTAAAATTCACTCGGAACCAAAAATAAAATACGACATTATCCCCCTTATAATTACAACTGTACAGATCTATATACAAATCTAGACAGCAACACAGATTGCGTAGCATAAATCTCGCAATTGAAGTACAGGATTTGCGTGTGTTGGCCGTTGGCAAGTGCGTGTGCCTGCATGTTATTTCAGCCTGCCACGTCATCGCTTTGATCTCCCTCGACTTTTTGTCAAACACACGTTTAATGTGACGACAAATAACTCAAACAGGAACGCGATATTCTTTTTGATTTTATCAAAAGTGTGCACAAGATGTTCTCTCGAGTTTTAAATGCGAACACTTCATTAGTGAGATCACCCGCGCTCTCGGTTTGTTTGCGAAAGATCTCAGGGATTCGCATTTCAATCTTTGCTTTTTAAGCGGGGGAATATTTTAAATGTTAAGTTACTGAAGTTGGATGTACTTAGGTATAAACTTATATTGCTAAAGTAGGAATAGAGAAACAGTTCAAATGGTGTCGTGTCAGATTATCTACCAAAAATAGCTTATTTTTCTAAGTTGGATTGAGATATTGACAAAAACTTTAATATTCAACCGATTTATTAAAATTTATAGCGAGATTAAATTCAATATGCCTAAGAAGATTATATCGTTTAAAGTTAATGCGAAAATCCCTTTGGATTTAAATTTTGGTTTATACTTTACTCCGAATTATGTTGTACTTAATAATAAGTCGGATAACGGTTAACAGTTTTATGGGAAATACGTTTTGATATGTAAATGCAATATTTCCACGTGGTTATTAATGTCGACATGCCCATATCCGACACGTCATTAAATAGCTGTTGAATCGATACATTATGCTGTTATGGGTATGTGAATTCAAATGATTGACATTGTTAAATAAATTTTGCCATTAAAATAAAATCGATTGTGTAATCGATTTGGTCACTGTCACACATGAATGAAACCGTCACCAAAAACGACAGGTACTGAATTATAAGTAGGTGCGTGGACCCGGTGCAGTCATTATGGATTGATGTTATTTCCGATAGTCGTATCTCAATCGAAACGAAATTGGAATGTAAAATCGAGTAAAATGCATACGTTTCGGCTGCAATTTGGCATGATTGAACAGGGGACAATGGAGCAGTGCCTGTCACAACGAGACGGGTGATTCCCGATAAATTGGCGGATACACTTTCGATCCGAGAATAAATGAGCATCCCTAAAGTGACATATTTCGTTTTGGATTTATGGGAAATACCGAAGAAAACTTGATGGTGATGTCAGTAGACTATGTAACAAGACTGGCTCTATGATTCCTCTTTTTGTTTTTTTTCTTGCAGTGACTTAGTATAGTGTCGTCTTTGTGGCAAAGACAAAGACTTTGTCAGATATTTTATTCATAGCTCTTCGACTAGTGTCTAGAGTTTTAATGTCGCTATTACAATATTATTTTAATATAAAAGAAGTTTTTATTTACTTTTGATTATTGTTGTATGCATTTTGCTACTTAGCTCTTAGTGGTTTTAATTGAACACTTCCTAAAATATTTTTATCAAAATGAGTACTGCGCTCCGCGGTGGTTGTCGTGCCTTTATATCAAAACTCGAACCAGCCTTTCTGGAGATTAGCCGAAATAGACAGACAGACAGACAGACCAAATACTTTCATACGTGAACACTTTCGAGTTTCAGTGAAAAGCTGTTTGTCTAAAATTACAAACAGACACTTTTATTTTATTGATTTCTAGCAAACCCAAAGGAAAATAACATCATTATTACATTTTATTCACACAAAATGTAATAATAGACATGACTAATAGGTATGTGGCCAGTTAAGTTTGGTAACAATAGGTAACTTATTAAACAATTCATGCAGAAAAATACAGTACACCCTTTTAAATATATCACTCTTGATATAATATGGGCATAATTGAGTGAACTGTCCGTTTAAACTAAACGTATCGACCGATCCCCTCTGTAAGCGAATTGATATTTCCTCTTTCCAACGAATACATAGTTAATTGCGCTTCCGGACGTCACTCATTGTTTGAGGGCCGATCGGTGAATGGTAATGCATTAACGATCATAGCCTTTTAAATTTAAGTAGGTACTGTTACCCAACATGTCATTCTTTAACAATATGAAAATCGCACTAAACCTTACACTTATAACAGATTTATTTACACAATATTTACATATGTACGTTATATTTAAGTCTATGTGTGTATGTATACGTTTAAATAAATTGTGAACTGTATATGTCTTATAAGTATGTAACCTCTGTGCACCTACCTTACAAACTATCTACATCACCCGAAGGTTGACTGGAAGAGAATGCCTTGGGCATTAAGTCCGCCGATGTACAATGTAGTGCATAAACTATATAAATAAAAAAAATATATGTCCACGAATCAAGAGATTTTCGATCTTGCTTTCACTAGTGAAATATATTTGTTTTTTTTTAGTCTTCCTCGGTGGCACAGTGGTAGCTTGCGCGACTGCTGTGATTCTAGCCTGTAAGCAAATAGATTTTCTATGTATTTATTATATGTAAATATTTACAAAGAAACGTATTTATGTATTTATATCAGTTTTCCATAGAACAAAATCTGCTTAGTTTGGTGCTAGATGGCTTTGTGTGTCTGATGTTCGAATTTTATTTATTATTACGTAAGTGCAGAAGTGTATTCTCAAGTTAAATAAGATAACTTTTTTATCGAGTTCTAAATTACAGGGTCTGGAAAAGACTGTATAATCATGTGAGGAATGGTGTGCAATCGAGATTTTTATTTAATCAATGCCTGTCCACCAGCAGTCTGCCATAAAAAGGAATGTGGCACCAACATATTCTGCGGAAACCGAAAACCTGTTATAGGTTACTGTCTGTACAATCAGTAGCTGTAGTTAAATAGCCAGACTAAGACTATTTTCGTTGAGTGCCAAATATTTCAATAATTGTAAAATATCTTTTTTTTTTAATACGTAGTCGCTCATAGCCCAACTGCACTCGGTGATTAGAAACAATCACCGAGGTTAAGCAACAACGGCGTGGTCAGTACCTGGATGGGTGACCGCTGGTGGAATGCCACCATGAGCGTCTTCGTGATTCGGAGGTCACGTTAAGCAGTTGGCCCCGGTTGTTATCATAGGATAACAGTCGTGAAGCTTAGTTGGGCGGCTTAAAAACATCCAACGGCAAGAATACGTAACCACAACGTGGTCTTGCACGTCCCCAACTCGCATTTAGCCAGCGTGGGGTCGGATGGCCTTAACCCTCTCCTGAGAGGAGACCCGAGCCCAGCAGTGGGTCATTATGGGTTGTTGATGTTGATGTTGATGAAATACGTAGGAAACTAAGCATGAACATATAACGTAATCTATAATTAAGTATCTTATTTTTTAATAGCATAACTGTTACTTCTTTACATGGATTATAACAGAGTTCAAACTTTCCAAAACATTTTAAAACTCACAAAAACCGAGTTTATAAAATGAATATAAACTCATTATAACTCATTTTTCTTAATAAAAGCGACTTTAGTAATTTTATTCTCATAATAGCTACAAGATAGAGAAGTTTAATTTATAACGTAGTTAATTTTTATGCAAGAATGTTAACGACGGTGGGAGTCTACGCACGCGATAATAATGAGTTAATTTATTTTGGGTTATTATTAAGTGTGTGTAGTTGCAAAAGTTAATAATATTACGTCTAATAAAACACAGTGTAACTTTGTAGCCAAAAATGTAGGACTAAAAAAGTATTGGCCAAGGTATATGATATTGAATAAAGATTGAAATTAAAGTAAGATAGGGGTGGTTTTCAACATTTAATTCAGCATTTTGTTGTGCACTGCAAAACGAAGGCTTTCCTCAAAGAGCGTAAACCATCATGATCATAGGTAGTCCGCAACAATTTGTCATTTTCCTCAAATCGTCGGTCCATCGTGCGGCAGCGCGCCCTACACTACGTTTGCCTAATTACGCTAATAGCGTTAATCCCGGTCTCCTATAAGACGTGTTGGCATTATTTATTTACTACACACTACCTTAAAGAAGCTCGCGTTAAAGTAGATATTACAATGCATTTCAATAAACAGTGCAGCTCCAAATCCATCACAGGAATAAAAAGTTTCATGTAAACTTTCATCCCCTACATTACCCCCTTAGGGGTGGCATTGCCAAAATTCGTTTCTCAGTGCTCACTTAAGTTATATAAAGAACCTACATGCAAAAATTTAGGATTGTAGGTTCAGCGGTTTGCGATGTGCGTTGATCTCTGAGTATCTTAGTCAGTCAATTACCTTCCTCTTTTAATATAGATCATGCACTTTAGGTGCACTGGCGGATTTAATGCCTGAGTATTCTCTATCAAATAAGCATTAGTGCCTATGATCAGGTGATTTGTTCGGTCGTTTGCTCCTCATATGCTCAGCGATCATGGTAAAGTTGAAACTTTTAGGTTTCAACTTTACTTTATTCAATGTTTTATGATATTAATAAGTGACGCTATAAGCTACTTTTATCATTAGCGTAAATTATTAAAAGAAATATAGGTACATACTCTCAGTAAGCGTAGGCAGTCCTTCAATTATAATTATCTATGTTAACTGTTATTAATAATTGCAACATAATAATTAATTGGTTTATAACCATAATGGCGGTAATAAAGATTTATATTTACGACGTCGCGTGATGGGCATTAAGTTGAAAAATAATATAATTGTAAAGCAGCTTGTTTGCGATATGAGTAGTATTGTAAATTATACGTTAATTATATTGCGACACTAATATTTTACCTCACACCAAGAATTAGTTAGGCTGATAAAGAAAATCAATAGCCTTATTCGATAAACTAGACGCAGAATTTGGTATTCGATTAATTATACTGCAGTGATTTACGATCGTGTTTGTCAGAATTAAATTATCAATCTTAGCGATTCTATTGTTTTCTCAGTATCTAATTTAAGTGCAAAATCAATTTCAATGTTATTTATGGATTATGGGAGGAACGTTAACTATTGCTGCCCTTGAACATCTACAACCAGATTCATATTGCGTTATCGTTCTTTGTGCCTCCTAATTTTAAAAAGGAGGGGAATTTGAAGGAGAAGGGAGTTTTGGGGTAATTTCAGTCATTTTATAAATTGTGAAAAGCGACTAAATAACTAAATACCGATTTTTTGCGAGGCCGTGGCAGCATTCTAGTCAGCCATCTTATCTTGTAGTCATCAAATATTAATAGATTAAATATGTGCCTAAATAAAACTCTAATGTTAACATAACACATACCATCATCAAAAAGAAAATCCTTATTATTACAACACAAATAAACAAAAAATCGTCAAATTACACTTTTTCCTTCCTTCTTTCATCGACGATTACTTTGATACCCGTATACGCACATATAGTATACGCGTATAAACACAAACTTCACTCTATCAACGCCGCAGTTAATGTAACATTATGAGCTATATTACAAACCGCTAATAAATATATAAAACATATATAAACACAAACCTAATCTCAAATAGTAAGAACTTTATCACAAATAGTACAAATACCAGACAAGTGGATTGCGGTATCAACGTTCGTAATCCTTAATCGTTCCAGTTTGTGTTTGAAAAGGCATCCATTGTGTGGGCATTACTGGCGGCTTTGTTAAAATCATATTATAATAGAGAAACACGCAAAGTATTGGTATAATACTTCAAACGCGACATAAAGCTTCGCGTGGTTGTCGACCGGCGCGACACGCGATCTAGGAAATAAAGACTCTAAAACATATTTACGTTATGCTATCACATATTTTTTATAAGAACTATGTCTAAGTGTAATTTAATGAAGCGATTATTAATAATAAAACCACAATTTCGGATAAATAAATATATATTTTAGACACCTAACACACATCGCCATCTAGCCCCAAGCTAAGCAAAGCTTGTGTTATGAGTACTGGATGACTGATATAAAAATGTACATATTTTTGCCATAGAAAACACCGAAACTCTGAAACAAATATTTGCAGATCCTAAAAAAAATTGGTCTGACCCGGGAATCGAACCCGAGAGCTCAAGCCTAGCAGTCGCATACGCTACAGCTGCGCCACCGAGGCACAATACTTATAAAATAATCATTAACCTCACTCTTATTTTAGTATTCTACGATCATTTCCGTTATTTTGAATAAGCAACCTTCTATAATGTTTCGGCAAATTTTAACATAATGTCACGACTAGATCTAAAAGTAAATAATAATTTTAGTGATGACATTAATCGCGGTTACCACGCTCGTTTTAATATGTTAATATAAAAGCTTATATAATATAGTTAAATACTAAAAATCCTGGTAGGAACGAACTATAATACCTATGTGATTTAGACCTAAAACACTACGGCTCTAATCAAAGGAATCTTCTTCAACAAGGTCGAATAAACGCGCAGAAAGGGACGTTTGAAGTGACCCTTAATCGTTTTAATTTGCATAAAGTCCTTTAACCTGTCTCAGCGATTATGTCTCAATGTATAATGTGTTTAAATATAGAATTAATAAAGAAATAAAAGAGTGGTGTGTACTTTAGAATAAAAATAGATCAGTTATTTTACAGGCCTTTCTTTGTCAGAGTCAAAAGCTTTTCCAGAGCTGAAGAGGTAAGAAGGTTAGAAGTATGTCTCATAGTATGAGATTTTACTATAGCTCTAGATTCTAGACCAATAGATTATTTGACGATTCGTTAGTTTTGATAAAGTCTGTTTTTATAAAAATGTTAAGTAATTCAATACTCATAAATATGTTCAATATTTAATACAGTATATGTTTATGTTCGTTCTAATCATAGGATTAGTAACATGTGATGTGTGTTCACAACAAAATTAATTGATACTAAGCTAAACTGCTAAGCTAAATGTGCTCTTTTAATCAATTTTATGCTGTAAAATCATAATGTTATGTAATAACGTAACATGAGTATGTTGACTAGTGCCAGTTAATTTTAGTTGCTTATGCTGAAAGTATACTCTGCGGTACTAAAATATTAATAGCCACGAACATGATGTTCTTGTTTTTATTTCATAATTTCGTTAAATTTGAATAAAAATCACATTAAAGTTTTTCAATTACGCTGGTACACGTCAGCATGTACAAACTGTTTATTTTGGAACAAAAAAAATAATTAGCCTAAATTATGTATAAACAAAATTAAAAAAAAAAACCTTCATTATTAATCTCTCAACCATAACTTTTTGATTTGTAGCGATTTTTTTAACACATACAGGATTCCGCAAATTATTTTAGTACCAATGAATTAATAAGCACCAAGCCTATTATTGGAATATTGCAAGGTAATATTCAGGACAAGATAAGTACGAAGATGAAGAAGAAGAACTGGACAGTGTAAGCAATAGATTGCGCATGCATTGACACACTGACACACTTGTAGAAGTTTTATGAATACAAAAGTACGTTTCATACATAACTTTGTTCAAAACATCACTGCTAACATATCAATATAAATAGACAATTAATCACTTAGTTAAAATTTTGACAGTAATAAAAAGATCTACGAGTTGAACTAGATGAACTCGCTTATATTGCTGTTGCCTACCATATATTACCAAGAAACGTCATTTCCCTCCAATATTGCTTTCATTAAGGTCGGATACAGCCGCACCTCGGCGTGACCTCACCGGGGGTGCGTCTGCGAATTAGCGAGTCATTGTTTTGTTTACATTTACACGTCAGCAGTTTGATGAGGAACTGGTTACACAGATTCATAATGAGCTTTAGCGAAGGAGTTTTGTAAAACCAATTGTTTGTTAATTCACCTTAAACGTTTAAAGCGATGTTTTGTTTTCATATTACTGTGATGCCTGGCGATGAATTTGTTGAGTTGTATGCGAAGAGTATAAATCACTAGAAGTAATGACTATTCAATATTCAAGTTTAGTATCAGTTTGCGCTTCTGATCCTGACAAATGGATCTCGAGTGCCTTTATATCATCTATTTTCTGAAGAGGGCTGATTCCGTTATCCTTTAAGGAGTACGAAATATTACTAAATCCTCTGTCGAAAGTGCCAATATGATATAGTAGGACCCTTTTATCGGCACTTCTGGGTTGGTGTCGGTCTGATCGCAACGAGGGTAGATAAGAGCTTGCTCTTGTATTATTATTGCAAGGGTGCGTGGAATTTTGCAGATACCCACCCAATACGGCTCAGGGATCATCGGATAATAAGGTCCATTGTTGACTTCGCGGATTCCGGCGGTTTTGTTGGAGTTCAGACCTTTTTTTAATATTCAGATATTTTGAATATGAGGTTTTGATATCGTATACGAGTACCGTGTTTACCGAAGGGACCAATAAACATATATCGAATATTTAGTATGTTCATTCCTTCAACGAGTTTTTAAATCTGTATACATATGAAAACTGATATTATGAGAGTTTGGTATATTTATATGATGAAATATTATTATTAATTTATACACCTGTCGTCTAGTTTCCTAGACGTTATACTTTAGCTAGTACAGTTATCGTATGAAAATAACTATAGAAATACATAGAGTAGGAAATTGTATTAAGAAATAGTTATGAGGTGCCAAATGCAATATATCTATTTAGTATGCCAAGTATTAGTGCTATGATAAATAGAGTTCATTAATTAATAATATTGGGCAGAAAACCAACGCCATAAATTAAGTAGAGGTGTTTGTTAAAATATGTGTAAGTCTGTTTCACTCTAATCTAAAATTAATCACTCCAACATGTATGGTCATATTTCATGATATTGCCATTTAAAGCACATTGTTTAAAGCCAAGTTTGATAATTATAATCAAATAATCAATTCACGCTGGATATATATATATATTGTATAAAAAGATCGTTAAAAATTCAAAATAAACAATGTACGGCTCTTTTTTACTTTTAAAACAAACCTTGAGTAACGGTTTCATGAAAATGGACATAAAACCTCATAGAAAGATATTTACTTTTTGCGAAATGCGTAAGTGAGAGGTGAAATAAAACAAACTTTGTTAAAGCCTATAACTTTTCTTGTTACGTTTAAATCCAAACCGTACATTATATAAATCTAGACTGATTCACAAACGTATTAATTTCGCACAAATAAAGTGACATTGAAAAAGCCGTGTCTGTATCAGATCCTCCCAAGGGACTGTGGGGTTTCGCTTTTACGACCGGAGTGCACCAATTAGTGGTAAAAGTAAAAATGCGCAGCGGAACCACGCATTAGCCATCCCCATGGGGCCATTGGGTCTCATAGGTCAGTGTTTGTCAACTCGTTTTTGATACATGATTAGTGAAAAGTTTTACACTTCTGTACCGAAACTTAAATAATAGTTAATTTTGGCTAAATTATAAATACTTTAACCGGTGAAAGAAAACTTTGTAGATAGAACAGTTGTCAATATATTGCTATGCGGAGTTATTTGGCAACAAAAATAAGTTTCGCACTCTCGTCACTGAGACTGAGATTTAAAGGACAAAAATCTGACGTAACTAAGTTTCTCAGGATTTACAAATATTTGATTAAACACGTACAGTAGGTATTACATGTTATTGGTAGCATTTACTGTTTATTAGCAAAAACATACTGTTTGTACATAAGTACACTCGTCTTATTACACTCGTCTTACTGCCATGTGAAATATGAGACGTGAGTTTGAGAAACACTGTTATGAGCTATGACTTTCCTAGGGTAAGTCCCACGTGGTATCTAAGAGCGTTTCTTTGCATTGAGGGTCGAATATTTTTGCTACATATGGACCACTTGTTAAATCAATAAGTGGGATAAAAAATTGAGTTTGTTTGGCACATCTTTTATGTTTGTATTTAGTTAGTGAATAATCTGTGTGTTTGAATTTTGAAGGGAGAGGGAGAGGGAGCAATAGTTCAGTTTCCTTAGTGGAATAACTATTCCTAGTTATCTACATTGATACAGTTTTCAGAAAAAGACAACAATGTATTACTAATTTCCATAAATTAATGTAAAAAAATATAATGTTTTCATAGGTTTAACTCTAGAAACTCATAAAATATTTCCATTTTACGATTTTTAAATTGTAGCCATATACTAACTTATTTTTGTTGAATCCCGTTGGGTAAATCAGAGTTCTATGTATTTTTATACCGAGAATGACGTCATTTTTTAATCGTTTTTAATAAATCTTTTAAAAAGCCAATCGTTTTTTAAATGTAAAAATTAAATTATTTGTCAACTTGTTTTTCTATCAGACAATTTAAACCACATTTGTTGTAATTTGTTCCTACTTCTGTAGTAGTTTCGCATTGTTCTCTTGATATTTATAGATTCACAATAAAAAGCCTACCTACTATCTCTAAAAATGCTATTTATCTTGACTTTTGCAAAGACTCCATACAACCTGACACAGATAATTCTAGAATTAATGAGTTTAAATTATATCTTCATCTCAATCAACCTTAACATTACACAAGAAGAAAATTTATGTATTTTATTTAGAGTATATGTGTGTCCATATGTCAACATAACAATTATTAGAGCTAAGGATAGGAAAGGTATGACAGAGCCATTAGGTAATTCGTTTGTTTACAAACATGAGCTTTGCTTATAATATCATCATCATCTACAACCCATAATGTCCCACTGCTGGGCTCGTGTCTCCTCTCAGGAGAGGGTTAAGGCCATACGTCCCCACGCTGGCCAAGTGCGGGTTGGGGACAAGCAAGAATACGTTGTGGCTACGTATCTTGCCGTTGGATGTGTTTAAGCCGCCCAAAGCCCTCCAACTAAGCTTCAGGGCTGTTATCATATGATAACAATCGGGACCAACTGTTTAACCGACCAACCTCCGAATCACGGAGACGCTCATGGTAACATGCCACCAGCGGTCACCCATCCAGGTAATGGCTGCGCCGTTGTTGCTTACTCTCGGTGATTGTTTCTAAGCACCGAGTGCAACTGGGCTACGAGCGCTTATAATATAAGTGTACTTAACTACATATTATAAAACAAAGTCCTACGCCGCGTCTGTTTGTCTCTCTGTTCGCGATAAACTGAAAAGTTGTACGGATTTTTATGCGGTTTGTGTATTGTAGATCGAAAATTCTTGAGGAAGGTTTTCGTATACTATTTGATATTTTTTTAATAATATTGGCTAAAATATACCTACCTATAATACTACCTAAAAATGCTGCAATGTTTTCCATAATAAACCCGTGTAAAGCAGAGGTGGGTTGCTAGAATGTGTATAAATACGTACATGATTCACAAGTTATGTTTGGGGAAAACTTATGATTTACTGTCGACTTGGTGCTTAATCAAACATTTACTTTTAATTAAAATCATATTGTATTTATTACCCACTTTAATTAGCACTACCCTAATACAAGTTTCGAGTTATTTTTTAACTAAAAAGCGAGTTAGGGTATTTATTTCAAAGTAGTCGTAAATTAATCTACAGATATCTTAATATATTATATATTTATTACTTACTTAATATATTTATTAACTTATCTGTAACGTTGTGGGATAACCAACGATTAATGTGTACTATCCATCAAAAAAAAGTTGATAAAAATGTATAAGACAAATAAATACCATAAATTTTAAAAGGAATTAAGAACTGTTGACATATAAGATGCGATATATTAAACGAGTCGGTTAATTTCTTGTTATATTTTAAACTAATCTGTCATGCTGACACTAGAGTGATACCATTAAGGTTTTCTAGTTAAATATATAACGTGTTTTGTAGATTAATAGACGTTACGACATATCACGTTACACGACTAATGTGCTTAAGTAAATAAATTTGGTATCTAACATCAATCTCATGGATTTATAGGCTAGTAGTTGGTAGAGAGTTACTAGAGGAGTGTGCGAGGGCGTCTGACATATTTATAGCTTTGGAAGATAAAAAAACGATTTTGTCCATAGACACTTTTTACGTCTTTTGAAAGTTTTACAACAATCATTGGGTTCCTTTTTTTTAAATCTACGTGTAATAGTCGCGTTGAAAGAATTCGTATGAGGTTGTAACGAACTTAACCTAAGTACTTAATTATATATTTTATTACTACTGGTGACAAAAAAACGATCGTTCTATTAACGCCAAAGTTTTATTTGATGTAAGTTTTCACATCCAGTTTAATTAAGATAGAGCCGCTCGGGCAGATTGCTATCATTTGCGTTTCTTATTAGTCATTTTCTTTCGTAGTCGATGAGAGGACCGGGAAAACTTTGTACTTGACTGAACGAGAAAAGGGGAGCGATCTGTCGTAAAGTAAAAAAGATTCCGCCCAAGTAATGAGAATATTTCGGAATGAAACCATTTCCGTGAACATCCCTTTACATAAAGGAAAAACCTGAGCGAATAATCCTGATATCGGCATTAGAACGAGCGCTGTTGCTGCAGTTCGCTCCCTTCGCATAAAAAAACAAAAGTTATTGGAGCGTCGGATTTGTAGATATTTGACATGAGCCGTTGAGGTATCAACTCGGAACCGAACTGCCGATGGAGTGTTGCCTGACAGAGAGCTTTTTAGTGCACTCCAGGGAAATTTACCGATTCCCGCCGTAAAGCCGTGTTCACTATGGAACAAAAGCATGAAACAACAATTCGCCGAGTCGTTCTGCAAGCTGCTGCCCTGTGTACCAGCTTGATGTCCGAGCCAGTTGACATGTTATACATGTCTGTACAAACCAATTCTAGGAGCATCGAGCCGAACGAACGGCAGTCGATGTCGTAAAAACACTACAAAATTACTTTACGTACCGTACCATCTCGTACGGAATGCTGACATGTTGAGCCCGGTTGTTCTACTTAATGTTCGGATTTTATAGATTTTGTATTCCATTTGAATTTTAATTCTACAAGATCATTGCGTCTGCTGTAGTACTATGCTCGTTAACAGTATCGGTCGATATTCGATACTCTAGAGATGATGATCGCAATGTAAGTTTCACCAGATTTTAATCGATGCATAATCGGATAACGATAATGGAGATGTTCTTGCTCGAACAGTAATCTTGGCTAATCTTATTGATTATTACTTGTAGACCAATTTAGACATTACTCCTTCGATTACTGATTTAGCTATAATAGTGTTATTTGCTAATAAGTTTAATGTTACTATACATCTTGCGCTACAAATTAATAGTTCAATTTTATTTAATTATATATCAGATCATAAATTTTCTATTGGTAAGTTTATAAGAACGTTCAATAATAAATGTATAAAATTTACGATGATCTAAATAATAAAATATATTGAACGGAAACTAGATACACAATAATGGAATGTGTATGAGTTCTTTTCAATTTTGTGTTCACTGTCGAATATATTTTTTTATAATACAAATGTTATAACTCTGCGGGAGTTTACACGAACATTGTATACGTTTCCTGATCCCAATTCAATCCGGTGTGCCCCGGGCACCGCATGCGGTTCATTGGTTAACTGAATTATACGTACGCCGATGAGATCGGACTGCCGGTCGCGACGTCCAATGTCCGTCCAAATGTCCCTATTTATGTTATTGTTCGTTCTCGTATTAAAAAAGTTACAAAATTTATTGAAAGTACCAACTTTTGTTCGTGTCAGAAATATGTTCTGTTATAGTATAATACCGATCGGGCTCGTATTGAATGAAAGTCGTAACTTTTTAAAATGAAAATTGAACTTTTACTGTATTCAATTTAATTTTCGGTAGAAAAGTTTTAGAAGCTATTTATTTTTACAGTTGACTTCTTGTGTGGCAATTGTTTTCTATGTGTTCAATAATTTATGAACCAACTTTCTTGAAGAGAATTATTTAAACTTTCTAAACAAGAATATAGAATACACATACGCTAAGCTATTTTACTACTTAAAAACAAGTAATTTGACAGGTTTTTAAGGACTAGCAATACCACTTGAACTACCACACGGTAGGAGTACCAAATACTATGTCTTTTTATAATCGATATTTAAATCGAATTAGATATTAAACGGCACTGTAATACAGCGGTAGTTATTCTCAGAGTAATTATCTTCTCATAGTAACGAGCTTCAATTGTTAATAATGTTACCGAAGCACTCAAGTCTACTGAAGTTTACAGAGTGTCGTCTGTTTGTCTGTGTGTATATGATATGACTATTTAATTAAATTTTCGTAAGTATTGATGTGGTATAGAGATATGAAATTAAATAACTTTTTACTAATAACTATAATTTTACTGCTTCTTGACAGCGTTAATATATGTTGAAATAGTGATTGTATTGACAAACAATTGACATGACAGTGCAAATAGGAAAGTGCCATGTAATATTGTCATGATAAAATTAAAAGATGGGTTGCTAAAAAACATTTTTAATTTTAGTTATGTTTAGTCTATTCTCTGATGGTAGGTGATAACGCTTTCCATGGACACCTGCACTCAAGACTCACAGGTGTATCGTCACCCTTTGAGTCCCCAGTCCCTCATAAATCGAGGGAACGGAATAATATTAGGCTCCAATAACTTCACAAACTTAGTGAAAAGAATGACAGAATTGCTTAACGTCAGCTCTATAGCCACGATTAAAATCCTGTTAAGACTGCCCATTTGCGATGAGGTAAGGGTCTCCAATGGTTCTTTTACGATAAAATAGGACTCATTTGTAAATGGTAAATCAGTTGAGGTGTCATTTAAAAGTGCAATTATTTTTCTGAATGTAATACACTCTAAATTACTTTCTGTACCCCTGATAACACGTGTGGAATATTTCATAAAAGAATCATCATAGAATTCTGGTCTATTGCGTAGCCAAATCGTGAAAGTGCTACAAAAAAAAAACCTGTTTTCGCTATTATAGTATTAGTTACGATTCCTTTATGGTAAACATATAAACAGCAGCTGGTTATCATTAATTCGTTGGTAATATATTCTTCATAAGGCGACTGCAGGGTTCCGCGTTTGGCGTTGAAGTCCCTGGTGGCACCCTTCCGCGACACTTGAACTTTTTCTTTTAAATGACGTCACTATGTGCTAGCACTGAACGTGGGTGTTGATTATTAGTTCAAAAGCTTTTGTTATATTCCTAATGGATGACTTCTTGCCTTATATTTAAGTGTGCTGCTGTTTAATTGATTGTTTAGACTTAGATACGTCCAAATATTGGAACTAAGTATTATTATCTGAACTTTTATACTATTTTCAAAAAGGAAGAAGTTTCAAATTCAATTGTAATATTTTTTTGTTGCCTTAGAATTCTGTCATCTCAATATTTGAGAGAGCATATTTCATCTTTGAACCTATTTCTTTCCATTAGAAAAGAAAATAGCACCCCCTAAGGTGGTTAAATAAGAAAGAAAGTTCACAGTTGGTTATCATTCATCATAACTAAGCGCATAGAAATCAAGGCTATTTCAAAAAATAATTAGATTTCTTCTAACATGAGTTGCATTTCCTATAACAAAACTAGTCATTAATTTCTTTTATATAGTTTAATTTTAATGCATTATGATTGGCTATACGAAATTGTATTCAATGATGATACCGATTTTGTATACTGGGTTTCCACGGCAAGTAATTATTTCGATAATCCGTGTGTAACACAAAAAGTGACCACCCTTATCAATTCTGTTAGTATCGTAAGAGCCTACTGAGGGAGCAAATTATGGAGCACAACAGCAGTGCAAAGAGAGGAAAACCTTGAAAGAATCTCTATACCATACCCGTTTGGCGTGATATAGTTTTGTTATAAGCGAATTCATTTATAATAATTATTATTTTTCCCTTTTTTGGTATCCCTTTTATTTTAAAGATAAGTTAAATCAAGCCTTAGGCAAGTGTGTCAGGGGGAACGATGTGAGATTAGGATGAGGATGATGCGAGAAATTTTCATGTGAGACGACATGTATTTAGAAGAACTGCTTTTTGAATCAGCATTTCCAAAGTATTGAGGCTATTTTGAAGAGTCTTCGGCATCACACCAGTTGTAGTCATGACAATGGCTACAGTTGGAACTCTATCTAACTGCCACGGTCTTTTGATTTCAATTCATTATTATTGTTATAGCATGCCAAAATCTCCTTTTTAAGGAAAGGCCTATGTCCAGCAGTGGACAATTAAAGAATGTTGTTGTTGATGATGAATACTTTGATAATTCGTATGTCACACAGAGAGTCAATACCTGATCAATAACAAACATTTATAAATTTTTAATTACAAATCTAAATAGTCAAATTCTTAATACTTTATGCAGTATTATTACTGCTTATTATTACAATAGCTCACGTTAATTAAGACCATTAAACAGTTGAGATATTGCCATCCATTTTGTCTCTGCAAGTAATGGGAACGGGAATTGGAAGATTAATTATTCTTAATTAAACTGCAGGTTGTAGCCTCTTTATTTATCCATTTCCAAATATTGAAACATAAACGTATAAATCATATTAATGATGAACATTACCCAAAAATTGAGTATTATGTAAACAATGTTAATTTATACAAATAAAAAAAAATTGGAGTGTCCGTTTGTAATATAAAGATAACAGCTTTTTACTATATGCATTTGTACATGGTACACATACCTACCAAATTAACGTTGTTTACAATTTTTGTCTATTTGTTTGCCCGTTTCTTCCGGGTAATCTCTGAACGGCTGGACTGATTTCGACGAGACTTTCACTCGCATATATCTGATGATATTAGGAGTAACTTAGGATACTTTTTTTAGACTAGTTTCGCCGCGCGGCGTTGCCCACGGTTACAACAACAAACGCCGGTAATATTTCGGGGCTCAGCTAGTATATCATTAGATATAGGTATTGGGTAATAATTTAGATACATATATGAATAGTTATATATGAATAATTCAAATACATATAGTAGATAATGTATTTATCGGCGGCCTTGTTATATAGTTTGGTCTCTGCATAGATTTGTAGGAATCAGATGCCTATATGTGTTTTATTATAATTTATTCCAGGAAAGAAAGTTTTATCTTTTTGTGAGTTTACTAACGACATACCATTATGTACTCCTCTTCTCTACAATTCCTTAGATTTAGTCTTTATTGAGCGCTGTTTACGGGAGAAAATGATAAAAAAAATAGAAATTTACCCTTTATGGGTTCCGTAACTCTAAAGGAAAAACTGAACCCTTATTGGATCTTTTTGTTGTAAGCCTGACTGTCACTCAAGATCCTTTTTATGGAAGAGGGGCAAAGGAGCAGGCGTATCGCCTGACGGTAAGCTATTACCGCCGCCCATGAACGCAACACCATAGGCGTCACAACTGCGTTGCTGGCCTTTAGGGGATGGAGAAGGGGATGGGGAAGGGGATGGCAAAGGGGATGGGGGAAGGGTTGGGGTATAGGTCTCAGATATCCTCACTCACTCGGTGAAACACAGTGCAAGCACTATTTCACACCAGTTTTCTATAAGGCATTTCCTTTTTCTCAGGAATGCGTAGAGGTATCAAGCTGAAATTCATATCAAGTACTCTAGTCTAGTGCCCCTTGAGGCTGTGAAATCAAACTTCTAAGCTAACGCAATCAAAAGATGCAGCTGTTTATGCTGCAAATTTTCGATACTCGCAAGGGAATCAAAACCTACAGAGTACTTCCCGTGAACTCAAAATCTTGAAAATTGGTACGAAGCAACGTCATATAGTACAGATTAGGGGAAAGTCGCGAAAAGCATTAATTTTTGTTACATCATATAATACACCTACAGGTTTGTACGGAATCCTCGGTGCGCTAGTCTGACTCCCACTTGGCTGGTTTTTTTATAATGTATTGAAATCACTAGGTAATCATAAGTTTTGTTGCGATATTATGAAGTAATTTGGAGTTTGGCATGATCTACAAAAATTTTGAATAAGTGAGAAAAGTAATTGCGCGCATACATACAGTTAACGGGGTAAGTGTTTTGTAACGAGGTGCTCTGAACATACTTTATTTTGTCCTAAAAATAAATTTTTCATGGCTGATATTAAAAGCACGCTATACCTTACCTGACCAATCCCATTGAAAATCTCCTCCAGTCTTATATAAACCATAATTTCCGTTCTTATAACTTCTAAAATTTTATTGCTCCGGTAGAAATCCTTTATATCCTTAACCGTTTCGATCTCGCCTCTTGTAATTCACAGGATAAAGTTATATTCTTTCAAGATGAGAGATTCTTATACATTTACTAATTCAATGGAAAAACAAAGTTTCTAAACTTCATTTCATTTCCATTACTTCTTTTGTAACTTATTTTCCACAGGTAACTGAACACAACATGCATTGTATTATGATATTTGCGATTGCGAGTGTAGATTTCTGTTTAAGTTTGTAGTACAGATTCTGTTTCGGAAACAAGCTGCCGTCTTTATTCCGCTTCGTTGGTCCAGAATACACTAAAATTTTCCAGGAAACTGCAATGTTATTAGGGTAGGTGCCCCAGTCCCCGATGGCGTCGAGATGAATTCAGCTAGGAAGACAATTTCCACTTTATGGCGTGCTATGGAGAATATTCGCGTATTAGACAAGTACGGTAATATTCATGGTTTGGGATTCACGTTATTACAAGTTGTTAAAATCTTCCAGATTATTAAAGGAAATTGAAAATGGTGGACCCTTCTTGTGAATATTTATTAATATTATAATGTAGGTCAGTGGGTTACTGCTTGTTCTCTGATTAGCACTTCAAATGATTTAAGACGATAATTCGCTTTGAGTAAACTTGACGTTAAAAGTGTAGGATTATAGCATTAGCATTGTGCGAATATATCATGGATTGATGATATGTTATTGTACTTAGTAATATTCGTGGCATTATTAATGGTATAGAATTGTTTTAAACCGTGTCAAAAAATTCAGAAAAATGATGGACTGTTTTAAATTTATTCAATTCGAAGTTTTTAATTGACTTGGATTAAAACAATAGAACTTTCATAGAGAACACCTCTATTATTACTTTTTATTTATCCACGTCAACGGAATTAGGATAAGCAGTAGACAACTTGAGATTAAGTCCATTGTGGTGGTGTTTAAAACCTTGCGGTAAACAATTATGCCAAACAAACAATGGTTTCTTAAATTAAGAACCATCCTCTAGATTAAAAAAACCTTTGATATTCCGTATTACTTTGTGTATACTTTGGGTGTTATAGAGATAACCATTCTGGACCGAAAATTTTATTTAAATATTAAAATAGAAAACCACGAATTTTAAGAAAAAAAAATCGACTTCAAGAACTGAACGAAGCTGAAATGGGGCCACACGGCAAGCATGTGCTTTTCATATAAAAAAAGAATGATAAAAATCGGTTCTCCCAGTTAAAAGTTATGAGGTAACAAACATAAAAAAACAGTCGAATTGATAACCTTTAGCTTTATGAAATAAGTTTAAAATAGAATGGAAATCATCATTATTTTCAATATTTTGCATATATTAAAATGAATGAAATAAGAATGAATATACTACTATAAAAAGCTGACTTCTGAGTCAATAACTTTGAATATACAAACGGTCAATTTCTTGTTTTGTTTAAATACATATATTTCATTCTTATGCTCAGTCATTGAAATTGAATTACTACTTATTAATACGTTCTTACAAATGTTAATATTCCATAACCCGACAAGTATCGGTAAGACTGACTCCAGATATAATGTCGATTGAGGGTGCAAATACAGTGTTTGTATGTTAGGGGGCAAACAAGCAGACGGATCACCTGATGGTAAGCGTTTAACGCCGCCCAAGAACACCCGCAACACCAGAGGCGTTGCGGGTGTTAAACGGCTTTTTAAAAAGGAGTACACTATTTTCTTGAAAGTTTGAAGGTCATATTGGATAGATAATGGCTCACGCGACAGTTCCTTCCACAGTTTTGTTGTATGAGGCAAAAAGTTTCTAGAAAAGCAAAGTCTAGGCCCAGTTGTGGACTGCCAAACCATTTAAATCATGGGAATGAAGTGCTCTCGCAAAGGACTATGATGGAAAGAGGGGGCAGGGATCAGTTTAAACAATTCCTCGGAGCACTCCTCAGTAGTAAAGGCGATAGATGGGCATAGCGAGGGCACATATGTACGCAGCGCCAGAGAGTCTAAGCTGATTTGAAACATTTTGGCAGTCTATGATTCGACTCGCTCTGAATTATTAATATTTAATTTGTTTTCATGTTGAAGTTTTTTTTGTACTTTTTAATTATATGGAGTAAACAATTCGGTTTACGGTTTAGTTTTACAGCAAGTTTTAGTTTTACAACAGGGTTTAATTTAAAACTCACAAAAACCGCAAAAGCTAGTTTGAGAAGTTATACCAAGATAAATAAAGTTCAATACCCTTAAAATAAAACTCAAACTTCTCACTCATTAACACTAACGATTTACTGTCTTAGCAATTCTTGTTTTATTCACAAATCTTCATAAAAGCTCTGTGAAGTTTGGTGTATTTTTTCAATTCAAATTCATCATTCAAAAAAATAGTTCTCGAAGTATTCTTGCTCTCATTACAAAGCTCCGCGACTTTTCCATTTTTATTATTCATTTTCCAAGACCATTCAATTTCAATCTAATCTTGGAAAGTCTCGGAAGTCAGGTGTAATTGTCTCGTTCACCTCGCTGCAACTCATAGTGATTCTTTGAATTCTGAACATTAAGAAAAATGTCGTCATTTCGCCTTTTATGCAGATGAATGTAAGATATTGTCAACGTTTGGTTGATTTGATTGGTTAGAAATTGAGTTTTGAAATAAACAGAACAGAAAAAGCTTTTAGACTTGGAGTACTAACTTTAAAATAACTTTTTGTATGAAACTGGTACTCATATTGAAAGCAGATCAAAGAGAAAGGAATATGCCATCAAAAACAACTTGTAAAAAATCAAGTTACACTCAGTTTCATTACCGTAAAAAGTTGTGAGATCCATGTAATACCAAGTCTAATAAAGAGTTTGACTTGAGCATCGCATGAAAACAGAATGTATTTCATAAGTAATCCATATTATATTAAATTAGATTGTTTAGTGCGATAGCGAATATGACTTGAATTGCTTCGAGAAAAGGATGGCCGTACTGTTTGCTTGCTCAACTTGACGGGGCACTTGCCACGCCTTCAGATAATATTATCTTGGTTTGCACTAAACTTATTTATATAATGTATACATTTTGCACAGTCTCCGAAATAAAAAACCGAAATGGCCGAGTTCATTTAGCTTGTCTTACTACTTTATTGTAGTAGGATAGCTAGTATTACTTCTTGAATCGTGTTTTCTTTAGTGTTCTAAGGTAAGTAGAAACTAAATTTTATTTCTTTAAATAAATTTAGAGAAAAAAAGTCTTAAAAGCTATATACCAAGACCAATACTACTACTTTATACTAATATATATACTTAGCGTATACGGGGCAAACGAGTAGACGTATCGCCTGATGGTAAGCGATTACCGTCGCCCATGGACACCCGTAACACCATAGGTGTCACAAGTGCGTTGCCGGCCTTTGGGGGATGGGGAGCGGGAGGGGGATGGGTCGGGGTTGGGGGGGGAGTTGGATCGGGGTATGGGCCTCCGGTATCCTCACTCACTCCATGAAACACAGCGTAAGCGCTGTTTCACACCGGTCTTCTGTGAGGCCGTGGTGTCACTCCGGTCGAGCCGGCCCATTCATGCCGAAGTGTGTCTCTCCCATGGTAAATATTAACAATAAAGACTATCTGCCTTAAATTAATAACCATTTCATAATAGAATTCACGTTTGCGAGTGAATTTAGACATCAACCTACTTACGTACGTTCCTCATCATCATTTTCTTTAACTTGGTATTCTTTAAGCTAAAGGTTAAACATATAAAGAAATTCATAAACCACCGAGCACGTTTTGTGATAAACATAGCATTCAGTTTATTCGTTCCCGTTTTAATATTTAGCAGGTGTCGTTTCCCCTTTATTGCTGGACTTGTAATAATCCTCGGGAACATCTCGTCTCTAAGAAGGCCAAGTTAATAATGCGTTATACAAACACGGCTTTTGTGTTTACGATTTTGTGCACCATGCTTAAGTAAAAGCACTGAGCTCCTGGATATTATTAGAGTAATATCTTCCGTTTACCTGTGTTTGCCGTGTATTAATGAAGTCGTAAGTTTTGGTGTCCTAAGCCACTGCAATTAGAATTTACATTTATTCTATTTTATTTTATTCTATTTTGGACATAATTAGCTATTGCAAGGGTAAAAACTTTTGGATAGCGCAACTTTTAGCAAAAATTACTTTCTTTTTTTAATAAAAATTAAAGATAATGATTTCTAATCGATTGCAAAATTCATTATGTTTTTATTTTTTTACGTATGACCCTGCCAGAATGACTCTACTCTGCCTGATGGAAAGCATAAGCAGAATCCAAGAGTGGTGGTTACCATACTCATTGCGAATGCAGATAATACAATATTGCAGCATGTTGACCTACACCATGGCGACCGAGTGATGCTTCTGCATCATTGGGCCTCCGGTCTCGCACTCACCAATATGACACGATAGCATGAACGCTGTCATTTTACGTTGATTTTCTGCGCGAGGATAGTACCACTCCGGTCGAACCGTCAGCATCAGTCAGCGTGGCTCTACTGCCTTGAAAATGTTCTCAATTCGTTGATATTTTCGTCATTAATCTATGACAAAGCTATTCTAATATTCTTACTTATTTGAATTGGTTCTACTGCAAGGAGACAACCAGACAACTTAGATTTACAAAATTGAGAGATTTTATTAAGTATATTTTTGTTTTTTAAGGTTGATTGAAGTCGATAACACTTTTTTACTATGCTTAATTATTCATCAAGGAAGTTTTACTCCCTACAGTATTAAAAAAACAACTGTATTCAAAGAAAGAAATGTAACTTATTCCAACAGCAATACGCAACTTTTACCTGAATCTTTTCCCAATAGAAATAACCGATGACCCAAATCCTTTGTAAAGAAAAGGGTCCCTGCCACTTCCTTTTTGTCAGCGGAAACTTGGAAACAGTTACTATAAATGAGGCCTCGTCCCATCGCTGTAACGTTGCTAAAGTCTACCACTACTTTACTTGACAAATGGTTACGATACATTTTCTTTACGTTCTTGTTTAAATTACACCTGACACCAATAATAATTCCCGTAGTTTATATTAGATTCCCGTCAAAATAGAAGGTAGATCATTTTCTTTTCATTGTCTGAGTCCTCAAGTAGTACAACATACAATAAAAGTGAAATCATTGGAATGAATGGAGTGTTTTCCATTAATAAAAAGTTCACGTATAGTGTTTAATGATTCGATATAACTGACGTGTCAGAAAAGGCATTAAAACTTTTATTTGATGTTAAAGTGCAGCTGAATCGCAAGTAAGTATGGTCAACATGCAAAATTATAAAAGTTATTTCTGAAAAAATTATTCGCTATAAACAACATGCTATCCAAAACAACGAAGTCTAAATAATCGGGCTTCATTGCGATGTAGAAATTAAATTAAACTTATGGAGAATGCTTCGAGGTTAGGTTGAGTGAGGACTATTGAGTCATTAACCAAAACGAAAAAAGGTGAAGATGCTTAAGTTCCGCTGGGATTCCAAAAAAAAGACAAAGGTAGAAAAGTTTTTGTGTGATTTTAAACATTTGAATTGATATAGCGTTTGATGGAAATAAAACACTGAATATTTCAAATCGTTACTTTCATTTACTATGTTTCAAATAAGTGCGAATTTTGTATTACTAAACAACACGGTGTATTTTGCTGACCATGCAAAGGGTTTAGGGAAAATAGAAGGTGAAAGCTTTTGTTTTGCAAATGACTTGGGTAAAGTGCGAATGTTTGTGAAGACATGACTGTTATCTGGGCTACATTAAGCTTTATGGATATTGGTTGTTAAAATAGGAGGGACTATAAGGATTTTAGTGGGGGTAAATGTGTTTGAAAGGACGAATAGATTACGATTAACATAGTAGAGTGGTTTATCGCAATATGTACAATAAGGATCATGTTGGGGTATTAGTGTCAGGCCGTCGTGAATTTATAAATCATCTGTTGATTATTTATTATTATTATCAGTTTTATTTTGTAATATGTTGATTATTAATTTAGTACACTTTACGGCCATTGTTATGTTTTTGAACTAAGTTAACATAAATTATGTCAAAGTAAACTATAATTATTGTATTGGAAACTATGATATTATTGTCGGATTGATGTATAAGACTATGGAAAATGTAGTTTATATACAAAGCTTTAAAATATAATTAAAATTGTTTAAGTTTGTAACACAAGTTGAGGCGGGTAGTATCTTTGAAAAGAAATTCAAACAGAAAAAAAATATTCATGGTATTTATCGCCATAAGCGGAAATGGCCGCTGAAATATTTAGGAACAAAACAATAAAATTTACAGGAACCGCTATACTAATAAAATTAGCAATAAATTGAGACCTCGTGTGGTTGGTCCACCTGCGCTCGACGCTGGGGTGACCAGGACATAATTCAACGGAATTGTGCCCGGAGGCCATCGCGTACGTAAACAATAATAAATACTAACCCTTGTTCATATCAAATAAAACGTTATGTGTTGCCGCAAATTGGTGGTCATCGTACGGAAAGTCTACCAACAATAATTAGTTGGTAACTGTGGCTAGGGAACATTGTCATGATTATAAAGTTTGCGATGCTTACATACCGTGAGAAATAACTTAATTATTAAATATTAGGTGCTTACATAAGGAAGGATATGGAGGAATATAAGTATTTTTTTGTAAAATATATTTATTTAATCAAAGTATGTACCATTGTTATCTATGCACTTTTACCATCTTGCAGGTAGTTTATTGATCTATTTACTAAAAAATCATGGGGGCGAGAATCAATAAACTCTCTGATGGCGGTTTGGACTGCCGTATCGCAGGTACCAAAAAAATTCCTAAAAAATGGTAATCTGTCTGAGTAAGGTTCGGGGAGTATGGTGGATGTCGCAAACATTCCAATTGCAGCACTTCTAGTTTAGAGGCCGTCTATTATGCAGTGTGTGGTCTAACGTTGTCTTGAAGCAGCAGTGGCGTGGAGCGATTGACCAGCCTCGGTTGTTTAGCAGTAAGTTCTTCCATCATGGTTTGCAGTTGCTGACAATATATATCTGCCGTAATCGTTTGACCAAATTTTAGAAAGCTGTAATGAGTCGTTTATTACAGCTTTCTAAATTTGGTCGCCGGTACTATAAGTAACTTTTTTAGAGCTAATTTTGGCTTGGGGCAGGATTCGGTTGGTTCTCCAGGGTTCAGCCAGTCCACTTTTCCTCACCTGTAATGACCCGATTTAAAGTCCCTTGGTTATTGTGCAACCCAGCAGTCGACGCGTGTTTGCTGTTTCGCTTCACTCAATTCATGAGGTATTCGTTCAAGCTTTTTTAAATTCTCTATTTGCTTCAAGTGGGTTAATATAGTTTTATCACTCACAGCGAAGCCTTTAGCCGACTGTGAAGTGGTTTGCGATGGGTCCGCTTCTACAATAGCTTTTATTTCTTCACTTTCCACTTTGGTCGACGGCCGTCCATGGGGCTTGTCCATACACACCGTTAATCCTTCGAGCAGTTTCTGCAGCACTGGTGCTATGGTAGAATTCGTACTCATAAGTAAGCGATATTTCAAGTTTCCCATTGTGTGAGATGAGAGACGCCAAAGTAAAAATGAATGAGGAAAAAACCAAATGAATGATTGTTTTCGAAATTCAAATATACCAGCTAAATGGAATTATAACTTTGAATTTGGAGTTCTTAATCAAAGAAGACATATTTCAGATCAAAGTAGCCAGTGCGACAAAATGCCAATTTGATTTGTAAGGACCTAATACATTATTGTTATAACACATAAATATGTTGCCCCTAATAGGCTGGACAATTATTTACTTGGGACTTAGGGTGAACTTTGGCAAAATTATGTTTAATAGGCATGAGTCAATAGCGCTACTATACACACCAAATTATCCAACTTAGCTAAGATTCGAGATAAAATCATTTGATGGAAGAATTCGTCCAGATACCTAGGTTGGATAGCGATTCCGGAATCCATGCAGAATACGGAATAATCAAACGCTGCGTTCTACTTATAATAACATACAGAGCTGAGACATGAATACCCACCATCGGATTAGTCAGTGTGTGATATTGGGTGTTTCTCTTATTGATATGCATCGAAACGAAGACATTCGATAGAATAAATGAGTACACTGAAGTGGAAGTGGACCTTTCCTGTCTGTGGTGATAGTGTGGTGTGGTGCACTGATGGTTACTGGGGCCGAAATGTGATAAAGTAGAGACCGCGATTAGGAAATCCGGCTATGAATGTTAAAAGACTTCGAAAAACTGATATTGAATGATCTTCAATTATAATACGAATTGGTAATAAATAAATGAAACAAAAAATAAAATATTTATTTTCAAATAATATTTGATTCGACCATCAGTCTATCTATAGCATTTGTAAATTATTATTGACTCGAACGCTGAAGCTGATTTGTCCGAGATGTAAAATGTGACGTCACCAAACATGAACGTAATATACTTCCTATAAATATTCCATTAGCAGCAAATGATAAGTGACAGGCTTCGGGGCGACACTATTTCGCTATTAGCGACGCAAACCTCTGGAGGCGAGGGAGTGACAATATGTCTCGTGTATTCTCCTCCGTGTAAGCTGAAATATGTTAGGGTTTATTCATTGTATATATTATGACTATAATGTTGTTTCTTGGAGATAATACAGATACAGGTAGGAGATAATAAGAGGCTTTATTTGGTGCCGCATACATCTTTTTTAAGCTACGAAAATGTATAGCAATTTTGTTTGTAGTATTTCATTAGTAAATATCTGTAGATTAATAAATAATAATAATAATAAATATTTCAGACATCTAACACACAACGCCGTCTAGTCACAATCTAAGCAGAGTTTGTATTATGGGTACTAGACAACTGATATGAATACATAAATACTTTTTATTTGTAAATACATACATATTATACATAGAAAACATCCAAACTCCGAAAAAAATATTTGCAGATCATACAAACATTTGGTCCGACCCAGGATTCGAACCCGAGACCTCATGAACAGCAGTCGCATACGCTACTACTGCGCCACCGAGGCAGTCAGATTAAAGATAGATTAAAGTTAGAGTAAAGATTAAAATTAGTTTTTCTCAAATCAGCTCGTAATAATATTGATTTAGAATCATTCTATGTCATCTGCTAGGGTGCAATTTTTTAAGTAGAAATATTTGTAAATCTTAAGAATCTATCTATTAAGCTATTTTAATTCAGACTGCACAAATGGCGTATTGGTTTAAGCAGTCGCCTTGTGGGAAAACACTTTGTGTGATCTGTAAATTGTTGTTCTGCGTCTGAGTGTACTTTATTTCCGTTTTATTAATGTTTGTAAAGCCCCCGCGACACTGAAATATTACCAGAGCTTGAGTTGTCTTTAAAAAATATAAGACATTTATAACGACCGCTTCTAACATATAATTTATCAATTTGGAACTATTTATTCATTCAACATTCAGCTTGACCGTAGAGACCTCTCCGGATACAGGCATTATGCATTTCTTTTTTTGCTTTTCATCGATTGAATCACAACAATCGATATGGCATTCAAGAAATGAACACACTTGCGTCTCTTAATTTGCAAATGTCTCTGTATGGCGGAAACCACTTAAGATCAAATAACCAGTTTTCTATTTTACAAATATATTATATATACAAATATTATTACAACAATGTCACGTGTCTCTTGTTAGTAGTTATTTTCGTTTACCACAAATAATTTTCGCAGTGTTTTGGTAACAGTTTGGCTAACAACTTATCAAACAGTCAATTTTGACCAGTCATAAATTATGCTTACTTGTACCATATATTCGCTACTAAATGACCTAGCTCACCAAGTAGGTAATACACATGTATCTTATCATGGAGAGCTTTACGACATTCCTAGAGGAGTAACTAAAATCAAGGCGTAGCTACCAAGACGGAGTGGATTGGTTTCGGTGGTCATACCAAAACGGTTCCCATATATTATTGAAACTTATAGTCTTGGGGGATAGATTGAACGGTCGATGTATGGATATGCGAATATGAGATATTTATATCTATGTTTATGTATAGTGCTGAAATAATGTTTGTTGAGTAGTATTTTTTCTTGTTTTTATAGCGCAGTCAAATTTATTTATTAAAAAAGAATATTTAGGTGTACTGAGACTATTCAAATTTCGATTAGTTTGAGATGGGCTTAGATTTTTGAAGTGATAACTTTTAAGAAAATTTTATGAGTCACGTCACTAACATTCTGACGTCAGAGACATGCTGACATGACATTTTCGAAGTGAAAACTTTTTTGGTCACATTGAACACTAATTGCTAGGGGATAATCTTATGGGTTCGCGTCACTGAATGTTTGGTGAAATTTGATTTAAACATTAGGAAATTTCTAATTTTACACATTAATTTAACGAATAACATTCTTAGTTATAAGTTTTAATTTATATCGGCAGTTCTTATGTATGCTAATTTTTATTTATTTAACTGGAAAATTAAATGCTTACAGTTAAGAATTATGTTAGAATGAAATAAATCACTGTAGAGAAATCCAACTTTTTAATTTATTTTAAATAGAGTTTTGATTTTCCTAACATTTAAAGGTGTGATTACGTTGGCTAAATGCAATTAGGCCGCATTTACTGTTTTCCCACCCCGTCAAAGAATAAAAAAACGCTCTAATGAACACCATTGCCAAAGGCGAATCTGCCATATTTATATCTTATATGGAATGCAATTTAATAATTTCGATTCAGCTTCGTTCCTTACCCACCCGTAAATTCCGAGAATTAAATTCTATCATTAGCTGAAGATAATAAGCAATAATATTATTAGGACATTGAGATTATGCACAATAAAGTGACAAGAGCACCCAAAGAAATGTAGCCCAAATAAATAAATTTTACAGTACTAAAATTCAAACAGTCGGTAACAACTTTAGTATACATTTCCTCATAGCAGTGACGAAGTTGATAAGTTCTAATTCATTAAGCACTAGGAATGCAGAAACATTTAATCGAAATATAAACTGAAACTGACTGACTGAATAAAGTTAATTTTAACCTAAGTCTTCTTGTTGTACTGAATTTTTATCTTTTGTTCTGACAGTGGTGGTTTCAATCCTTACATGGGTAACACTTTGTCGTTCTGGGTTCAATAGTTTCGTCTTAAAGAGTTTGTTTTAATGATGTCCACAGAGCTTTAGGTTGGTACCTATAGTTTGATGATTGCGCTGGGCAGACCAAATTCGCTCTACTCTTAGCAATACGATTCATGTTTTCCGGCACACGTTCAAGACAGAAACCAGGTGGCGAGTTGGCACTCGCAGAACACTTCCAAATAGGCGTTACGACCCTCAGAATACAGAATAGCGTCATAAAAAGGAGGTCTGAGATTCAGGAACGAAACCTCGGATTGTTCGAGACCATTACTTAAGAAACATTTGTTTATTTAAATAATACGGTGGCAGTACCTACTGTCAATACTATACACATTTTCTGTACAAAATCGGAATTCTTATTGCTTTTGCTTTCAGTTAAGAAAGTTTAGTTGATTGATTAACCTCTTTACAGTTCGGTCCTACTAATTGGGTTTATTAAATTTTGTCTTTCTGTTTTTTACACTCATTATAATAAGAAGAATTAAACGCATTTTTGTAAGTTATTTTATTGCTTTTAGGAAAAAATGTATTAAAAGTCTAAGATTTAGCAAAAATGTTAATTTCTTAAAAAAAATACTAAAATACGAAAGGTCACTTTCAAAATTCAGCAGTTATTATGTTAGTCTAAATAGATACACACACACATAAATAGTGCAATTTTACGAAGCTTGAATTTTAAATGCATTGTTAGTTAAATAATAATGCAAAACATTTGCAATTACCCGAAAATTATTATTCGAAATGTAATAAAAGGACTATTAAATTAGACTTTCGACACCTTGGGCTACCGGCGACGCGTGATAGTCGATATTTATGGCTCGAGATAAAGGACGAAAAGTTGTTCATTGGTTCTCCATTATCCTTAATAAGTATGGATTAGTTGGGGTGGGGCAGTGTGGGCCACGTCGTAAATTTCTTCGAGAAGCTTTTTATAATAGAAGTCTATCGTTTCGCTAAAGCCTTCTGACAGATTTACTTATGATGTTACGTCTTTGCTGTTTTAAATTAGTTTACTTGTATTTTTCTACAGGTATGAGTGATTACAATATTTGTTTCGGAGTTTGGGTGTTTTCTATGTATAATATGTAGGTATTTACAAAAAAAAGTATTTATGTATTCATATCAGTTATCTAGTACCCATAATACAAGCTCTGCTTAGTTTGGAACTAGATGGCGTTGTGTGTTAGATGTCCGAAATATTTATTTATTTTTATTTTATTACAATGTTTTAAAATGTTTGCCTTTTTATAAGAAGTATAAATTTTGTTTTTTGTGATATATATTTTTACTGTTTTAGTTTATATATTTTATACGTACTCTCGATTGTCGACTTGTTGTACTCTCGAACTTGTTGTAATACATTCTAGAATTTAACTCACTTACTCTCATATAAATAGTGGAAAAATTGCAAGTGAGTTTAATTCTAGAATGTATTGTTTTTGTTTAATTTAACTGTTATGGTATTAAAGGAGATACATAAAAGTTACACAGCTCTACAAAAAAAAACATTTTTTTTGTTGCCCCGGATATCTCTGTGGATATCTATGCTGTCAAGTCTATAATTTGGAATACATTCATGAAACTACTGAATTAGCTCTGGTTTTAATGATTTTAGATTATTTTATATTTTTAATTTTACACTTCACGTTGACATTTTAGAACACAATTATTATGTTAAAATTAGGTTTATATAACAATTTTGCATCATTAACGCCTCCGTGCCCCTCTCTCCCAATAACTATCCAAGAACTCATTTTCAATTGACAAGGATGGACGCATTTTTACTTTCGGGTATGTAGGGTATGATAAAAACTTCATAAGTTAGATATGAGAAAACAATTCGTCAAAACATTGGAAAAGGAAGGAGAATTTTTAAATACATTTGTAAAATATCTCTTAAGCTGAGTATGAAGAATTTGAAAGTGTTAACCGTGGGAGAGCCACGCTTCGGCATGAATGGGCCCGTTCGACCGAAGCGATACCACGACCCCACAGAAAACCGGTGTGAATCAGCGCCTACGCTGTATTTAACAGAGTGAGTAAGGATACCGGATCCATCCACCTAATCCTTTTCCCACCCCCCTCCTGCCCCATTCTCTGCCCCAACCACCAAAGCCCGGTAACGCACTTGTTACGTCCATCAGGCGATACGTCTGCTTGTTTGCCCACTATTATGTAAAAAAAGGTAGATTATTCGATTGCCCTCAAATTCGGACATTAATTAAAGATTCAAACTCTACAGAAGGTATGACTAATTTTGAAAATGAGGCTTCGAAAAGTTTTTAATTGGTGGTGGAAAATTTTCTTGGAAACTATAAATATATCACATCATCTGTATCATTATATAATATCATCTGGATCGGATAGGAAATTATAGAGCTCTTCAACCAGGATCTAAAAGTGATGGAAGAAAGGTACTAGTATAGATAGGACTGTCACATGATGGCAGATTACTGCTGGTCTTTAAAAACAAATTGTCACAAAAAAAAATAGTTAAAGTGCTGCTAAAAGGTGTTTTTCTTAAGTTTGACATAAATTTTATGTTTTTTTTTCTTTTTTTGAACTATAGTGTCTTTTAATTAATATTAAAATAAAATAACTATTAATTATTCTTAATAAAAAGTCTTCATTTAAAAATACATTAGTTATGATTTTATCATATTTACTATTTTTTTGGAAAAATGTGAAATAAAATTTTAAAAAAAACCAGAGCAAATCTTCTGAAACTATCAATAGTTTCATGAATTGTTGACATAGAGGTACTCGCAACCAATCTAACATTAAGGGCAACAAAACCACTGTTGACCAGTGTTAATAACGTAATGAATAAATGAAAAATATAAACAGGTTTTCTCTCTGCGTTGTTGCTATAAGAGCATGTTAATAAATCTTAAGGAGCTTCGAAAAAGAGTTAGTAAATTCTGAACCTTGAAAAGATTATTTAGGTAAAGATAAAGAATTAACAGACTCCATAAAAAATTGAAAATAGATGCGTTAGAATAGACAATACGGTGGGTAAAAAGGATTGTATAACTCAAAAATACATATCAAACACTTTGTCAAAGCCATAACTTGAATAACTACATTGTCAAAATATTACAAGTGTAAACAATCACCTTATATATCAGTTTAAAAGCGGTATCAGTGGAAACATTTGGATTTTACGAAGAATTGTGTACTCACTGATAAGTGTGGTTTACGGCCCATATAAATTATACGACACTAAAGGGTAAAGATAAAGAGATATGGTTTCATGTCAAAACCATATAAAGGTAATAAGCTTTAAAATAGAGTTAGAATTTAATTGTTAACTAAATGCGTTATCTTTTTTTTAACTGCTACTTTTTAGTTTTATTAGGTTTGCAATGTTATTTTGGTTTCCAACTACTTGTTTTTGCGTTGTATGTGTTTATACTGATATGCTAGTAATGCATTTGTGTGCTAATTGAGACTTGAGAATCAAAATAATCACGAGTATAATATTTTTTTAAATTTTTTCTTATATTATCAACTGTTATTGATAAATTATCTATACTATAATTCTAATTATTTTACACCCAACTGTGAAAGAAGGTGGGTTTGTTTTTTGAGTGTATGTATGTATGTATATTTCTTTGGCACGCTCAAGAGTCTAAACGGCTTATCGTATTTTTATGCGAGTGTTAATAGATTCGTCTTAGTCGTGACAATGGGTACATAAAAATTAAACAAAATAAAAAACAAATACGTAGTCGGGTTTTTTTAAAATAACTCGTTACTTGTTATCCATTGTAAAAAAATTCTACAATGACTTTATTGTCATCAAGTTGTAATTTATTTATTTCATTATTGGCTCGTAAAACAATATTTATTCAGGTGTACCCTGCCCGTGTGTTATTGAATTACGACCGAAGCCGGGTCGTAATTATCTGCGAAGATTGGATATTGTAACGTTTGCAAGCAAGCGGAAAATATAACAGATTCCTAATTTGATCATCGTGGTAATCCAATTATTTCCGACCTATGTCACACATAGGGCTCACAAGGGCTCGCAAACTATTTCTTTGACAGATTATTATTTTTCCCTGTCTATTTTCGGGAAATTGCTTTTTGAGGCAATTTTAATGCCATAGTCGGTCATCATCATCAACAACCCATAATGTCCCACTCGTAGGCTCGGGTCTCCTCTTAGGAGAGGGTTAAGGCCATATGTCCCCAGGCTGGCCAAGTGAGGGTTGGGGACTTACAAGATTACATTGTGGCTGCGTATCTTGCCGTTGGATGTTTTTAAGCTGCCCGAAGGCCTCCAACTAAGCTTCACGACTGTTATCCTATGATAACAACCGGGACCGCTTGCAAAACGAGACCTCCGAATCACGGAGACGCTCATGATAACATACCACCAGCGGTCACCCATTCCAGGCCCCGCCGTTGTTACTTACCCTCGGCAATTGTTTCCAATCACCGAGTGCAGCTGTGCTGAGCGCCATTCCATAGTCGGTCAATCCGCAAATTTATGCTTGTTTCTACTGTGACGAGAAATTATATAGACGCAAAAAAACGAAACAAAATAAACGTAATAAAGATAAAGTACATCATGAATATGTCAAATATTAGCTTCATGACCATCATCATGGGGTGCCATCTTCAAAATGAAGTTTGGAGGCAGGCAAAAGGTATCCCTCACTATCCTGAGCGGCCTCTTTTCATTAGTGATATTTTAGTCTATTCCAGGCCCTGATGTCATCTCTACTTTCTTCGTGGTCGACCTGGTATTAGCTTAAGTATAATTAATTATACTTTGCCACTTTCCATGAGGTGACTCGTCGGGCCGTTTGTATATTACATTTATTTTGAATTGTAGAACTATTTCAACTATAGTAGAAAAGGAAATAAAAATATAGCAAATGAAATCATTGGTTAGATACTTACACATCAATCGATTTTTTAAGTTTATTTTTGTCTAAACTCTGTATCAACGATTCCTTTTCGCTCAGCCTCTTGGAAATTAGTAGTGAATGTTGGCTAACTTTACTTACAGCGGTTGCTCATATATTCGCCTTTAACAACTGATCTGTTGCGAAGGTATTCTACAGTTTTAGTGGGATATTAATTTTTGTGTTGGTAGTTTTAATATTTATATTAAATAAAACGCAGTGACTTTTATTACAGAGTGAAATGGTGATTTTGTGGTTTAATCACTTCGGACTGTTTTTTTTCAGTGATAAATTCTAAGAATAGTAAAAACTAAGAAGCGTGTGTTTATTATATGACGACTTATTTTTGTTTTTTTTAGTTTTGTTGCTTTTCCTCTAATAAAATTCAGTAAATGAGACATCTTATTTTCAACTCAAAAATTTAAATAGGCTCTTATAACAGAAAAGGTCGCAGTGTCTGTTCTGAACAAAGGTACCAGTATTGTATCAGATCTATTATGTTCATTTATTTTACATATATAAATAAAAGCCATAGCTCTAAGAAAACCGAGTCTTCTTACACTTTAACTTTTTACAAAGCACATGTGAGGATTCAGGATGATTACGAGACTGAATATGATAAGGTTTTAAGACTGTTAAGTTTTTGCCCACGGCCTTCGTGTAGGTCGGCTTGTATAGTAAAACTAACCTATGTCCTACCTCAAGAATCAAAATCAAATTAAAAATTATTTATTCAATTAAGACGCTAAGTGACATTTATTAACGAGAAATTGAAGCTACAGTATAAAAATTAAAGATCGACAGAAACAGACGCCACAGCATGTACTAGATTGTCAAGGTGAAAACATCAAAATCCACTGCCACTGCACACTTATGAGAAGAATACTGGCAAAAAAAAACTCATGGCAGAGTGTCCATGAGTTTCTTTTGCCAGTATTCTTTTAAAATTCAATTATTCAGGTTCGATAGTTTTAGTATTACATATAAGGTAAACAGTATGCAAGCTATTGCCATTAGTAATTAAAATATCTCCAAACTAAAATTCACTGAAATCAGTGCAGTGGTTTACCCGTGAAAGCGTAACAGACAGACAGAATTACTTTCGAAATTATAATATAAATATGGATATGGATGTCTTGAACCGAAGCGACGGAAGAAAAGTTGGTATCTGTTGTTTTAGAAACCAATAATATTTAGTTTCTGGGCCAAGTTTTAGTTTTGTACAAAGTTTAGACTACTGTTTTGACAGATATAGGACATAATGAGCACATTTTAGTCTAGTAATGAAATTCCTTACCTAAATTATGACGTATATTCATAATGTTTGGATATTACTTTCAAGTCCCTGAAGTTTAATTGCAAAAGTGGATCGATATCAGACGTGCTTTGAAGCCATTGTCAGTTCTCATTAGGCGTGTAAAAATAAATGGTGTCCCGGCGCGACGGCCCCACGGAGGGTAAGGGAGGAATTTTGCTCCATTCATTTCAGTAATTGGCTTATTAATGTTAATGGCACTTGGTATTAAATGAGATACACATTCCTCTATATTCACGATTGATTTTTGATATTGAGTGTAGTATTTCTCAAGAGTATTATAATGATATTACTTAACACTTTATAGTCATCATTATCTTTAAGAGCCTTTAATAGTCTACTGTTTGACACAGGCTTTACCTATCAGAAGAGCCGTAAGTAAGTAACGGCTCTTCTGGGGTATGATAACGGTATTTCATGTTAAATATCGTCGTATTAATATGTGTTTATAAACAGTTCCAATTTAATTGTTGTGTCCTTAGGCTTTCAGATCGGGTCATAAATGACAGAGTAAGTATTTTCTATGGAATAGCGGGCAAACGAGCAGACATATCGCCTGACGGTAAGCGATTACCGCCGCCCATGTACACCCGCCACACCAGAGGGGTCACAAGTGCGTTGGCGGCCTTTGGGTAATTGGGGAGAGGTTGAAGTATGGACCTCCGGTATCCTCTGAATTAGAAACAAAAAAATATTGCCCTAAGCTGCTAATTAATTGAATTATTATTTTCTAATCAAAACTAAAAAAAGAAATGAAAAACTTTCGGATCATAATATATTGGAACTTAATTGTACTACGTTCTGTTTTCTTTATTCAAATATGATAAATATAAAAGTATTGAAAAATTATATAACAATATTCGTGGTAAAATATTCGACCTTTTACAAACGATATGTATAATTTATGATAGCCATATATGCACAAAACCGCTATCAAAGCAATATGTCAAACGCATCCGCGTCGGGGAACCGCGGGCACGTCACCTGCAGACATTTGTCAAAACTCAAACTAAACAACAACACAATGATCTGCTGTCAAGCGAATGGTTAAAGGAAATTGAATCTTATTGGCGATGATACAGAGGTGTGTGCTTTGAGTATTAGTTTCCAAAACATTGATATCCATATGCTTATAACGTTTCCACCAATATTGTATCAATACGTATTGGGCTGTCAGATACCATGGCGGGCGGACGTCGGAACGGTCGGATTTATCGTCTTACTTTAAGTGTGGTACATATTGTGTTTGTATTATAAAAAAATACTCAAAATATAATTGATCTAACTTTAAAACGTATATATAGAATTTCTTATTTGTCTCTCTCTTTAATGAAAAAAAAACAAAGTTCTTACAAGATCTGTAAAGCCTTCTTGACTGATGTGGTACAGACACTATATTTTTGGAAGTATTATGACTATTCTCTATACTGCAGAGTTGATAATATGGTGTATAACATTTCAAAATACATCGGTACTTGGTTATAAACTAAGTAATAATATTGAACTATACTTACAGAATAATGATTCACATATAGTTTCACCCAATTAGAAGTTTCAATGAGTACAAGATTTCAAGCAATTTTTTTCAAGCAATGATTCATAAGTATAAATTTAAATTATTATATAGAGATTTACTCTAGTCACTTTAATATTTTTAGTATAAATAAAATCCTCAAAAATATCGAATGAAAACTCCTAGCCTAGAAATATAAAAAGCGTAAAATAAACTGATTTTAATTTGACTGTCTAAAATTGACATGTGGCAATTCTCATTTTTACCTAATCGTTGTTTTAATTTAAACACGTATGCTAGGTACCTAAAATCTGTTTGAAGTCCTCCTCCGTTTTGAAGTCGGTTAAAAAAGTCGTCACGGTGAAGGTTTTAAACATTAATTTCTCACTTGACAGATACAATTTTTAATTGTCTCGAAAGCCGTTCGATATGACACTCATGAGGATTGATGATTTGAGTATTCATATATACCTCTTTACACTTTCTAAGAACAATTTAAAATTGAGTCATGCTTGTTTTTATATCGTTGAAAAGAAAAAAACGAATGAACAAATCGATGCCTTTCAGTGTCACATAACATTTTTCGAACGAATTCAGTTTGACATCCGATCGAACGAGTACGGATTTTTTGAGCTAGTGCACACTCTGATCGTTTTTAGTAGTTTATAGTTTTAGTTTTCCAGTTATACTAGCGGCCCTGATAGATTCAGTACCTACGCGAAGTTAATTTCCTTATTTTATAGACCTAAAACGAGCCGTGAAATAAATGAACCATCAAATGGCTGAAGACTAATATCGCGTGACTAGTAAAACACACATAAATCGAATGCACCTTAAATCGCAATTGGATCACGTAGTCACTTCATTTCCCGGAACCTTCATGGCGTTTCGAAGGATCCTACTCGGGAGGCACCTACCTGCACCCCCGAGGGTGTTGGGGTAATTTATGACCCGAGATAACGAGGGCTCGCAGTGGTCTTATCGAGTTCCCTAGTTCTTTTTTATTCGATTCTCTAGTGTCTTTTTTCAGAAGCAAATCGTCTATTACAAACTGATATCGATCGTGATAGCCCATATGGGCGCCAAGAGTGTAAAATGCGGGTTTTTTGTGTCTAGACTTTTTATGATAGAATTGGCAGTCCGAAGTGTCGAAATGAATGTGTAAAAACTCACGCCGGCGTTTTAATGAGAAATCAATATTTAAAGCTTACACCGTGACTTTTTTAACCGACTTCAAAAAGGAGGAGGATTTTTTTAGCAAGAAGGACTTCAAAGAGATTTTAGGGACTTAGCATACATTAAAATACTACTGTATTTAAATATGCATGGGAATTTAAGGCAGTATAATTAAAACCAGTTTATTTTACGCTTTTTTGTTCTCAGGCAAAGAGTTTTCATTCGATATTTTTTAAGGTCGGTTTAATCTTCCATTAATAATATTAAATTAACAAGTGCAAATTATGTACTCATTTAAATTTACGACTTATATCTCATTACTTGTTTTGTCTTGTGTTCCTTAAATTAAAAACTTTGATATTTGTCTAATTATAATTCTTTTAATCCATACAGTTTTGTAAATCTGAATAATTATACTAGGTTTTCATAATCCGTATCAATTACACAATATCAGTTACTTTTTTAGATAATTTATTGAGTAACTATGTGTAATTCAGACGGGAGAGAAATGTTCAAGATATTTTCTTCTCACTATATTCAGTTAAAACTGATTTTTCTTATTTGAATGTTTTACTTTATCGGGAATATTAAACTATTGGCAAAGCGGAAGAACAAGTAACAGCATACAATCTACAAACAAAATCCAAAGGATTCTGGGTAATAGTATAATACCTATAGGTTAAATGTAGTATTACTAAATAAAGTCTGAGAACTTATAAAGTTCCCAGAAAGTGTTAAGTCAAACATCACACGCAAAATTCCATTTCTCAAAACTCGTTACTCAAAGATGTTCCGTTAATCTAATCTTTCGTCAGCAGCAGTCCATGATGTCAAACTCTGTTATCGATTCCTTAAGCAAATAGAACTTATTTATATCAAAAATGTATACGAAATTTCGAGAAGCAAAGATACTAAAATAATATTAAATTGATAGACCTGTAATAGCCGTAAGACATACTTTGGACGAGCGCGGTGAAACTAAGACCTCATAGAAATTTTGTGTTCAGAAATTCTTTTAGTGTGACACTTGGCTTAGCACTTTATAGCCTAACTTTCATAGTGTAAACACACAAAGACTAGCCAAGCACATGTAACTCTCGAGTTGCCTTCGGAGGGAGCACCGTTCCACATAGGACATGGTACAAAAAGCATTCCAAGTGTCAAAAAACGGATGCCAAGAAGAGAGTTAGGCATCGATAACTACCTGTCTCCTTGTTAATAGGAAGGCTGCGATTGATAGGTTGATTGGCGTATAAAGAAAATAAAAAAAACAGTTCAAAATCAGTCAGGAAATCCAAAAATGTATAAATTATTTTGATATAAATGTTCTTATTTTTACAAGCTTTTATTTCGTTTTACCTGTCCCGGTGTTTGTCTGTAATCAAATCTAGTAAGTTAAATTTGATCAACATCCTAATTTCCGAATGAGCTGAAATATACCTTTAGTTCTGATGACGATACAATCTAACAAAATGGCAGCGTACATATTTCTGAACAAGCCACCTATATGAGTATTAAATGAAAGGGTTATAGTTATTGTTTTTATTATCAAGTATTGAAAGCTTGCATTAAGAAAAACTTTTTAAATTAATAACTTGTTTCCTAATAAAATAGTCTGAAAAAAAATAGTATTCGAAATGAAATTGGTCCTTTATCTATTGCTTTTTTGCGATCCTAATATTGATTCGTTTTGTTTAAAATATAACTGTATTCTAATATATTATGTCTTAAATAAATGACTCAAATGATTCAATGTTGATTAATAGCAACGTAAACTACAGACATTATTCAATTATTGGTATATAGTATGCCAATTTGACTCGGCTATCAAGTATGCATGTTTTATCCTTATTGAAATTTAAAAGTTTATTCAAGAACAAGATGAGATTTGTGCCCGTGGGATACGATTTCGATGATTTCACGGCAAAACGGCAGCTGGGTAGCGGCAATGTGCCATTACGGACTGATCTCAAGTGATTACTCAGAAGGAGATGTTTGATAAACAGCTCATTTATCAATTTGCCAGCGGCACGGTGAGTAAGTGATACTAATTTTGTTATGAGAACTAAGGGCTAAACAGTCATGTCTAGACACCGAGTGTTGAGTGCAAAACTGTTCCTAAGGGATATTAAAATATACTAAAATAAATTGTGAAACATTCGCTGATCACAAATTTTGCAGGTAACAATAACGTTGCCTGCAAAATGTTATATGGTAGGAATGTTTAAATTAGCTGTTTAAATTGTTTGACAGCTCATACATGTATTCTATGACTATAATATGGTCTGGAAGCGCCCGAAAATATATGAAGTTATTTTGGTAAATATTAATAGGGTTAGTCACTAAAAGTCTAAATATAACAAGATATTATAAAAATTTTATTCTGTGCTTTTTTTTTGTTTAATACATAATTTGGGTTTACTACTCTTTGATTCAATTGGCAGAGTAGAGGCAAGTGCCAAAGTTGGCAAGCACGTTTACGTAAAAAAAATTAAAGGAAAACAAAGGTTGAATGCTTAACTTAAGCCCCAGTTCTCCTGGTTACACGAGGCTATCTTTATCTGAGGTTTTAAGTTACATTTTTACAAGTGCATCACAGCACAGTAATAAAATGTATGAATAATTAGTATCTAGTTAGAATGGCCATAAATACTGTTACAATAAAAAATTAACAAATATTACTTTAGAATTTGGAATCTGTAAGTTTTATACGATTGTTTATTGTGTTTTGTTATTTATGTGTATATTGTATATTTTATGATAAAATATTAAAATGGAGTGGGGTGATAAAAAGAACCGAATCGCTGTGATTGCATTACATGAGGGAGGTATGGAGCCAAATACAATTTTTAAAATCATCCATACGCTTGATATTTGTCAAATGCTTGTGTATTGATAGTTATAATGTAACCTCCTCTGTTTGTGTCAGAAAATGATCTGGCCATCCACGTAGTGCTCGTAAGAAAAAGGCGATGAGGCCGTAAGGGAAAAAATTCAAAGAAATCCTGTCCGAAAGCAAAAGATTTAATCTCGGGAGATCTTCATCTCCCGAGATTAAATCTTCATAGCGCCTAGAACAATGTCGCGTATTTTAAAACATGACTTAGGACTAGCAGTCTATAAAGATACGTACTGGTTATTTCTTATCTGATCATTGAAAAAAGAATAGGTTGTTTAATCAAAACCACAATTTAAATGGTACGCAAATGGAGGTCACAGAAAAATTTTGATTACGGATGAGTTTTTTTTTACAACTGAGCTATATTTCAACAAACAAAATGACCATAAAAAGCTCTTAAGAAGCTTTCTAATTGTCAACAGAGTGTAGAGTGGGCATTATCTCACTTCAGTGATGGTGTGGTGGGGTGTTCGCTATAAAGGAGTGCTTTTGTGAAAAAGGCATCAAAACATCGGCACAAGTGTATCATCATACTATTCTTGAGAAGGTAGTTAATCCCCTTAACAATACTATGTTCAGTTACCAAGAATGGTACTTTCAGTAAAACGGCCCCGGGTCGTAAAGCTCGATTCACGCAGTGTTGGTTAGCGACGAATGTTCCGGATTTCATCAGAGCTGAAGACTAGCCATCATCTAGTCCTGATCTAAATCCATTGGAGTAAGATTTATGGTCAGTTTTAGAGAGTTAGGCTTGCTCTAAACGCCATAACGATTTGGAGTCCCTAACATAAATCGATTGGCAGTGAAGAATGTTAAGAAAGTATAGAAATAGTGCGTGCTGCTGTTGATAGAAAGGGCCTCAACGTTTAAAGGACTGTATTGCAGTCAATGGAGACCACTTTGACTAAGCTTTATATACTTTTAATGATTTTATATTAATGTATAAAGCTAACACACTTCAATAGTAATAAGTTTTACATACAATAACAACCATGCTGTTTTTCTTTACAACGTAAAGAATGACCACATGTAGTTTTCGTTACAATGTAATCATTGGATGCAATTTGACAAACAAATACAGATTCTATCTTTTGATTAAAACAGTTCAAAATATGTTTCATTGATGAGGAAATTTAACAGGCACCTCGATATGTAGGTATTAACTTCTTGCCTCCAAATTACGACTAGATCAATTTAAATGAGAGCAGTTCTACGAATAAACCATTTTATTCCTATCACTATACCAAAAACGAATAACATAAACATAATTCAATGAATAGCAGTCGTTTGAAACAAACATTTCACAACAAAGTAATAGAGATGTGCACATAAACCAAACATGAATGCATAGATAGGTATCTGTGTCACACGAAATTATTAAATCGTTGTTTATCCGTAGTTGTTATCCAAATTCCGATTCGATGTTAAATTCGATTTTATATGCAATGAGTAGGATATTCCATTTGTTACATTGCGTTAGTACAATTTATGTATAGGATCTGTAAAGCAAAAGACGACTATTTAAATAAATATTGATGATGATTGACTATTTATAAAAATAATGAGCCCGCCAAAGTGACCCTACTCTGCCTGATGGAAAGCATGAGAAGAATTCGAGTGGTCACCATACTCATTGTGAATGCAGACAATGTAGCATGGTGACCCAAAAATTTTAAATTTTAATTTCTGCTGGTAATACAAATGCTTTATCTAAAATTAGAATTTTGCATAAATTTGAAGTTAATGTACTAAGTTAATTAGAATAATTTTAGAATATTACTCAAGTATTGCAGCTTTTCATATAAAGCAGACTGCTTAATTAATAAAAAAGCGAATTTTACGAAAAAGTTTCCGGAATTAGCTCGGACGGCAGCGGATCTTGGATGAAGGGTCGGCCATTAATCATTCACGTTTTCCGCGCGAAAACGCCTTTCATAAAAATATATTAACGTTTCTTCTCGTCATGCTGGCAATCCCACGCCTTGTATGTTAATTTGGTGTCATAAAATATGGATATTCAGCTTTTTATGTACGTCAGCCAATTTGAAACGACTCCAGGAATTGGGTTGGTGAGGTAATTCACCCACGGCCATGAATAAAAGCAAACTCTAAGAAATTCAAGTTGAATTAAAGTTTCAAATACTTGAGATAAATATTTACAGTACTGATTACTTTCATTGCTATAATATATAATTCTCGTTTCTCGTTATTTTCACCTATTTTTAAATATGTGTATATTGGCGTGGCCAAGTATAATTGAAAAGAGATACACACAAAGTAGCGTGGATCAGTTAGTAATTTTATGATACACTAATATTTGAAGGGGACAGATACATTAACCTGTGACTTGGATATATTTCTAAAAGTGTATGACCGACTCCAAGATTCCTATATCATTAGATTTGTAATAAACTGTACTTCATATTCCTTAATTTTATATCTTTAACCCAAACGTATAGAGAAATTAAAAAGTATTTACCAAATCGGTTCGTTAATAATAAAGTTCTGAACATATAAAAAAAAACATTCAAATGGAGAACCTCATTTTCTTAAAGGCGGTTGAAAATAAAACTATCATTCAAAATTTTAAGTTTTATTCTGAACTCTGGTCATATAAAAATCATAATCCAACATTTTGATCTATTTCAAATCACACACTCAACATGCGTTAAAGTTTAATTTATTTCGATTAGAAAACAGCACTGAAAATGAACGTCACTAGGGTACCATAAATATCGTTTGGTGCCCCAGGGATGGTTGAGGTTCCGCTCCTTCTGCTACCAGTAAATTGATACAACCCAAGGGTATATTAAACTGACCTATCAATTACATGCAGCATCATCGATAAATAGGTACGATCATATTCCGCGTGTGGCTTATTTACGGTATCGATTTATGCATTTTAATGTTAAGAAGTAAAGAGGGTTATTATTATTTTTTTTATAAATTACCCGTAAAGTTAATATATAAATTATATTTTTGTCAGTGAAAACAGTAAAGAAAATATGTGTGTACTCTTTAAGATACTATATAAGAAATTGAGGATCACTATAACGAAACAAAAAAAAATAATTTACAAATATTGGTCAAGAATAATATTTTTAACACGAGGGGTCATTACTATGCAAAAGAATATTTAAAAAAAATATCACGCAAAATAGTCTCAATAAAACCACGATGAATTACCAAATAGTACTTCACACAGGGATAAATCGCTGCTATTAATATAAAACATCTAACCTGTTATATAAATGTATGAGGAGAAAGAAAGCTCTCGGGGAAAATCAACTCGCCTCACATATTTCGACGATTTTTCCACGTCTCATTTGTTATTTGTCCTAACTTTCGTACTACGTGCAAGAAATACTTATTTTCTTACTTAATAAAGTCGATGGAAACCAGATTTAGGGTGCAGATATGTCTAGCTTGAAGAGTTTTCCTTTTAAGCTTAATATAACAGAAGTTTTTGTTTATTCTTTTGGAGTATCCAGTTACTGAATTGATCTTCCTAGTAGAAAGGTTAATTGTTGTAATACATTTGAATTATCTTTTTAAATGTGAGATGGTCTTAGGAATAAAAATAATACATCGCTATATATATATATATATGTGTGTGTTTGTGTGCAACAAACAGCAATATATATATATATATATANAAAAACAGGCAGCTTACATTTTAAACCTGATGTGTTACAAACATCATACTGTATGTGTATACATACTTAATGTGTGTGTGTGTGTGTGTGTGTGTGTGTTTGTGTGTATTTAGGAGACCTGACAACTTAATAATTTTTTTATTAATTAAGGATTTGTACTAGACAGATATCTTTTAGCATTAGATTTCAGAATAAAAAGAGATGATTTTTGAATATTCATAGAATAGGTATAAAAAAACAACAGCAATATCGTCGTTAAACTACACGGAAATACAAAAAAACAACTTCAAATATAAAAGTAAGCCCCGCATTAAAATATTTTCCCTAGCCAAATCGGCCATATATTACTAACTTGTGCTCAAACTACAACCGTAACCCATTACCGTTTCAACAAATACGAGGACTCATTATAACACAGCTCCGTTCAAGTTACGACCTCACTGCTACCCTGCCAAAGGTCGAAATGTCCAGGGCTATCAGAGTAAAAATTCAAAAATTTAATCCACATAAGCCGAACTGAAGAAAATGTGAAGAACAAACAGATAGTATAATTTGTACGTAGAGCTATCTGTATAAAGAATTAAGGAATTTTATGTAACTAAGATGTTTTCATTAGTTGAAATTTGGCGTCATATACCTGTTGACTAATACATGAACGCTCGCTTTTCACCAAAAAACCCGCTAAGTCTCTTCATCCGACTGCTTATTTTACGTCTTTTATTGAAATATGTGTTGAATATAAAAATCCAATAATTCCTAGTGTAGATGTGAACGACTCTCAGATCACTTAAGTAAGATAAAAGGAGGGACGATCAATGTACTTTTTATCATGAACTTCATTATGATAAAAAGTGCATTGATCGTGCAGTGCTCTCCATCCTGATTAATGACGAATAACACTCAATAATAACACAAATAATAAAAATAAAACCTAAGAAGTCTTATCAGGAAATTATGTGAAATTTCATTAAAGAAACAAATTTGACATAAATACGGCATTTACTCTTTTCTGATTGCTTCAAAGAGTGAGTTTAGCTGGTGCGTATAAGATGAGCAGAAATACTGCTTGAAATAAATTAAATAATGTTGGTCGTCATGTAATGACATATGTATATTGTATTTATTATAATTATAACATCGACACGAATCACTTAATATTGTCAGACAGCTCTCAATCAACCCTTATCAAATGCTATTACGTCATTCATATGAAAGAGGATGATATACTAATAGCACACACAACCATAACAAAAGTATGCACTGTCTTATTTATATCTTTCTTAAAAAAAGTAAGGAGAAATATAAAAAAGAATACAATAAAAATATAACAAATTTGATCACGATCGGCGATATCATAGTCGTAAAATGACCACCTGACGCAGGTTAATAAAATATACGTCCAGGGCTACTCGTACATGCTTCATTCAATACAAGTACAGCACATACGATAAAATTTTAAGATATACTAACATTACTGCAATAAAATCTACATTACGATTTGAATGTGTGATCCATAAATTGTTGTTCTAAGTTTGGGTGTACTTTGTGTCCGTTTCATGTATGTTTGTAAAGATCCCCGTGACACAGGAATGTATATTCCTGATGCGGGAGTGGTCTTATTTTACCCAAAAAAAAAAACATTGAGTAAATAGCGTACAGTTGGCGAAGCATTCACAGTTTTTCCCTAGTTAAAATACCCTTCGTTATCGGATAATTTTTTGAAATATTTTTGAGTATAATTTTGAATATGTTTAGTAATTTTTCATTTTCTTATATTGAAAACTATTTACTAGATTGCTATTTAGAGTGGCTTATTAATGGCATTTCTGTTGTCTTTTAGCAAAAATAAATATTTTAATTAGTATACAACACTCCCATTCATTTTTTCAGTCTTTTCTTTAAACGTACTAGTATATTGTTTACGGGGATGGGTGGTCCAAGAAAAACCGGCGGGTGGCAACCTTACATCTTAAGAACGATTGCTGATATTGCCCATCGTCGTCATGTGATAAGAATTCTCGAATCGAATAAAACGCGAATCAATTCTGCCGAAATAACAAAAGCTATTGAATGCGTCTTTGTAGGAAATAAATTGGTTTTGTAATGAAAAAGGAATGCTATGTAAGGGTTTTTTTCAGAAACGAATGGAGATATGGATTCGAATATTTCTTCGCAGTACTCGGTTTTGTGTCGCCAAACAATGAATGTTCAATATAAGTACCAACAATTCTTTGTAGTGAGTACTTATTCATCTGAATGTTAAATAAGATAAAATCCAATCTTAATGTACAAAAAGGTATTTTAATTTAAAAAAAAATGTATATAATAAAATACAATATGCCCTTAGACTATCATTTAAAATCAGTTTTATATTTTTAGAAATGTGATGTTTGGTTACGCACACACACATATGTGTATATATATAATGTACATTAGATTGAAGGTATGCATTACACTAGATTTATCAATTGGTAAGTGTTTTAAGCGCTTATATGCAGGAAAAATAGCAAAGGTCCATGGTACGCAACGAAAAATTCTGCGATTCTGCAAAGCACTTAAACTCGAACCCCAAAAAAAGCAGCGGCATAAAAACTCAAACGTGTGAATACTCGTTTATTTCAGTCCAACGTTTTTTCGACGTCAACTGTTGAAAAAGCTCGCATGTGAAAAAGGTTTATGTGTGGGCCTTATATAAAATTATTATATTGAGTGTAATCCATTTACTAGGCATCAAATCTCGCCAACAAGTCTCAGAAGGGCTATTTAACGAAAAAGTTGAATTTATCAAAACGGACGTAAAACTTCAAATAAGCAAGTTCAAGCAACAATTTGGTGTAAAAACTTTATTCATTTCTGTATTAATATATTTTTTCCCATGAAGTTATTGGTATCTGCAAATTGCACAAGAGTTCAAATTCAAATTACAATTGTCATCATATATTTTTTTATGTATCATCTAGGGAAAAGTTAAAGTAAATTTTTATTTTGGTTAGTACTCACTATAAATAAAAACACAAGAAAAATAACCTGGGAAAAGGTTTTACATGCAGGTACTTATTCACATCTGCCGGGTCGTACAAGGGTTAATACCATATGATTAATCGCCCATAAAACCTCCATGCTTAACCCTCTTCATTTGGACTATCCGAATATTTACAAAGTAAAAGCCGCAAAATCCTGCAGGACGTACATACATATGTTGAGAACCATGACAGAAAGGACCTTTAGAAAGTGTCGCCTAAGACTGATGACAAAAATACAATGTTTTTCCTTTTACTAAACAAATACGTATATATTTTCTTTTGCATTTAATTTGTATTTGTAATACAAAGATTCATAGAATGTTTTCTACATGTTTCGTCTCAGGAGATATTTCTTGCCTACCTTGTATAACCGCAGTGGGATTTTAAGAAATGGCATTTGGATTCATGTTTTTACGGGATTACAATACTGTGGTGAAACAGGCTAAAACAAAATGGTAAATCGTAACTATGAAATAAATATTGTCTACATTTGATCACATAATATTTTTTTATGGAATCAGGGGCAAACAAGCATACGTATCGCCTGATGGTGAACGATTACCGCCGCCCATGGACTCCAGCAATACCAGAGGCATTACAAGTGCTTGGTCGGCCTTGAACGATAGGAAAGGGGATGAGGGGAAGGGTTGGATTATGGGCCTCCGGTATCCTCACTCACTCGGTGAAACACAGCGCAGGCATTGTTTCACACTCGTTTCCTATGGGCCGTGTTAGAAGAATTGAATGTAATGAAAACGTGTCGGTTATTATTAATCAGTTACCAAAACACATTACATTAAAATATCAAGATCCTTTGATAAAACACTGTTGAGCATGGGTCTCTCATTTCAAAAGAGATTTTGTCCGACTATATCACACTGGCCAGACGAGTTGGTATAGGATTTATTTCGAGTTTATAGTCTCAGTGCTCTTGCTTAGTTTTCTCCCTTAGTACAGACACCCATGGGATGAATAAGGACTATGACACTGGGGTTTTAGGGGTTTTCCAGGGTACACCTTGTGCTCGGGCTTTCAATACCTGACACGGAGTGCAGTTTTAGTCGGTCCGAGTCCGACATGCCACCAGGAGGTGGTATCCGAGGGAATTTCCACACGAGGAAAAATAAAATACGTGATGACAGAATGTTACCACGCCTAATCCTATATGTGTATTCCGGATCCGTTACCACATGGATTATGATTTTATTATTAATTAAAGAAACAGAGAGCTACCGAAACAATTCAAGTTCATTATTAAATAGGTGTTTGATATACAAATGTGATTCTTATGTATAGGATTCATTCGGACATTTCGGTGGATATTGGCTTATTTGCTACTTTATCAAGAATATGTGTATGTTATGTCATAATAGTACGATATTATAAAGATGAAGCTTTTGATATTTTTGTAATTACCTGCCGAACGATGGAACGATAACTTGAAGAAAATGGTTGCCAGCGGATGGATGCGGACTGCCCAAGACCACGATGGCTGGCGCTCCTTTGCTCCTTCCTTCGCTCAGCAGTGGACGGCAGCAGACTGAAGATAAACCCCCAGCTAACTAAATTTCATGTTAATAGTTGGAGTCGTTTACTTTAAGGGTATTCATAGCCTTATTGAGGATAGCATTCATTTATTTTTTAGTCTTCATATATTATGTTCATAAAAAATAAATAAATCCTATAAAACAATTAATAAGCTAGTATACTACAAATTATCTATCATGAATAATTATAAAATTAAGTAGTAAGTGTCGTTGAGAGTATTTGTGTTATTTTGTAATGAATAAAGTTAAATAGGTAGGTAGGTAGCACTTGTGGCAACTTTTCGTATAACAAAAAATGTAAAACAAAATTAATCCTAGTATCTACCTGCTTCCAGCTAACTCCTAGTATCACTTCAATTAGTTTCAATTTTAAAAATCTCTAGTGTATATAAAGTGTTTTAATTAAAAAGAAAAGTATGAAGAAACGGGAGTGAGTTGCAAATCCGGCTTAGTCGGGATATTGCGGACGGGGAAACTTTCCCTAGCAAAAACCGTTTTTCATGTTACTACTGGGGATGCAGTAGCCGACTGGACTGACTGCATTATATTCAAACTGCTCCGTAAGTACCGGTCTACATAGAATATACTATGTGTTTACTACTTTTGATTAAAGTCTCGAGTCTAGAGTTTTGTTAGGAATTTCATTTGTTAAAACTTATTGCTAAGAGAACTTTTTGTGTGAAGAAACTGTTTGAATTAAGATTTTAGGTTTTAATTTAGGGCGGCATTCCAAAATTTATTTCACAGTGCTCACTTACTTACGTTATATAATGAACCTATGTGCAAAATTTTAGGCTGTGCGTCGAACCCTGGGTATCATAGTCAGTCACTTTCCTCTTTTACCTATATATANTTGATTTAGTTATTTACTTAAAAAAGTTAAGATCGTGAATAATTTTATATATTTTAAATGATATTGTGTACAAAGTAAATTAAAAGCGCTATGTAAAATATGCGCCTCTTATGAATTGTATGCATTAGCAATCATACCTTAATTAAATTCTTTTAAATACGTAACGCAGAAGAAACATTTGACGATTAAAAAGTTTTCTAGTAGATATTTAAGTATAATATCCCATTTCAGAATGCAAAGTCTCCTTTCAAAAGTAATCCGTGACTCGAGCTGAAACGAATTTAAATCTACGACCAATCGCAGTTTTTACTGCATCTCTTTGAAACGGTAATAAAATTTCATTCCACCAAGTTTGGCATTACTTCCTACATTGTTACACCATGATATACGATTTTGTTGAATTATTGCAATAGTTTAGTGTAACATTTTGTGCTACAATATCTTGCATGAGGAGCCCGCGTTTCGCATACAAGTCCATATTCAGAGGCAATAAATAGTTCCTAACTCTTTCCGTCTCGTGTGGACTTCCATTGTTTCCTAACTACGGAGTACAATGGGTGACATGTGTATAGATAAGTATTTAGTAGATACCAAAGTAGTTCAAGCTCGACAAAAGGAGGAATATAGTCACACATCGTTAGTATTAGAGTTACGCAGCATAAATACTTGGGTACAATATACTACCATACGTGCAACACAGAATGTAATATTTTAAACGTAAAGAATTCAGTCTTAGTTTTTCAATTGTTATCTTTCAAGTCTAAAGATTTATTAGTCAGTGCATGTTCATGCATTTGTGCATTATGTATAAAGTAGTTTATAAAAACTACTTTTAATATATTTAGGATAGAATTAGAGTTTAGCCATTGATCTCAATTCTCAAATCAATATTTTGGCAATCTTTACCGGTACTTGGAGCTCTAAAAGTCCCCTAACAGTCTTTCTATAGAATTTCAATATCGCCTGTAAAATATCGATACTCTGCCCTAACATAATATATTTTACATAAAACCAATTCAAATCTGGAAAAGAGGCGCGGCGGAAAATTTATTTTTAATAAAAAAATAAATAAAATAGAGATACCTACTAATCTGCATATTTATTAAGTTTTATTAATTTAGCCAAAGTCGAAACTAACATATTCTCCACTCTCCTACCTCGGTACCTTCCAGCTTCGAGGATTCAACTCACTAACAAAACAATAATGCTTAGAGCGAGTTCTTAGAAGTTTTTATTTATATTAATCGCTCGTATTTTCGACCTTAAAATATTCCATTCAATCTTGAAGTATTCGGGTGCTCGGGATTTCAGAATAACGTTCTGTAATAAAACTTTTGGTATAATGTAACAATTTTACACTCCAGCTGGTCTAGTCAAGATAATTGAACTAGGAGTGCCATGTGAAGAATTCTAGAACTAACTAACTAATTCTAGAATATTTTCTTATCTTTCTAGACGCGTTATTTTTTCTTTTAGGAAATGTCGTCGATGGATGTTTTGTATTGAAAGCATTTTTTTTAGATCTGATATTTGTATTGCTGTAAATTTTGTAATTAATTTAAAAAAAAAATTAGATAAAGATTATATATTGTTTCATGTCTGTCTCAGTTACTTACTGTTATATTTACTCGTATCCTACTAATGTTATAAACGCGAAAGTTTGTAAGTATGGATGCATGATTTTTACACTTTCACGTAAAAACTACTGAATTGATTTTAATAAAACTTTACAATAATATAGCTTATACATCAGAATAACACATAGACTGCTATTTGCTGCGATAAACGACAGATAACCAAAATATCAGCGGGCGGAGCCGCGGGCAACAGCTGGTTTGTTATAAACGTTTTCAGGTACTATGATTCGTTTTCATTTGCATTGACATGCTTTAACTGACCATTATGAGACTGCCATAAATATCAGAATCATCTAGGTATGGTGATGTTTTAATTATACCTTAAATTATTGAGTGATAACTCACACTAAAGACTGCCAGATGAAGCTGTAGAAACAAGTTCTTTAACACATTCTATCATACATGCTTATTGATGTGATAATGAAGAGGTTTTTCTTGTTTTTCTCCGTATAACTTATTAAATTTAGATACACCCGTAAAATAAATGATACAATTCTGTTAACCATTTAGAGCTTCCTTGGACCGGGACTTACGGAACCATTGGTGATAATTTTATTCCAACATCGGTTATCTATTAAATATAGACGTGAATTCTTAATCATTATTTATAATCTTAAAAGTTGAAATTAAACTAACGAGCTTTTTACATTTTTTACTAATTTCAAAGATCGTATAATTTATTTACAACAATCTTATAACCGGTCAATTTGTTACAACTTGTTATCGTAAAACATTTATAAAAATTTAAATATCGGCAATATCTCTGACATTCACGATTAATTACTATCATAATGACAAAGCGGATAACTTAACTGTTTTCTCCAAAGCAAATTGAATAAAATTTCAGATAAAAGTACATTGAGTTAGATAATACCTACAGGTTTAAAGGTGATTTGAAAATTCGTAAGCCTTCAGTAATGAGGCTGTAAAATATAAATGAGGGGAAATCTTTTTTTATATAGCACTCGAAAGTAATTCTTATTCATCACTCCGGATAAGTAGACTCGTAAAACAAGACATTTAATTTAATCTCAAAGTACTTCATTGACAATAAAAGAAGTGGATTTTTGACAACATTGCTTTATCAAAATAAAATAACGCGCCCCATTCTACATTCTGGTTTGTGTTAACAAAATTTTTTATTTTATTTTGTCAAAGAACGAGGGCGTTTTTTGTCTAAAAATTACTGTATTCCCTTACATATTTACCAACTTATTGAGATGGTGAAATGGTATGATATTTTAAGAATAGTCATGTTAAAATATATTAATGTATTTTACTAAATAAGCACACGATGTTGCAAATATGAAACATAAGATAAACTAATAAAAACACCTATAGCAGGCTTTTACTACAATATAATGGATGTTATATGATTTAGATTGATATTTATAATTATAAAATAATAAACCAGAGACTTCACAATGTACATGTGCTTGTATAATAATAGTGTTTAGAGTCCATTTGAGATGGTTCTGGTTACGATTGCACATAGTTTAATAATATCAATATCCCATTCTGAGTATGAATGTTTACCAAGTTGTTCTTGTTAACAGCACAGTGTATTTACGATGAATAAAACTTATGCTGGTTCATTTAAATGGCGTCGCCATTAAGTATCTCGATTTATTTAGCGCACGTGCGATACTAAATTTTTTCTTGGGGAAAACTCGGTAGCATGTGCAAGGAAAATTAAAATAAAGCTTTAAACTTGCGAACAAGTTTTAGTACGTCTGCACTTGAGTCTCATAAAAAAGACCTCCAACTTCGTCGAGTCGACGTATTTTTAGACGTTTTTATTCGCTAGGAAAGTGAAGCGAGGGGCTCGTATAGTCTTTGTTTCTTTTCATTATAGTGTAGGAAGTTGTTCTGCTGAAATGTACGTTTGCCAACAAAGACGGCTGTTTTTATTTGATTTGGTTTCATATTGTATGCTCTTGAAGAATACACTATGCTTTCAGACAAATTGCATTTCCTCATGTACACAACAGTGAGAGATGCAAGTCAAAAAGTCTAGAAAATACTTTTATATTCTATGAAGTCGTGAAAATAAATGAGGCCATTGGATAAAAGCATTTCAAGTACTGCAGCCATTCATTTAACAAACTCTGGTAATAGTTACTGCATTTTTCTAATTGTAACTAAATAAAATTCGGTAATTCCCTTAGAAATGAATGGCTTCAAAACATAAATTATCCTGTCAATTTTAAACTCAGTCTCCATTTTGTTAAAATGAATGTAAGTATATCTAAAAATCATATAATAAACTTTCTTCCTAAATTAGTTAAGTCGCTACGAGCGGGTTTTATAAAATATACGAATTAATTTATGAATGACTAATCGTAAAGTCTAAAACATATAATGTAACATTAGTATTTATGATTATACTGTAGTAAATATGTGCTATAACAAGTTTAATGATCAATTACATGGAGAACATGATGCTGGCGCTTAAATAACTAAAATTAAAGTACAATCGCGTTAAGTTACGATGCGAAAGGACGGTATCGGCTTTAGAGCGACCCACGCTATTTCTGTGTTGGGTATAAATATTGAGATATTAGCGGTTCTAATTTTAAAACGCTAAGATTCCGTTTTTTCCTTAACAATACTAATGTATTTTACTTACTAATTTATCCACTTCCAAACTTATTTCGACGTGTGCCTTTAAACAATCTATTTAAACAGTTTTTTTTATAATATTGGTGGCAAACGAGGAGACGTATCGCCTGATGGTAAGTGTTTACCGCCATCCGTGGACACCCGCAACGCCAGATGCGTCACTAGTGCATTGCCGGCCTTTTAAGAAGGAGTACGCTCTTTTCTTGAAGGTTGTTTTGAAACAATTTAATATTTTGCCAACATTTAGCAGTCAATTCTATTTAACATTTTTAATCTTCTGTAATACACGAATGAATATTCCACATTCGTATTTTCTAAATGGAGATGATATCGTTTTCTTAACAGAAATTGTCGGTAAAAAATCCGAGTCTTTTCTCTGAGTAATGATAAATGTTTGATTCCTGCTTGAAAATAAAAATTGAGGGTTATTGTTATAGTTCTATTTAGTATTATTTGTGCATTCCGAGTGTTAAACTCTCAAAATTATAGTGCTTTAAAATATAGTGTGACGCGCATATTTTGTTGTAAAAAGTATACGCACGTATTCAGATGGTTCTAGCAAACATTTTAAAAATTCTCCATAAAATCTTAATAAGGTCACACATAATTTAATATTTCCAATTTTGTTACTATTATTAAAAATTTGTCATATATGCGTATAGGAGAAGTTCTGGACAATTTTTCAAGGTCTTTAATATCACGCCTTAAAAGAAAACAGTATTGTTGTTATTTAATAAAAGTTTACGGATCAAAACGTTCCACGGACTTTTTTGCACCACATGTCATAGAAGGTAGTTTACGAGTCGCGAGTGTTTGATTACGTTCATCCATGTAGCGCACTAATCGAATACTAGATAGGCGACTAGTGGAGTACGAGCTTGGAGCGGTATTAAAAACATAGCGTTCTAAAAGCCAGTTTTATCGGGTTATAAATGTTTACGATAGTTTCAATTTTGAATGGTATTTTATGAATAGCTAAAAAATTTTTTTGCCTACGAGACACAATAACGTAATTATTATTTACTAAATTAATCATGGATATTATAATACAGCCAACCCATCTGATTTCTTATTGAGCCTTAAAGTTTGGTCAGAATAGAAACCAAAGAAACCAGAAATACAAAACTTTACATAGTATAAAATGTAGTCACTTAAGCTGTCTGTTTCCGTAGATCTTTTAAACTACTCAACAAATTTTAATGTAGTTTTCAGCAATAGATAGAGTTATTCAAGAGGCGGGCTTATACATATTTTGTATTTATTAGAGGAAAGCTAAGACTGTCAAAGATTTCTGTGCGAAGCCGGGGCGGGCCGCTAGCTAAGGGATAAATTGGAGCACAAGTTTTCTTAGATCATTATATTACCAGTTCAGAAGTTAAACAGTAAATTAATTTAAATCTTTGAAAGCTATTATAGCTATTATATATAGTTACATAAAATGTTTATTTTAGTGTAAGTACAAGGTATATATAACAGGCAAAATATAATAAGGAAAATCAAAGATGATACACATAATAGATTTTGTTTGCCCAAACTTGTAAAATAATATCATTTTTAAAATTAAAATCGTGTATTTGCACTTGAGCCAAGCGAGTTGAGCTTATAATATACGAGTATGTAATATCGACTGCTCCTCGAAGTTTATTACTTGTAAAGGTACCAGAGCGTGCAGTTCCACGATAGCTATTAGCAGGTTGCAAATTATGTTCGACCCATGTCAGACAGCGATGCGTAGGCGCAGACGCCGGGCACCGCTCTACACTCGCTATAATTATTATGAGCAATTAAGAACTACCTTCACCATTAACAAAAAACTCATAGCAGTCATTAGGACTGCCGATAGAAGTTTCTTTTTTTTTTAATGAACCTTTGCTCTTTAAGTTATGCTAGTCCAATCGCATCTAAAAGAAGTTCAGTAAGTAACGCATACACTAATATATAATGATGAAGTATAATTTTAAATTCTATGGACAATTTTACAGATTACCATTATCAAATAACTCCGCCATTTGTCGAAATTATTCTACAAGGTAGTAGAATCAGTTTTATAATGACAGCTCATTACAATAGATTTTAACGTGATTACTGCTATTTGTCATTTGATTATTGAAAGTGTATGGTATTTTCGTTTATAATACTGTAATGGTTATATATAGGTAGTTTTATAATTATTATTGATAATAATATTTTGATGTTATCGGATAACTTTGTAGTTAGCCAATGGTGTTAATTCTGTTGTTAACATCACTTAACTAAAATTCGCTAACATTTGTTGTTGGATTATATACTTTAAACCTCATTTGCCTACAGTCAATTTCGATATCTAAAATCTAAATAAAAGTTGCTCAGAGGTTTACACAGACTTAAGTTTAGTTTATTTTTAATAATAAACAGTATTATTAAAAATAAAATAAACTAAACGCTAAAATCTGTAAATCTGTGTGCTAAAAAAATGTGTAAAAATCATAAGTAATAATTACGTAAGTAATTTCCTTCTTCTTGTTAATAAGCTATTTCTGCTAATGTGTCTTCAAATCTTAAGTTTTCTAGTATTCGTCGTGATGAAATTAACGATAAAAAATGTGGATGAGATGAAATGGGGACCGTCTTCCGATAAAGCAAAAAAGAAAAACAATCCCCGTAAGGAATTTGCTAAGCTAAGATTTGAGATATCAAAAAAATACTGTAAGCAATTGAAATAAAGTATATAATCTGACAACCAAAAACCTTCTTATAATAAACGATTACATTGTTTTCTAGAGATTTTACTTAAGCCAAAGGAGGTACTTGACTTTGTAAATGCAAACAAGAATCTTTAAATTGTCTTGACGTATCCTTAAATAGGTTCCCTTAAGGTACTCCTTACAATTTAAGCGAAGCGAACATCCAGGCAGCCACCTCGCGTAATAGACAGCGGTGGTCGCCATTAATCAGCGTTTAGACGGGTTAAGCGAAGGAAATACCCGTAAATAGCTGAATGCAAAACGCGGCAGTTGTCTGCTCATCAATCAATTGATGTCGTTCGGGAAAAGCCGGGGATCGCATTTGGGCGGTTCGAACGCTGCGTTTTTTGATTTACCGTTTGATCTCGAAATGGTCTGGGTGGAACAAGATAATCCCGGCAAAAACTGTCCTGTGATTTATGTGGCCTGAAGTACGGAATCTCAGTTTTAGATTTCCTGTTAACTATATTCTTTGATGATTTTAATATTTACAAGGAATTTATATTATACATCTACATGGCAATATTGAGGCGCTCATAGCCCAGTTGCACTCGTTGATTAGAAACAATCACCGAGGGTAAACAACGACGGCGCGGTCGGTACCTGGATGGGTGACCGCTGGTGGCATGTTACCATGAGCGTCTCCGTGACTCGGAGGTCACGTTAAGCAATCGGTCCCGGCGGTTATCGTACGATAACAGTCGTGAAGCTTAGTTGGAGGCCTTCAGGTGGATGAAAAACATCCAACGGCAAGATTACGTGGGGACGTATGGCCTTTACCCTCTCCTGAGAGGAGACACGAGCCCAACAGTGGGACATTATGGGTTGTTGATGTTGATGATATTGTAATATTTTCTTTGTGTATTGTAGTAATCTAATTGAATTCTTTAACTTTATTTTCGAATTTTTGAATAGTACTGTGGACAAAAGTTTAAAATATTAATACAGTATAAATAATATGAATAACAAATGTTATCACACGAAATAACAAATATAATTCGCGTTTTAGTCGCAACATTGTAGACACGCTAAGAATTAAATACATACACTCTTGTTTTATTTGCTCCTAGTACACGTAGCTATTAATTCTATAAACCATTTATTATTGACATCAACGATTTATGTCCTTTAAAGCTTATTTTAATGTTGCAAACAGGATGTTTTATTACCACAAGTTTCTATGCTGATATTTTTTTTATTCCGCGAAGACTTCATTTATCTTTCTCGGGATCATAACACAGATAGATATGTATCATCTAGTGTTTGTTTTGAGTACAGTATTTTAGTGTTAGCACTGCGGTCGATTGAAGAGTAACGTTTGGGGCACCTTTAGACGTTCTCAGAATTCTCACAAAGAGATAATTTTTAACGTCCCCTTATACAATGTAATACAAAGATAGCCTGTGTCGAGAATGAGTACAAAGAGTTGCTGGAACAGAAAGTTGTTTTTATTTCTTACGATTCATAACATAAAATGGGATAAAATAGATTGGATTGCATCTTTATATTTTCTAGTTCGATGTTACTGTACACATTGCATATTTTAAGATAGGTACCTACTACTCTTACTTAAGGGACTTATCAGAAGCATTGCGGTTGAAATATGTAGTATTTTTTCCTTAGAACACATTTCTAAGTCCTTTTGACTTTTCCTTTTATTTAGAGCTCATTTTATTACATGCCTATTTTTTACTCTTTATTCAAATATTGTTTATTGATGACAATGTATATTTAGTATAAATCGCTTTTTGACGTTTTAGCTGACTTTTGATAGAATATTTATTGATTTCTATCTTAATATAGTAATGATTTAAAGATTAATACTTACAGTTTTTTTCTAATGATGCATTTAAAATAAAAACAGAATATTTGTGTTTAATTTGTATGTTTATATCTGACCGAAAATATTTAAACATCAACTTATTTATTAGGTTTTCTTTCGCCACCGATCCGAAATATTTGCGATAGTAATCAGTGTTTATACTTTAGTAGTATCAGATCATATCAATAAATAAATTATTGCCCAAACACATTACACACTAACGGTGAATACGTTTTTATTAAAGAGAATCGTCTTAATTGGTCATGCGTGCAAATTGAAATGGAGCGATTAAGAATGATGTTTGTGTCTGTCTAAATAAAAAAGCTAATTTATATGCCACCAACAGTGTGGAATTAAGCTAATAAACAACAAAAAGGTTTTATATAACGACTGCCTTTAACTGACTTACATATGCTAAGTTGGTTGTTCTTATGGATTTGAGCTGGCAGGCAATAAAAATATTATCACTAAAAAAAAATTCTCTCGCACCTCTATTTGACTGAGTAAGTTATAGGAAAATAGTACTTCGTGAATGGTTTTAGGGTTCAATATTGTGTAGACAGTTCATGTTCATTGTCAGTGCACTCACGTAGCTCGTAGGCGACATCCGTATGGCTACTGTTTTCCTCACTGATTACGAATGCACTGAATTTATTTCTTGTTTCAATGTTATAGTAAAAAAGCCAAAGACCGCATGTATGTTGTGTCTTGCGATAGAACTCCGCCCACTATCATTGTTATATTTTATATTTCCTATAAATTGATGTAAATTTTTGAAACGGAGTTCCATTGTTGTCATATAAATGTTTGTATTAAGTATTTGTGTCATGCTTGCTGTGTTCAGAAAATAACTGTTTTCTATTGAGACATAGAATCTTTCTACAAATTGTATATATTTTGGACTTATATTAGATCTTTAAATGCAATGCAGTATATTAGTAGCTTTGATTTGTTAATCTATAATATTTTACGTGTATCTACTACTAGAAAAATTATTGTTTAGTGTTAAAAATACGTGGTTAAATTGATAGATTAACATTTCTTCGTTTTAGCTGCTGCTGTATTTATTTAAGGAGTGGAATTGCGTGTTCTTAATTGTGAAATCAAGTTTACTATTAAGTCAAGTAGATTATTCTAGACAATTTGCTACTTTAATAATGTCGTACATGGCTGTCAGCTCATAAAAACTAGATAATACTACTTACATATGGAAAAATGATCTTTTCCTCTACAAAACTGTTTGACTTGAGTGGACAACGAACCCACTATATCTGTCTTAGCATTCAGCATCACTAACTACTAGCCAATAAACCGACTAGACTTACGCAGTTTTCTTCCCATCACTCGTTTCACACTTGGCAGAGCAGTCGTGGTCGCGTAGAGTTGTCTACATTGATGGTAGAGACGGACAAAGCCCCTCGTACAATTTCCCGACATCTTACCCGGTCGGCTGCAGTCAGACGCGCCATCTAGCGTCAATGCAGCGCTTAGGTACCTTCCTGCGGAGTCCGATCCCTTCCATCTTTTCCTGCGCTACCAGTCGCTCTATGGAATCGATATTCCGTCTAGAGACACGGCCAAAGTACTGCTGTATGCCCAACCGTACTGTGGTTGACAGATACTGTGTAATGCAGAGTTCCCCTAGCACAGACACGTTGATGTGGAACTCCGTCCACGATTTCCCGAACATTTCTCTCCTCCACCGTGTGCCTACCACCTACGCCACTACTCCACACCTACGCAATTTTATTTTCTTTGGTATATATTTTAAAGTAAATTTAGATTTTTTTTTTATTAAACAGTAATGTGCTCAGAGTTTGCTCGATTATCGTCTCTCCTCATACCTATTACAAAACAGCTGGCATCCCAGTTCAGTAAATTGTTTCAGCTCCAGTGACGATATCGTTCAGGGTATCAGGCAAAGATCAATTAGCAGGCACCCCTTAATTAAAGAAATTGTTAAGTCCGCACCATTACGCCCGTCATGTCACCGTTCACTTGAACCTTGATGGAATATGGTGGCATTATCTTTCGATCGTTATATATCAACCAGTATTTTTTAATGCTTATAAAAAAAATATTTTAAATAGGTATTCTTAAATTTATTAATGTTAAATTATTTTTTTATTCAAATTCAAAATTGTTCATTCAATTAAGACACTAAGTGAAATTGATGAGCATTAAATTGAAGATACATTTCTAAGAACACTTACATATAAATGAATTAATTGAAGTGTCTGTTTGTAATTTAAAATAACCGCTTTTTACATATATGTACCAAAATAACAACTTCTAAGTTTTTTGTCTTATTTTGGTATATACCGTGTATTCGTACAGCATTTAATAAAAAGCGGTTACTTTGAAATAATATTACAAACAACACTCCAATTTTATTTTATTGTATAGAAAATGTAAAGATTATAGTTTAGACTAGAAATAAACAAAAAAACCCGAAGAAATGTTGAAGTAGAAGAAGAAACACCAAATCAAGTTTAAATTTATATAACTTCTAATAATTCAGTTTGAAACTCATCATTCATCTATACTTTATATGTATGATAAAACTGTAATATTAAGAACATGTTTTTTTTCGTTATAAGGTTGTTTACCTTTAAAAGTGTCGTAAATTCTTTTTTTAAACAGAAACGTTTCTATAATAACCAGTTAAGTCAGTTAGAAAATTATATAGATTTGAAATATATGTTTTTTTATATATTTTCGAAGCTTTATGCATATACAATAAATGAATAAATTTATATTAATTAATTTGATTTATTTTACTACCTAAAGGAATTAATTTTGCCAACATTTCTCTTATAATAGAAAATAACTTGTAAAGTTTTCACATCATTCAATACTCAATACATTATGGAACACCATATCGTTATAGAGACGTTATATAATATAGGCGTCGGCACGTAACTTGGCCAGATTGCGACGTAATGGGGTAAGTTCGCGTTATGTGCACTCACTGGAACAAATTAAAACAAACAAAATCGAAGTGTAGTCGACTGGCACTTCAATAGTTTGCTCGGAACGGTGCTACTATCAATCTCCGCGTCCCTCTATCAACCAAAAAGACCTAAAACACGACTATTGCGCATCTAACGAATCTGGCCAAGTTACGTGCCGGTCTCTATATTTACCAGTAAGTATGAAGACAAGCTAAGAGATGGGAAGATGATATCAAAAAAATTGCGGGTCCAACATGGACTCGAATGGCAAGGGATAGATATGAATAGCGATCTTTAGAGGAGGCCTTTGTCGGAAGACAAGTTGAGGAGTAACTACAGTTTGTCAAATTAATAATAATAATAATAAGAATTAGTAAATTTTGATAATAGTAAAAAGTTTTTAGGCATACATACAAAACTTTTGTTATTTAAAAATAAGATCAACAATAAAGGCTTTTTATTTATTTATTTTATGAACTATGGACCCCGTCGGGTATGATCTTGCAAAACTAGCTTATACATACATATTAAAGACATAATATAAGAAGACGAGTATTTATTACATTATATTAAGCTCTATTATATAACTATTGATTGTTAAAGATTTATACTTAAGTATCCTTCTATAACATCAGAAATTTCATCTTACATTCAATTACGTCTTACGTAAAGGGACCAATGTCTGCAATTGGAAACATGAGCAGCACTGTTGCAGTGAATATGCAATTACGAACAAACCTGAGTTCGGCTTAATAGTTGCTAGTGTTGTTATGTCGCAAGTTTACTCTAAGTGCTTGGTTTATGCTAAGTGTTATTATTTTCTAACTTTAATAAGATTAATAAAATTAGTCTTTGTTTTCTTCTACAATGGGGTTCTGTCGTACACAACACTAGAACTCTGAGCTGAGCGTGGTAAATTCTTGTATAGCATTGTCTAGCATTCTCTAGTCTAGCCAGCTTGAACTTTGCGTTATTTACTATGCTAGCATTCTAACCTACCAAGACTGTAAGATATATTTATGAGACCCGGATTATTTGCTATCAAGTGTATATTGTAAACCAATACACATCATATCAAGACTCTGCCCAGAGTGAGTCTTAGGAAATAACGGCCCCTTTTGGCTATAGTTACGTCTGTAACGTAAAAATATCTGTTAAAAATTTACTTCTAAAAAAGTATCTTATTTATCATAAAAATATTCATAGGTATATAAAGGACAACATGAATACACGTGAATATAATTAAATGCTTGCGAGACCCCGTCTAAGAAGGGATTTTGCCCACCCAGATTAGAAATATTGCTACAAGACTTTTTTTATAGTGTGATACAACCAATGCAATTCAGGACCATTAAATAAATTCCTAATAAATTAATGAGTTATGATTACAGGGTAATTACATTTTCTATGTCTAGTAGCTACAAGGAAGAGTGGGCAGGCCCTAATTATTTCTAATTTACACCAAAAACATAGGTTTAGTCTCAATAATGAATGAATTTTCTGCCGCCGTTCTATTTATCAGCAGTCACGACTGTTATTACCGAATTATTGGCTTTATTAAAGTCACTTGTGTGGGCTCCAATTTATTTACAAATTGTATAAAAGCTATTTTACCTTGGAACCTATTCAATACTAAGCGTTCAATACCAACTTTCGCTCCATAATTTAATTTTAAAAAACTTAAAAAGGATTCAAGAGCGACCAGGCTCACCTATTAGCAGTTCGTCCATGTATGGGATGTATTGTGCGAACTGTGAATGACCTCTTCAGCATAATAATGGGCGAAGGGATGCGCAGGAGCGCGTGCGGCGGAGGGGCGACCGGTTTGAAATTAGAACGTTTTTTATTCGAACCCTATGGCTTTGTCGGCGCCCGCCCGGTGCGCATGCGCTAACTCGACAAATGCGTCAAATGAAATAAGCTGTATTTTATTTCCTTTCGTTTTTGAATGGGCCTTAAAAGTTTCGATCCTGGGGTTTGTTTGGATAAAAACTTAGTAAAGATTATGGGTTCGCCTTTGTTGTTGGTATGTATAGAAATTTAATAACTGAGGATTTTTTGTTCGATTGGACACACATTGATTTTCAAAACCACAACCCCTCAGTTGCTTTAATATTTTGGTTTTATTCATTCTCAGGCTGTTCTGTTATTCTCATTATATTTTAAACCAAAGACTAAGCTTCTCAGCCTTCAGCGCCGAGATTTATTCTTCAAAATATTACCTACGTTAACAATTAGTACGTACATAACCCCCGTTAAAAATTATATATAGTAGTTTTTATGTTTGTTTTAAAAAAATAATCATTTCCCTGTATATTTTGCTCGTAAATATTGTAAAAACTTGCAATACAAAATAATAATAATAATTTGGATGTCTAGTTTTATTCGTTTGTGCCGGGATGACCGAGCTTTGCTCGTTATTGTTTTTGGTAAATTTTCTAAAAATGAATCCTAGCTAGATCGGTTTACAAAACCCCAAACCCCCTGCATACTAAATTTTACGAATATCATTAAAACCGTTTCCGAGATACAACAATTGCTCGTTTAAAGGTATTCGTTTCCAGTAAACTCTACCAATTCCAGTAAGACTGACAGCAGGATGTTTGAATTATTTTCTTTCTTATTTCATTCTTTTCTTTTGTTTTTAAACATCTCTTTCAATGTCACTTGAGTTTTTAAAAGTGGTTGTAAATTAAACTTGCCAACGAACACCTTTCAAAAATGATTACCGTTTATAACGTATAACATTCTTTTAATGTAGATAAGGTGAAAATAAAAGCCCAGGCTGCCCATATCTGGAACAGTAAGTGAAGTTGTTTAGCAGATCGTAAAAACTTTCCAAGTGCTAAGTACTCACGCAACAACAACTAAGAACAACTTAGAATTGTGTTGATGTTTGCGTAAGTTGCCCACTACAACAAAACCCTGCGACTGTGCCTTCTGTGTCATCCAAATCAAGTGATAATGAGTTTTAGCTACATAATAGAGTCACATAAAGCTTGGAACGTTTGAGGCGCCAGAACCCCCCCATTTGGGACAAAGTAAATAGAGATGAGGGAGGGAGAAACGATAGTACGACGCAAGACTCGTAACCGATAGGTCGTGTAACGGCGTCCGCAGCGAGCTCCGACCGCGATGCCGACTTTGTTTGCCGAACTTTTTGAAATTCGAATATGACATTTTGAATGAATGTAGATTACGGTATGCTAGTGAAAAAAATAAACAGTGTATTCTATAGTGAAATTGTAAACATGTAAATTATCGATGGTGTGAAAACAAAGTATAATTTTGTGGCAGTATGGTGGATGTTGGTGTTAATGAGTGCGATAACACCGTAAATGGAAGGAACCAATTTGTGTTTCTTGTATTTGTGCATTTACTTCTCATTGGACTGAATGGAACTAATGGTAAATACCTCTTTTGTTATTTTTTAATTATATTGTTTGGCTGTAGAGCTTGATTTGTTATCGTTTGGGAATATCGTAGACCTCTTTGTTTAATCAAACCGAAAATGCAAGCTTATTAAATATTTTATTTTACTTATTTATAATAAGTATCACGATAAAAAGGCTACAAAGATTAAAAAAAATCACAGACAGACTTAATAGGTACTTACTGCCTACTCTAGTTATGGGCATATTTCATTTCATAAACAATTTACTTACAACATTTCTGAGACGCAGCATAAATTCCTTCACCTCTATAAACAGGGTTGTTATAGATCCTGATAAAGCAATAAACTTATGATGCACTTAAAATACCCGACATTTTATTGGCCCTAAGTGTTCTACCGTATCCTTTTTTTCAATTTAAACAACGGGGCCAAACATTCTTATCTGATCGGTATACCATGCAGTAATTAAAGTACCTACCAAGTCCAATTAATAAAATGTAGTTCCGTGGTACGGTAGCTGATACAAAACAATGTACAAGCTTTTTTTTTATTTTTAAGGCCACTTTAATTAACGTTTACCGCCAGTTTAGAGAGTAACGAAACGGTTCACTAAAGTTTTGACCTCACAGCTTTGCTAGTGGGAACTTTTAGAGAGCTCACAATAAAATTAATGAGGATGAAATACCAAATAGTTTGTAATTAGTTTAATTATATTTGAGTTACCTATTTAATTATGGGAAATAAATATTCATGAAGTATAAATATTTTTGTCAATCTTTGTACGTAAGGTAATTAACTTAATTATATTTATTTAAACGCATTTAATAGGTTTTAAAACGTCACTTATAAATTAAAAATCGAACGTATCGATTGAGTTAAGTAGCTAGCTTTTTATCTGCCGTTATGTTCTTAATTTAAATTATGCAAGGCATACAACTTTATGGTTCTTTAAAAGCGTCTGGGCTAATTATAAAGTGATTCTTAATTCTATAAAGGTCTTATGTTTTAGAATGTATAATGTAAACTTTTTTGTTTTTTGACTAACAAGCCTAACCTATTTAACTGAGCGCGGTCCGGAAGGTCCTTTGTCTTTGTTTCTATCTCTATCTACCCATTTATAGACTACTTTGTATTTTTTTTTCTACGTACAGTATTATACCTATTGGTGTTATCTCTGCTCATAATATGATCTGTTTGGTTTCTTTAATTTTTTTTGATGTAACAATATTTTATAAAAAAATGTTTTCAATTTATTGTTTTTGGTTTCATCAACATATAAATTATTAATATTAAGCTTTTCATTTATAAATAATTATTTTAAATTTGAAAGATTTGCTGGATGTACTTTAGGGTTTTCTATCCCCATTTATTAATCTAGTATTAGTATGGTTAGTTTTCTTTCTTTCTATTGCAGTTTATTAACTTTCGATAAATGCCTGAGAATAAATAAGACACTGTATATATTTTTTTAAATGTTATGAAATGCACAACAGTAATAAAACACACTGGGAGTAGTTCTTTTATAGCACAGCGGTCAAAATGTTAATATTTTATGAGGAAATATAAAGTAAAGTCGATATTTTCTTGAGTATTTTATTATAATTGCAATCCGCCAACACCAGTCCAGGAAGAGAATACAAAAGAACTTAGCATAGATAACAAAAAAGATATTTCATTTAATTGCCATACTTATACAAGCAAGATCGAACCCACAACACTCAGCGCAGTAGAAAACTACGCGGTGATCGCTTGAACCTTTGTGTCATCCATACAGTCATGTTCAATTCAATTTATTTTCAATATACTTCACATGTAGTGGTGAAATCGCAAACTCGCATACAAACACAATTACACACGAAAAACACTTTCAACCACATATGAATAAACACAGTTACCACACCCAATTCAAGAGGCATCTAGATTGAAATTTATCCATTTGTTCTGATTATATTTTATACTCTACTTCTAAATTGTATACCTTAATAGATGTATAAATATTCTATAAGCTAGAACCGCTATCCTTCTCAAAGTGATGCTAGGGTGCTAATTTCTGTTGTTGCCTCACTAACTATTATTATTATTATTATTTTGCCAATCTTTAGAGCATCGTTTGTCGTCACAGCACACCAGAATTAGCACCAATGAATAATGTGAAATCTGGTCTTGGTTACCGCGGTACAAGCTCCTAGCTTTGTGCGAAAACCATTGATAACTTTAAACCTGTAACTTGTTTATGTAGAAATTGAATAAATAAATAAATAAATAAATGCAGTATGCAATCATTTTTGTAAACAAAATTTAGAAAGGAAAAATATTTGCAGATAAAGTCTCTTTACGATTGTCCCGTTAGAGTCTATTACATCCCAATTGACCCGTACAAATAGTGTTGTCAACTAAATCTTTCCTAACACGTGTCAAACTGATAAAATGGTTGATAGATTCGATAGAGCTCAAAGAAACTTTGGTTACCAAGAACTTTAAAATATGTTCTATTTCTATGTAGTTAAAGTTTAATTTAATTTATGTTTATATCTTCTTGAGTAAAAAAAAGTCGTCCGATGGTAGTATACATGATAAGTACGACTGTTTTATGGTGCAGTCGTGGACTATTTGTAACATTCAGTATGTATTTAAGTGAATACCGTCCCGAATGTAGCTAAAAGTAAATAAATGTAGTTAAAAACTAAAAACACAAGTGCGCCTAGGTATTAGGGCATGGGTGGGTTGTCAAAGCTTCGGTAGCTTAACTCACTTGGTGCAAATATAATGAGAATGATTTAAGAAATGCTTTAGTATTTGATAAAGACAGTATTTTTTTTTGTTTTTCGTTGTATGTAATATACGGGTAATTACTGTATTGCAATACAGTAAGTAGTTGTAATTAGTGGAGTCGCGTTGAATCTTCTTCTTGGAATGTTGTATAAAAATAAAACCATCTATAATAATGTTCATAATGGCTTTTTACTCACTTTTAACTTAATTAATTTTTACTTTGGTATGGGAATATATAGTCGTTTTTTTTGTAAATGTATTGAATATATTTTAACAAAGTATGTACCATTGTTATCTTAGCAATTTTGCCATCTTATAGGTAGTTCTTCGATCCCTTTACTTAAAAACCATGGGGGCGAGAATCAATAAACTCTCTAAAGGCGGTTTGGACTGCTACATCGGAGATTTTTTTTTCCTTCTAAGAAGTTACACAAAATTTTGGAAAAAATGGTAATCTGTTGGAGCAAGGTCCGGGGAGTGAGGTGGATGTCGCAGACATGCCAATTGCAGCTCCTCTAGTTTAGCGGCCGTCTGTTATGCAGTGTGTGTTCTAGCGCTGTCCCGAAGCAGCAGTGGCCTACAGCTATTGACCAGCCTCGGTTGTTTAGCAACTAGTTCTTCCAATATGGTTTGCAGTTACTGAAAATAAATATCAGTCGTAATCGTTTGATCAGATTTAAGAAAGCTGTAGTGAATAACACCGGCACTAGTCCACCAAACCCTGACAAGTAACTTTTTTGATTTAATTTTCGCTTGCGGCTTGAATTTCGACGAAGACTCAGAACTGACTAATACTTTTCTACTTTAAAAATTATATATGTACTAATAAGTATGTAATTGTATAGGTAGAGAGATCAGATTTAAAAGACCTTCCAAATTATTTTTAAATCAATTCAATGAGAGGGAACCACACACATAAGTAGTTGTACATGATCATGATTAAAGCAAAACCGTTATATTTTTTTTAATAAAGTATTTCATTTAATCTCATTACTTGTATCAGACGGAGTGACTGATAAAAAAGCATAAATATATTAATCTGTTTATTACAATCGTGCACCCACACAGAGCAACAAAAAGACAAACATGTCAGATAGTTATATTGTGGTGCGTTATCAATGACAGTGACAAGTATTAATAAAGGACAACTACCGACATTGCGCCTGCGACTGGCAGCGCCTAGGGCTGAACAACCTTCGTTGCCATACCAACAAAATTCATACAATTGAAATGTTTGTTAATAACATCAAATTAAATCTTTTCAAAAATGCATATGAAAGTATATACGGTACTCACACGAAAAGAGCATTTAATAAAATTTTTGTTTGTCTGTCTATTTGGAACGGCTAGACGGATTTTGATGAAACTTTCATTGGTAGATGTCTGATGCTGTATGGAGTACTTTAGACTGCTTTTATTTCGGACTAGCTTCACACTGCGGCATTACCCGCGGGGCACAGAAAGCGTTCAATACAATAAGAATTTTTAAATGTAACATTTTTACATTAAGAATCAAGTAATTAAAAAATATACTATTTTTCTATATCCACGGAAAAAACATTAGTTATAATGCTAAACAGTACAGTATCTTTACATTATAAAATGTTATTTAAGTTAACGTATATTGCATGTAAAACAACCGTGTTGTTGTTATAAGACTTTCGCAACTTTTACACATACTTTTGATGTGTAGCGGGATTTATTTAAAAGGATAAAATTCTTTAAAAGGTAACGTCCTATATCCCGACGTCTCGAACGGGTTATATAGCTCCTGGTCTTTTTGGATTGGATTTGTGTTTGTTGCCATAATCACTGTACGTACCTACTTCCCATTTCGTGCGTTACAAGAGAAGAAGCACAAATCTATCAATGTCAATGACTCAATTATAAAGTGCTTTAACGAATCAGGAGGTTCTAAGGTCGATGGCATTAACGAGTAATTTCTTAGTAGTATGTATAATTAAGATCTATTTAATCGAATACTATTAGCAATTCGATTTAGGTAGTTGTAGAAAGTGTTAAGGAAACATTATCGTAAATAGAATCTAATTATATAAAGCAATATCTTTTATGAAGTGTAAGTATTGTAGCAAAAAAGGTGATGAATAATTATATTTAATATAATCACTTACTATAAAAGCTATTTATTAATGTTTTAGCACTGATACACTAAGTATCAAATTACTTTTTATGTATATTCTAAAATTACTTTACGGTAATACAAATTTTATAAGGTTCCCTGTGATTGGAATTTAAATCCTATGTAAAATTATTTGTTTGGCTTAGGTAACTGAGATGAAGGAAATTGTGATATCTAATACTCGTCTTTTGTTAGAACACCCAACCCTATCGGAGTCGGGACAAAAGTAAAAAATAAATCACAATTATAACAATACCTCGGCTGTCGTACAATCTCTGTGTCTATCTAAATGCATTGAGACGAACAAGCGGAGACTGTTATTGAGAGATTCGTATGTTATTTTTTTTATAAAGATGCGGAGTGTCATGAATAAAAGAATCTTTCCAATGGAGGCGTCAATCGTTTTGCTTATCAGCCAGTAATGAAATGTAACGTTTTGGTATTGGAATAAGTTAATAAGTATATATTTATCGGTGAATAGGAGTTTAATGGAGGCTTTAGTTGATAAAGTTCAAAGCCCCAAAGAAAAGTTAAGTGATTGTGAGATATTCTTATATGTATATGTGTTTGATTCTCTTACTTACTGTAGAGTTTCAAATTCTTTGTTTTTAAATTTTATTTCTTTTTTTTTGTAATCTTCAACTATTTAATTTTACGGGGAAGTCAAATGCACGGGTAACAGTTTAAGCAGTCGATGTATGTTCCACCGTAGCGCCTAAACTACTGAACCGATTTTAATAAATAAGGTGTCAATAGAGTCTTATAATGGCTTATAATCGGGTTTTAGTTTTTAAACTGTTATGACCATAGTTCTCTTGATCATCATCATTGTCTCAGCTGAAGGAGATCCACAGTTGAACATAAGAACTCTTGACCATAAAAGTGTTAGCTATAAGATGTGCTAAGAACTTGTTCTAGATTACATACTTGACATAGAATATTACTTTAATACAATAGTTTGAGCATCTGAAACAAAGGTAGACAAATGTAATAAAGATTAAGACAATGTTTGTTTCCCAGAACGAAACTAGTCTGATTAACAAAAAATATAACTTAATTCTTACAGTACATTTATGCTATATATCATTATGATTAGCTATGAGAAGCAGAGCAGTAATAATAACTCATGCGAAATTTCGTGTAACGGTGTCGGGTTGTGGTTAACATTAATTACAGAAAAAAATCGCGTGATTTGATAGCACACACATTAATTGTCACATTGTACTAGAACTTCCAGTATGCACTATGGAGGAACGGATATCATGTTCCTATAATACAAAGGGAGGATCCTCCGACCAGACAAGGAGATCATGCATGGCGACCCAACGGTTGATGTTGGGATGTTGTATATATGCGATTCAATTTCTATTGCGCGATTCAGGATTAGTAGTTTCTTCGTTTCCTTCATTACTCCGTAGTTCAACGTATCTTAGGTAGATGGCTCTGACGTGTGTTATTGTTGCCACTGTATGTGGAAGGCGCCACATGCAGTATGAAATTTATCTAATGACGGCTACCGTATTCCTGTCTGGTCGAGCACTTTAAAAATTTATATAATACGGACATAAAAATACCTCGACTCAGAACAGCAATTTGCGGAACACACTGAGTATTGTTCCAGAGAATTGAACCCACAATATTAAGTGAAGTTTGATGCGCTGAGAAGAATTTGATAGATGTATGATTGAATAACCATTTTCTTAACTATGATATGCTTCTTCTCCTTGTCTTAGTTCAATTCCATTTCAACGCGTTCGTAATATTCGAATTCTATAAAATACTGTCGTTGCATCATTCAGTTTGAAGGATTTACATCTTATACCAAAAGAAATCAGGGACTAGGGATGAGATTTTGAGATCTGAACCATATCAGAATATAAATAATATTAAACCAGTTTCAGATAAGGTAACGCATATCAAATTATATCGGGTAATCTGATATTTTTAGTAATGAAAATATGAGTTGTAGAATGAAAATAGAAAAAGGCTATATTATGGCTTTATTTTCAGGCTACATCTAGAACAAAAACTAACTTAAAAAATAAAAAAAAGAACTAATAATTAAGAATTCACAATAGGTATAAAAAGGTTATCTGTATGCCATGAGCTATAAGATCGTCTATTGTTATACCATTTGACGTCCCGTGTATATGTCTGTCCAAGTTGATATTGTAGCCGTGTACAATAAAGTAGATAAATTAAATAAGCTTGAAGTTGGTGGCAGTAAACGAGTTCTAGGTATCATTTCAAGAAGATTACAGAAGTTGATATTCATGCAATCATGGATCAGATACTTACTCATGAGAGCATAGAATATACAAAAATCAGACAGAAACGTTTTAAGCTAACGAACTTCACGCAGATATTTGTAGCATGCGATGTTGGTTAATTATTCTTCGTGTGAAATTCCGCAACCTCCTTACAAATTGTGCATGCAATAATTTGGGAAGTTCAAAAAATATCTTATTAATTGGAAAATACTGATATCCTGAAGATCTGTCTTAATTGATTACTGTTTATTATTTCTGACTTACGATTTTGAAAATCCCGTTTGATTCTTGAATGCATAGCGTAGGTACTTTTTTTGGCTTTTATTTCTTTTTAGAAATAATATTTTCTGTTACCACCTTTTAATTTAACCTCTAGTTCACATAACCTTGAGAGTACTAAATTATAAAATCTAATACGCACATTCGGAGCGCAAAGGTCAGAACACTTGCCAGGATTTTTTAAGCTTCTACAGTAAATGACGATCATAGAATAGACAACCGGAACCGACAGCTTAACACGTTCTCTGAAGACGAAGGGGTCTTGATGTTCGTAGCGGTCAATAAACTATGACTGAGTGACGTAAGCGTGAATATTGTACGATTTGTGCACTGAGTGAGACGATTCGCCTTCAATGTCAAATTTATATTTTTTAATTCAGTGGCAGACATGAACCTTCTAGAGTTACGTGTCTATATATATGAAGTCTCATGACCGATATTGGATACAGAACTTAATAAGATCACCGTGGCGGCAGATGGGTGTATAAGCTGTTTAGGCATACGAGTAGCTACTTATAAGAGGTATTTATCTTAAGTTATAAGTAGGTACGTATATAGGTTAGCCATTAAGTAGAACAGATGAATAGTTTACGGAGGTTAAAGAATAAAAAGACGGTTAAAAAAAACGTTAACTACATTTCATTTATTTCGAACATCCGTCAAGATATATATGGCACAAAAAGAACATTATTCTATGTAGAACGAAGAAATCTATTGTTGTATAGAGATAGTTGTAATATCAAGATATAACAAATAATTTTTATATATATTTTACACTTAAATCGCAAAAACAAGTCTTAAAACTACATAAGTAGATATTTTAATCCAACTTTTAATCTGTAATCTATCTTAATTACTTGAAATAATCACACTATTTGATTGTAAAAACTCAGTACGTTAAATTACAATGGGTATATTGTTTAAAATTTGAATACATTATATAGAGATTGCTGCCCATCCTCCTTGATATAATCTCCTAATCTTACGATACTCGTGGGAATTCTTGAGATGTGTTCCTTCCCATCTTTGAGATTACACGTATTTACCATAATATACAACACTAATCACGAATATAGATTACGAGCTTTTGCCTGCGGCTTTGCACGCGTAGAATTAAATATTTTCATCCCCTATTTTACCTCCTTAGGGGTGGCATTTCCAAAATTCCTTTCTGAGTGTTCACTTACGTTATATAAATTATGCATGTAGGTTAAATGCAAAATTTCAGGATTCTAGTTTCAGCGGTTTGGGCTGTGAGTTGATCTCTGGGTATCTTAGTCAAGTCACCTACCTCTTTTATTATAGATTCCAAAACTGAGCATTATTATTCTGTAATTGTATCATATCAGTTCAAGTATTTTTTAAAGTATAATAGTTTGTTTTTGTGGAGATGTATTTCATCGGGAGTGCTCCGAGTAATTGTTTGGACTGATCCCTGCCTCTTCGCGCCATCGTCCTATTCGACAGGAGTTTCATCCCCATTATCTAAAGGGTTGGCAGTTCACAACTCCGTGCTTCTCCAGAAACTTTCTGCCTCGCACAAAAACACTGTGGAATAAACTGTCGCCTGCGGTACTGGACCAATAAGAACTTCAAACCTTTAAGAAAATAGCATACTTCCTCTTAAAGGGCTGGCATCGCACTTGTAACGCCTCTGGTGTTGCGGGTGTCCATGGGCGGCGGCAATCGCTTAACATCAGGCGATGCGTCTGCTCATTTATCTCCTACACCATAAAGAAAAAATCACTGGACATTTTGCTAAAGAATTAATGTTCTACGTTACCTATTTGGTTCATATAGAGCAAATTTTATTTCTTCATCACCTATGTGATGATAGCGAAACGACCAGGCCCCATATTTTGACTAAGGTATCTATAGAGTTGCTGAACTTGATGTTGAGAGATGATAATTTTTGAACGGCATGATTATTATAGTTTTGTCTTTGCACCACTTTACGTGAAAGTGTTTTTTGTGAGATTTACTTTTTACTGATAACCTTTAACCTTATGCGTGTATTTCATACAGAATTAGAAATTTAAATTAATATGTAGTATAATAACTCATACCTTTTTAAATTGTGTTGCTTGGTCACGCACGCTATGTTTACTTTTTATAAAATATTTTATGTACTCGACTCGTTTAATTTTAATAGGAATTAGTTTGCATAGCCGCGGTCGTGAGGTGCTTACGAATGCTTTGATGAATTAAATACATGCTGTATATAGCGTATCGTTGACGTTGAGTTACTTTATTCCAGCTTCATAACATGAAATACCTAAATAAATGTATGAAAATTAATTATGTATAGTACTTTGTCATTTCATATTTCACTGCTATCATAACTCATGTAGTTTATTTAAATTCATGTGCTAGAATAGCCATCAACAAAAAGGCAGAAGTTCCGTTTTACTATCACAGGAAAAAAAACACAAAGCTGTCATGAGTACTGCCGACAGAAATGAAAACTCAAAACTATAAACAGTTGTATAAGCTCGCCTAAAATGAACCTCTTTCTCTTTGCTCTTTAAAAAAAATACGTGCTAAAAAGAAATAAAAAATTATAGCTCAGACGATGACGCGAGTTCCGTGATTTTTGTTCAACCAAAAAGTGCTCAACGCGCCTAAAGAAGTTTTCACTTCTGTTTGCAGTGAAAATCTATTTATATCAAAAATATGTGGAATAGAGACATAATAAATATTTTGTTTTTTTTGTATTTGTATGATCTTCTTGATCACTTTTTCCATGGGACACGGGTACTTGCATCCAGACTAGCCGCATATATGACATTCTAATTTTATGTTCTTCGCCTCCATTCTTTTTACAGTTTCTCATTCACTTTAGAAGCTATTCTTTGAATGTTGTTTTAAATTTTATAACTACAATCAATCATAATCATCAACAACCTTGAAAAGTCAACTACTAAATATAAGCCTCTTCTTAAAAAGAAGGTTTTGGTCTTCTGTACCACGCTGGCCGGACGAGTTGATATAGGATTTGTTTTTCAAGATTTCATTTCATTTGCATTGATGTTCTCCTGTATAGTTTGAGATACTCCTATGAGATGGATGGGTAATACCACATACAATACAAACATCTGACATGTATTCTTAATAAGTCATCACAAGAAAATATAACTACAATAACTAAATTAAAAGATTAATTTCCTATACCATTATTCAGTGTAATTGACAACACATTGCCTGGACATTGAATTTCTTTCTGAACTACATAATATATTGTTGTGTGTACAGTGATTTGAACTTTTTTTGCCCATAGCACAAAACAGAGCTCCGCGTATCAAGGAGCATCCATCAAACACAGTGTCGGGTCGAAGTGAGCCAGCCACCTTGAGATGCGTTGTCGAAGGCCGACCCAAGCCATTTGTGCAATGGTATAAGGATGGATCACTCCTGCCACCCGCTGATGATGGGCACAGAGTATTGTTGGAAGACGGACTTTTATTCTTAAGGTAGGTAACTTTCAAATCAAGCTGAAGCATTTATTGACAAGTAAGTGTACACAAAAATACAGAAAACTTTACTAAGACTAAAGTTTCATTTTGTTATTCCTAGATCATCGTTGTACTAACACTATCTGAAAACCACAGACTGTCTTTGTATTCTTAATGTCGCAGTCATCGTGTGGTTTAACTTTTTATTTTAAGAATGTGACACATTTGCCTATCGACCTATGCTAAAGTGAATCAGTGTTACTAACACGAGACTTTGTGTTCATCGAAATAAAAATACTTCGTCAAATGTTTTTGTTTATACTTCTTTTGTATATCCATAGAGTGACATACAACCTTGAAGAAAATCGGCAATAGCAATTATTTCAATGTTTAATACCTTCCTGGTTCTTGGCTACAACCGCTTGAATACGCTTGGATTAGAGAGCTTTGAAGATTAAAAAAATTCATAAAATGAATGTAACCTATATTACCCGGAGCCTTTGTTACGAGTCTATTGACACCATATATTAAAATCGGTTCAATAGTTTAGACGCTACCGTGGATCATATAAACCTATACAAAAAGAGCCAAAATACGATCGGGTGACAGGTACGTAACGTAGCTATTACAGCAGTCCACAAAAACATTTGGTCCTACCCGGGAATCGAACCCTAAACCTCAAGCACAGCAGTCACATGCGCTACCACTGTGCCTAGTGGCGCAGGCAGTCTAAAGTCTAGTACTTGACTGTGTTAACCTACATATTCACCATTTTTCAGGTCTTAATTGTAATGTATTTTACATATGTTACTATTCCTCGAATGTAGGAAAAAAAATGTTTAGATATACCAATCGTGTTTCATGAAACTGTTGTGTGTTGGCTTTCCAATGGCTACAAAGATACATCGTCTCGAAAGGATAATACATTTCTCGCAGCATTTAGGTCAGGAAACTCCCTAGATGGTAGAAACATGCGAAACAACAAATAAAACACTAAGACAAACTGTCCCACTAACATAACATTTGCGTCCCGCGAGTAAACCGGAGTCAATAAAAGCCGGCCAAATCTGAAAAAGGTTAGCTTTGTTGTTATTGTACTCGTAAATAGATAATAGTTAATACTACATCAAAATTATTATTATTGGTAGAACAGTTATTGTTTAACAGTAGGGAAAACTGTTACACTATTTTCTTAATCTAGAAATTTTCGAGATGTACTATATATATATTCAATATTTCTTGTTTAGTTATTGTATATATAATGTTTTGTCTATGAGCGATTAAATTATATTGGAATTGAACGATTGAAGTATATTAAAAAAAAATATACTTCTAAAAATTACACTTATGATACAATTATAACTTTATTTATAAATGTCGAGGCATAAGTGAATATTGAAACGATTGATAAGAAGAATGCAAAATACTTGAAATTTTAAAATATTTTATCAAAAAAGTCTCGAACTTGATTTCACTTATAAGATACACCACATTATAAAAATTGTCAGAAGCCAAAGATTGAATTCTCTATAAACTTTTCATTTTATTTGACAGAAGTCTTTCATTCACAGAGTCAACCGTGGCAAAAAAGAGAGCGATGAAGGTGTATACTGGTGTATGGCACGCAACATAGCGGGCGAGGCTATCAGTCACAACGCTTCACTGAATGTAGCTGGTGAGTTAAAGATTACTGTTCATGGGTATATCATTTGCATACAAATGTTTATTGTAGTGTGTAGATACCTTTACCACTTTGGGATTAATGTGACAAGTATGTGTTGGTGTAATTTACGGTTTAAATTCACAATATATTATTCTAAATGGGGTTATTGTTTTGCTGAATTTGAGTTTCAAATAATGTGGTGCTCTGTTTGTGATAGGTTTCCTAAAAGTCTCTTCTCTTTATAGTTCTTCGTGATGAGTTCAGGGTAGAACCTCGAGATGTCCATGTGGCAGCTGGAGAGCCAGCTGTAATGGAATGTTCACCACCTCGAGGTGTCCCTGAACCTTCTGTCCATTGGATCAAGGATGGTCATGTTTATGACGTTGAAGTCAATGGCAGGTGAGAAAGCACATAACTACAAAAATTTTAATTGTTTTGATACTTATATTACAAAGAAGTAGATAGCGGTACTTGATCGTCACTGCCCATAAAAACTTGTCATGTCAGTGTTTCGTCGCTATGTAAGTTCAACACTTAGTAATTTATATATGTATACTCCTTTAGATTTATTATATGTATGAGTAGTTTTGAATAGATATATTATTTCAGAGTAACAGTAACAGATACAGGAAACTTAAAGATCTTAGAAACGTTACCCACAGACAGCGGTCTGTTTAGATGTGTAGCGTCGAATATTGCCGGAGAAAGACAGTCGCGCGCTGCTGCACTTATCGTACAGAGGCGCCCGCATTTTGTTGTAAAGCCCACCAACATCACTGCACTAGTTGGACAAACTGTTGAATTTAATTGTCAGGTAAATACTAAAACGACCATTTAACACATTAGTTTTAATTCAAAAATTGTGACCTTAACCATTTCTCTCGCTTTATAGAGCTATGAAACGAGCGTAAAAATAACATGGGTCAAAGAAGACGGTACTTTACCATCTCATGCCAGTATAATCCGCGGGCTATTACGGTTAGAACATGTGTCTGCAACTGACGCTGGCGTCTATTCCTGCAGAGCGGACAGCCATGCCGGCACCAGTATCACAAGCGCTACACTCACAGTTTACTGTAAGACAGTCCCTATTTGAATCAATTTTATTGCAGCAATAATCCTAACAAATGTCTGTTCTATTTTAATGCGGCCATCTGTTTTAGCCTTACCGCACTTCACGCAGATACCGTCCAATCTGACCGCATGGGAGGGCGATGTGGTTTCTATTCCATGTGAAGCTAAAGGGTTGCCTGCACCGACTACGTTTTGGATTCTTGAAGGAACCCGAGATTCTTTACTTTTCCCGGAATGTACGAAAAGTAATTCGAGCCTATTATATTTGGATGGGGCCAGGGCGGAACACAGCGGGAGAGTGATTTGCACAGCTGTCAACGCAGCTGGCAGTATTATGCAAGAGGCTTATCTCAAAGTGCTAAAAAAAGGAAACAATGAACTAAAAGAACCTTCTTTGGATCATGAATATAATGTCGAATACGAACGCGACGCACATATGACGCAATACGAATTAGTACAAGCGAGAAAATACTTGCAACAAAATGTGTTAGTTTTGAGAAGGGTGGAAGCTTTGTCTTCTACGTCTTTGAAAGTTGTTTGGGATGTAAGTTATATTTGACATATGTTTGCATAGTATAATTAATAGTTAGTATTTTCTTTTCCATTTCATATCTTAACATAATTTGAATGGTATGAATTAAATCTTTTAATATATGCATTATTAACATATGAATGTTATGGAATATTTCAATATTAAATTCTGATTTATTTATAGGTGTTAACCGACTACAATGAATACTTAGAGGGTGTTAAAATTTGGTATAATGGTACTACACTGAATTGGCGGAACGCGACTGATGAGGAAATTACGATATTAAACCCTCGTTCGGATGCTATTTTGTGCTCAAATGGGTCTCTAATGAATGTCGACAATAGTGGGTCATCAAGCTATAGTCTAACGGGTTTGATGGCTTTCACACAATACGATATATTTTTGATGCCTTTTTATAAGATGCTATTAGGAAAACCTTCCAATTTAATGTCAGGATACACAGATGAAGACGGTGAGAAACTTTACACGTACTTTTTTTTGTTCATATCGTAGCTTTTCGTTTTACTCAATTCTTTTTTGTCTGTTTATTTATTTATAATATGGTAAGATACTTTATGGCTTTATGCTTTTTTAGTACCCTCAGCGCCGCCCCGGAGCGTGACGGCTGGTGTAATAAATGCAACCTCAGCGTGGATACGTTGGGAACCACCACCTGTAAGCACGTGGAATGGAGAACTTACTGGATATTTGGTGAGTATTATTTCACATATGCTATTGTTTTGTAATAATAGTGGAGGATAAATAAAACTATAAATTATTATTATTTTAACGAACTTTATTTAACTTCAGATATCAAAATTCCCGTTGTTTTTTGATGTAATTACATTTTTTATGACTTTTTAGGATTATTATTTTGCAGTACAGATGCAAATGACACAAAAATAAATATTTTTTATTAAAGTCTTGCGACTGCGTAAGCATTTTAAATCAACCATAATATATTATTTAAACACTTAATGGTCACCACATGGCTATTGCAATTTAAAGTGCATAAGTGCATGACTCGTGTGTTTATTTTGTGCGAACATATTTGCTTTTGTGCGGTCAAGAACGTTGACACAACTACGATTGGACTAAGAACCTTGTAAATACAGATTGAAATACGCGTGGGTGGAAGTACTGGCGGTCGAGTGGTGGGGCAAATGTCTCTTGGTGCTCGTACGCGAGCTGCAGCAGCGAGCTCTTTACGGACCGGCGGAAGATACAGCGCTAGAGCCGCTGCTGTCACGCGCCGTGGTCACGGACCCTTCAGCGCACCCGCCCATATACACATGCTACCAACACATTCTCAGAGACATTACGTACAGTGAGTATTTGATTATATTTAGAAAATTTCGATTTAAAAATTACATCTAAAAGTGTACATGTACTATTTTGTACAGCCGATTTTTTACTTTTCTAGAAAGAAAAGTTTCGCTGCTCTCGGCAATATGTGTCAGAATATTAAAACAAGATTAGAATTTATTAAAACCATGCTGTAAGACCTAATGATTTTTGTTGTTCCTGTATTAAAATTAGTTTAAAATTTAGTTTCACATCTAATTAGATCCAAATATATACACAGTATGTCATGCACAGATTCATAATACGCTAAGGTTGGGCTAAAATACAAAGTCTTTTCCTCGAGTGGGCAGGGTGGCAGCACGGGACCCTTTCCTTCCGGCTGACGCAGGTGCTTTCCGGGCACGGTTGCTTCGGGAAGTACCTGCACTCGGTCGCACGGAGGGAATTGAGTCTCGTCTGCCACCACTGTCACTGCAGTTTTACCGCGGTCGCGACCTTCTGCGAGGAAATCATCTCGCAGAAGGAGGCGGCGGAGATGGCCCGGGAGGACGATCTCCAATCGGACCCAATCCACTGCCGGCGAACCGGACGGCGGAGGCACGCCTATCAGCGCCTCATGCCGCCCTGAGTGTGGCCGCGGATGGGCGGGACGGGTTTTCCCCTTATCCGCTTCACAGGCCAGCCGCGAGGGGGCGACGTTACGCGTGTGCCATACGTCGCCTAAATTGAGAGGATTTAACATCTAGAGACGGTGCCCGCTTCAGTGCGGGCAGTAAGAAAACGGTTCCCGGATCTCTCCCGTCTCAGGCGCAGAGTGGCACACCGTGTGGTTTTAGTCGGTTCGATTCCGACACGCCGCCCCGCTGCAAACCCCGGTGGAGTGAAGGCCCGAGGGGGTTTCCACACGTCAAAAAAAAAAGAATACGAAGTTTTTGGCATTAAGTTCGAGATGTATATTACGGTGTACACACGAGTTGAAAAATGTAATAAATTTAGTAAAAATATAAATGTATATGGTTTATACACATGTAATAAAAGTTCTATATATGTGATATTATTGCATGTAACTTCTATATACATAGATATCATTTTTGTCATCCAGGACAGAACCGCCAAAAGACACAAACATACCGCACATATTTCAAGAAACTTGGTTGCTAGCTCTTGGACTAACGTTATTCTCAGTGATCGCAATCGGCGTGTTCAGCATATACTATATAAAACGGCGAAACAACATTCAGAGAAAGAAATCCAGTGGTAATTTCTCAACGACATTTTTGTTTATTGTATTTATGATACAACTCAAGTTCGTAATTGAAACATCGCTCTTCATTGTAGGTCAAGCAATTGTCACAGCGCAGCAATGTCTATTGAATAAAGACACTATTTGGTTAAGGGATCGGCCAGTATTTGCTGCTCCAAATGATCCCAATGTAGACATGAGTAGCTGTCACCAAAGTCTTCTACATGGTTAGTATCAAACCTTATCTATTCTGATAATCGAGTGTTTACTTATTGAGATTCAGCGACATATTTCTCACGGTATAAATTGAATTGTATCACAACAGAGTGTACACGTTGAAATGTGTTCATTGTAGGCATTTATGTGCGTAAATCTCTCATCTACAACCTACATTGAATTAACATTGAAGCGGGAGTTCTTCGAGATATCTATGCCCATTGAAACGTTGAATATTAATGTATTTAACGCCTATTTAGAAATTGACACTGTAAATGATATCGTCTAACGGAGCCTACTGTATCTTAGGTGGCCAATCAACGAGCATTCTAAGCGTTGAGCCGGAATACAGTCTACCTCAGAATTCAATTCAAGGATTAGACTTATCGAGCGTTGATAGAATACGACGCGGCCCACCGGAACCCTATGCCTCCAGCGCTATTTACACAGAACTCAATTTCAAGGTATGCCCCGATAAGCTTTTCGAGAAGTACATTGTTGACTCTAGATTATAATGAATTTGCACAACTCATCCTTATCATATATCAAATACCTATAAACATATCTGAACGCCTAACCATAAATATCAATTTCCTCACAGGACAATAACGAAATAGGAGACCCGAGAAACTGTGCGGAAAGACGATCCCATAACAACAGCATTGTTAGATCGTGTAATGGAAGTATTCAATACTCGAATGGTGAATGTTCGACGTGTTGTCATAGTACGTCTAGTAGATCAACTAAAGACTACAGAGAGCCGAGACACGAGAACGCACATAATGAGATTAATGTTTTAGAGGACGACTGTGCCTCTTGTCATACAAATAGGTCCGGATCAAGAAGTAGACAGGACAAAAGCAAAGTTTGTCCTGCGACTGATTTAGAATACGACTATCCACAGTGGCACTGGTTAGGGAGAGAGAACAGTTTCAAAATTCCCATTCAGACGAGTAGACATTCGAATGTAGCGAGGTCGGAACAGGGCTGTCAAATAAATCTGTGTGATATATTGCCACCACCGCCGTATGAGGTAATTTGAACTTGTTTACAATTTTACCCTCCTTTACCAGTTTATCAGTTGTAGTAATGGACAATGCGAACATTTAAATCAATTGTATTTTTACAGAGTCCAGAAAACAAAAACATGTATGGGACACCGAATACATAAGAAAATATCAGCACGATTGAAATCAAAGCAATAATCAACATTATCTTTTCAAATTATATAAATAAGTTATAAAGTTTTAGATATGTTCAAATTGGAACCGAATCGATGATAGTAGTGTTAGTTAGACAATATTTAACTTAACGTCCGGCAAAACGTAACCATTGTAGATTGCCGTAGTAGTGCTTGTATGTGTAGATACCGTACTTTTGATATTTGTATCTCGTAATTTATTCCTAATCTATATTCTAGTCACAGTAAATAGGACTAGTTTTGACATAACAATTGCCAGAGGATTGAAAGACACGTGTTCGAACTATACTACACACATTTGCAATATATGTTATTCAACTCGTAGAAAAATTAGAAGAACACGTTATGAATGTACATGTAAACGTACTATCTAATGATTCAGAATAACGATGGATTTGTTGATTAACAGTTATTAGCTTAGAAATAATTCTACTGTCAAATGGCAAATAGAACGTTATATGGTAAGTATTGTTGAAATATTGTTCATGTGTATTTCAAGACTCATTTTTTAAGATCTAAACCTTTATACCGATTTTCAACATGAGATTTTTTTACAATTGACTGTAAACGTAGACATACTCGTAAATTTGAAGTCCTGCATTTCACTGCCATATACATTTAGGATTTATTAGAGTATTAGTTGTATAATCTTTGACTGTGATATTTATATTAAATTTGTGTATTAGAAGTAAATGTAACCCTAGTGTAACTAATTTTCTCCCGAATTTTTAAATTTTTAATCCCTCACGTAACGTAGGTAAGAGACAAGACATTTTGATCTGTATAAGAATATTTTCAGACCCAGTCCGAATGTACCGAAATAAAAATTTGAAATATAGCAAGTTTATATGAGAACCAGTATTTTATTTCTGTTTTGTTGCTGAATAGTTCTTATGAAACCTAAGTCGTAACAAACTTATGTCATTAGAATGTTAATATATAATGGCATTTTAGTGCTTTTATTAAGATGAAGATAAGGGTATGTATTAGTGGTACTAGCATCTTGGGGAATAATGTATGACAGTTACCTTTTGTTCAACGAACGGACAACCAACAAGATTATGTACCTTAAAAGAAACGAGGCACAAAACCAATAGTATATAAACATTGGTGCTGCCTTGATTACAGGTTGCCACCGAAGGCAAAAATATACAATCACGGATAGCAGGGAGCATAAGGCATCCTTTAACCTAAAAAAAAGAATAATTAAAAATCAATAGTTTCAAAAAGCCTACAAAACATAAGAAAATTTAAATTCACTTGTCCTAGCTTACAAATGACAGTTTTTTTAAAAGATGGTAAACCTAAATCTTTATATATATATATAAAAGTCGTGTTAGTTTCACTATCTAAAACTCAAGAACGGCTGAACCTATTTGGTTGAAAATTGGTGGAGAGGTAGCTTAGAATCAGGAGACGGCCATAGACATAGCGTTTCTTTTTTTTTACTTTTGCCGCGACGTTAACCGCGGCTGTTGTTGTACGGGGTAACACCGCGGGTCTCAGCTAGTAAAATTATAAAATATTGATATCCTTATTTTTACTCACATTCATCACAATTATACTCCGCTTGGAGTCTATTTGGAGTAAATAAATACCCTGGGTTAATTTTTTACCTCTTAGGTATAAACAGTGAGTATTTAGTCAGTCGCGGAAGCTTACGAGAGATCGTAATAATAACTTTTTGTTGCAGCTGACTACAGTTTATATTACCATTAATGAATTCAAATTTTTAATAAAATTTAAATTTAACAGCGTTTTTAAGTGACGTTATGTTAAAATGAGTTAGTAAATTTGTTTAACTGGATAGTTACCTTAGAAGGTTAAAGTTATATGCCAAATGGTACATAAATCTTTTTTGTACGTAGTCAGTTTTATTGAAATGAACTTCATAATGAGGATGCTAAACTACACAACGATAATCCAGAACAAATGAATAAAGATCTATCAATGAAAAATCTTACATTTCTATACTGTAAATTTGGTACCTGTAATAAATAATGAAAAACTGTTAACAACAGTTTGTCAAGTCAGAGACGTTTTCTTACTTCAAGGTGTCTGGGTCAAGTAGTTTAATTAAACAGTTATATAATTAACATTCTTAAGAACATTTCTCTTGAAAATTGTACTTTTTTCTTTCTAATATATCTTGCATTCGCAAAGTCACGCAATTTTGACTAATGTAATTGAGTAGCTGAGATAAAGCAATAACTGAACAGTATAGTAACAGTTGGATCCCCCGGTGGCTTGTGTTGCTCTATGTTTGTCAATTATAGGTTTTCGTGAATAAGCTTCAGTCTTTAACACTATATGTGAAAGTTTGAAAATTTAAAAATTATGTAGTTTAATATATTTAGCTGTATTTTATGAAGTTGACTAGTAGTAATAAAGACGCGTAAAAAAGGTTAAAAGGCATCATAAATAGTAAAAAAACAACGATTGACAAGTGCGTATAACTAGTCGTAACTGGTAAATTGTCTTTGTGTAGTCGTAAAGTATCGTAATGTAAATGTGGTTGTATACTAACTTGTCCTACTGTAGCTGATTTAATGTCTAAACGCCAGTTATAAATCTAGCAATATCAATTTATCTTGTAAGAGTAAATGATGTAATTGCATGGGAATGTAGCCTGTTAGACAATAGAAGTTACCTGAAGTTTAGAACAATTTAATGGATTTGTGAAATATGGTTTTTAATTAATCAATGTCTTTTCATCAGGAAATTGAAAACTCAGCTGTAGAATCCTGACTTTGATTATAAATATAATGAAGTAAATGGGATTTGTTTCACACAATTCAAGATATACCTCGGCAAGAAAAAGCACTATTTCAATTGAAAAGACGAACGGTTTCGGGTTAAGAGCATTTGGCAATAAATCTTTGAGCCCAATTTATTCCTGTCCTGCTTACGTATCGGCTACGTTTATTGCTACCTTTTTGTTACCGAAAGAGCTTTCCCTTTATCAGCGGTTTTTGGGAAACGACGAAGGATACGATTCCAATTATATTATTTGTGGTTTATTTTTGTATAATTCTGTTTTATTTGCAAAAATGGATGGAGACAATAACTGACGTTATGTACTATACGACAATAAAGTTTTCAAAGCCGCGTCGACCACTTTTTGGTAGGAGAAAATCTTATGGGTGTTTGATACTGATAATTTTAATTTAAACATTATGAAATTTCTAATTTTACGCCTTAATTTTACAAATAACATTCTAAGTTATAAGTTTTCACTTCTACCGGCAGTCTTTATGAGTAAGTTGAAGAATTGCTCTAATTGAATTTACTTTTGATTCTTATCGTGGGAGAGCCACGCTTCGGCATGAATGGGCCGGCTCGACCGGAGTAATAGCACAGTCTCACTGAAAACCGGTGCGAACACCGCTTGCGCTGTGTTTCACCGAGTGAGTGAGGATACAGGAGGCCCACCATCCCTCAAACGCCGGCAACGCACTTATGACGCATCTGGTGTTGCCGATGTCCACAGGCGGCGCCAATCGCTTTCCATCAGACAATCCATCTAATCGTTTGCCCATAAATTCTATTCCATAAAAAAACTTATAACACTTAACTACTTTCTTCATGGTTTAAATATTAAATCATCATAATATATAAAGCAGTAAACATGTTCAGAGCTCGTTTGATATATTAATTAAAAGTTTGTTGTTTGATTCTTATAACATAAAGAAAAACTACAAAAAATATTTTTATTAGTAAAAAGCAAAATTCTTTAAAATGTCATTTGAATATTTGCTCAAAATAATTGGGTATCAAAATCGCTACTCTCCCTAATCAATTAAGATCACGGTGTAAAAATATATACAACATAAAATAATTGCAAATCGGACTCACGCACCGAGGGTTTCATACAAACCTGTAGGTATATAAATAAAAGTAATGGTATTTTTATTGCTAAATGATGTTCATGAGGAATAAGGTAGTAAGTTTAAAATTATTACAAATATTATTATTATATGTGATGTAACTGAAAAATTATGCTTCTCGCAACTTTCCTTTGTCTATGCTATAACAAGTTACCTCGTCCCAAATTCCAAGATACTGAGTTCACGGGAATTTGGTTTTGATTTCTTTGCGAGTGTCGAAAATTTGCAGCATAAACGGCTCTATCTTTTGATTGCGTTGGCTTAGAAGTTAGGTTTTTCACAACTCCAAGGGATAATAAACCTGAGTACTTGATATGAATTTCACCTTGATACCTCCACGTGTTCCCGAGTAAAATAGTATTTACAGACAGATAGACGGAACACAAAGTGATCCTATAAGAGTTACGTTTTTTTATTTCGAGATACGAAGCTTTAAAAGCTACTAAATCTTATTAGTATCTGATGATCTCTTTAACCAATAACTGCTTAATTAATGTAAGTAAACAATTAATATCTTGTATAACTGTATCAAACTGCAACTTATATTTCGAAGAAATACGGAGAAAGGACAGATGAACAAGATAATCCCATTAGTGGTGAGTTCTACATATTATTTACGGAGAAAGGGATATTTCAACTTCGGCAAATAACATGTTCCGATCGGCGACCGCACTATCTTACATAATTCAGGCGTTTATACCTTACCATCACTTACAAGATTACTCTGGTTACTTATTTACAGTTCAGGGATAAATCTATTCTACATTAACCAACCGACTGATTGGATCTGGCATTAAATCAAATAAAGCAACTTCGGTATAAGTATAAGATGTTTTGGTCGGTGAAGTGAGTAGTGGAATAATATTTTGCATATTTGTTATCCAGATGGAACTAGATTTATTTATATTTTTTAAACTTTCCTGGTAACATTTCAATAGCAATGTGATTACAACTAACAGAAATTGTCATGACAAAATCTCTCTCTTGAGAAAATCTCAAATCCTACAGAAACTTCTTGGGTTATCATCAGTTTATTTGACAAATAAATGCGGAATTAAACGAAGATAGCCACAATAACAATTATACACAACAGTGTATCCGTATGTAATGTTGTCACGTTAATGTCACTCGACTTGCTTGCTATAAATCTGATAAACGCAAAATAAATAATGCTAGGAAAATATAGGTCATTCACTCTGCTGATATGTTATCTTTTATTGATTATATGTCCAGTAGATTGAATCCAATAGATTTTTACTATCACGTTACAAGTTAAACTGTTTAATAAATATTGAACGGACATTAAACATGATAGGAAGGATGTTGTTTGATAAATGAATGAGAAATAAAATTGACAATGTTGCAATACTAAGGACTAACTTGTGTACATAATGATAGTCTTATAGTATGATAAAGGCTTCATAATCAAATTGAAGGCGCTCATAGCCCAGTTGCACTCGGTGATTAGAAACAATCACCGAGGGTAAGCAACGACGGCGCGGTCAGAACCTGGATTGGTGATCGATGGCAGCTTGTTACCTTGAGCGTCTCCGTGATTCGGAGGTTACGTTAAGCATAGGTCCCGGTTGTTATCATACGATAAACGTCGTGATGCTTAGTTGGAGGCCTTCGGGCGGCTTAAAAATATCCAACGGCAAGATGACGTAGCCACAACGTTGTCTTGCCAGTCCCCAACCCGCACTTGGCCAGCGTGGAGACGTATGGCCTTAACCCTCTCCTGAGAGGAGACCCGTGCCTAGCAGTAGGACATTATGGGTTGTTGATGATTGATGTTGTTGAATCAAATTGAAAACGTTTACATGTATAAAATAACAATATACATGTGAAAACTCTCTGAGGATTTTGGAATCAAATCGACTAAAACCACACAATGCACCATATTGCCCTTGATATAGAAATCATCATAGCCGTGGACTCCTATGGGCTTTTGATGATGAAGTGTATTAAAATAAATAAAAATTTAGTAATTTTGTTACAAATGAGTTTATAATATACATTTAGAAATTAATATTACTAGGTGTGACTGTATATGGCGCTCCGTGCTATACAAGTTGTAAGCTAGTGGAAATAAAGGGGACTTGGAACGTCTGATGTTTCTGTACATTTATGGTGTGTACGTCCGTCACACACAATAAAATCGCCGTAATTTTTATGTTTCATAGAAAAGCGTTCAGAAGAATAAAAATGTCACATGCATAATAAAAATTATACAAGTATAAATTAATTTATTACCAGTTTTATAGTCATTTGCGGAGCTGTATTGAAATAAGAACATACTTTATACTAAACTTGAGAGCATGTTTACAGATTTTTTTACTAAGTATTGTTAAGTGCTATACACAAAAATAAATACGACCAAAGAAAGTGTTGAAGATACTTTAATTATAATACTTATCTTAGTTATATTTACAGTGTATCACAAAACTAAGTATTGCAATAAATGTATTGTTTCTTCTTGTATATGAACAGTATTTCTACACCACAAGTGTGGTGTGACCACGGGTGTGACCATACTATTAAACATAAATGATTATATATTATATATTCGGTTATGAAACGCTGGTAAACGTGCTGTTGTGCCTCTAAATTTAATTTATATGAAATCATGACCTATCACCCAATGAAATAATTATTTTTTGTACAACTACAATGCCAACAAGTGATGTTACTTTTACCAAATATTTAAATTCGATTCAATACACTAATACTTTCACACGTGGTTTGAAAATTTATATCTCTTTTGAAATAGGTTTTGACCCGAGAGTAGGCGAACCCAAAAGGAATATGTAGGTAATATACATCTGGCAGACTAAGTATGTTTATATGTTTCAGTGATACACTGGAACATGTAAACATACTTAGTCTTAGTTCAAAAACTACTAATCCAATTTTAATGAATGAAGTGTCAGTAGATTCATAGTAATGATCCGGGTAATCTAAGCTATTTTAATTAGATTTTTTAGTATATATTATTATATTATTTGTTATTTTTTTTAAACATTCGCTTATTTATAGTTTAGGAGCAAAGGAAACAACATGTCAACTGATGATATGTGTCTCTGTCAGAGAGTTTAGAAATTTTTTTTTCCAATTGATCCCCCCTCTCCCTTCCTCTACAGAACAACACGTGCCGGCCTTAGAAGTCACCGCTTTAAAGTGGAAGACATACATTCTCGTACTCATCGCTTCGGTAACTCCTTCCTGTGCCAAGCGGTCAAAACCTGGAACTCACTACCAGCGCACGTGTTTCCTTCCCACTATGATCCCGGGTCCTTTAAGCGGGGCGTGAAATAGTGTGGGTCACCATGTTGCATTGTTCTTTTTCGCATTGAGGATGGTGACCACCACTTTTGGATTCTGCTCATGCTTTCCATCAGGCAGGGCAGAGTCCTTTTGGCAGCTTAAATATAAAAAAAAAATGCATTTCAATTAGGCTGCATTATCACTCGGGATTAGGCAACATATTTTAAGGTTATCTTTTTAACGATTAGAGAGCAAACGAACAGATGAGCAGATGTAACGTTCGATGGCAAGCAACTACCGCCCATGGACACCCGCAACACCAGAGGCGTCACAAAGTGCGTTACTGGCGCAAGCGCTGTTTCACACCTGTTTTCTGTGAGTATCACTCTTTGAGCCGGCCCATTCGTGCCGAAGCGTGGCTATTCTGCTGCAATGCCTGCCATAACAGGATTTTCCCATAGTCTGAAAGCCTGCTACTGCTAGTCCATCAAAATTAAAAAGAAAAACAGTCTTAAAACAGTATACAAGTGCGTTTGTTAAAGCGTCATATTTATATATTGTCCAATGATAAGCAACGTTTCTTTATATTCTACGTATAAAATGTATGTACAATAGAGAATAAAATATTTAGAAAGCTTTGAAAGGAAAATAGTATGACCATTATGACCAGTGAAGAGTATACGAGATTCTAAAATTATCCATAAATATAATATTTAAGCTTACTCTTACCTCTCAAGCAGACAAACAGGAAACTGCCTATAGAAATTATTTTATGTTTGCATTGTTAATTCGATCACCCATTGTTAGTACTTTGTAATAACAAAATGGCAGTTTTCTTAGAAATGTATCCGTTGTCCATACATGTGTTATGTTACATTTAGATACTTAATCAAATGCAAGCAAGAGCGCACTATTTTTACAAATATTTGCCAATCAAATTGAATCAATTAAGTAATGAAAGCCTAGTCACTTAGTCGTTAAAATTACAACAAAATAGTTCCGGAGGTGTATTACTAACGTGAAACTTTTCACAATTGTGTAACCTGTCCATTTATCACTGCATGAGTAAAATACTTATATTAAAATAAGAAAAACAGTCTTGTGTTTCCCCTTATTATACCCACTAAAACAATAGGTACCTATGCCAGGTACCTATTGTTTTAGCCTTAATTAACAAATACTTAAAATTACTTTTTCTTAACATTATTAGACGTCTCAGTAGATACGTATTCAAATGCACATGTTTTTGTGTATTCTTGTGACAATACATATGTGTGCCAAGTTGAGTCATTATTGTATTTACTTTCACATATTTTCTCGCTACAAAATAATGAAATGTAACATAAACAGGGTGTTTTAATCAATATGAAAGAAAAGAATCACTCAAATGTATGTACGCGCATAACTTTCGATCGACTGCACCAAATTGGATAATTCTGTTTTCTATGTGTTAGTTATTGTTGGGACAAGGTCTGTGTAGAAGAAAAGTAAAAGATAGCCGGAATAGCTTTTTTTGTATGCGACTGTGTACACTACTGAAAGAAATATATGGCGATAAGAAATTCGCCGGGTAAGCTAGTACATTATTATTATTGGTACTTCCTGGTACGGCCGGGTTGTTGCTGTTGATGAAGTCAATTGTGTGCGTTCTACTTATAGCATCAATAATGTTTCTTTTTTTATTGAATCTGGGGTAAACGAGCAGACGTAGCGCCTGATGGAAAGCGATTACCGTTGGCAATGGAAGCGCGTTAACTGTATCACTCGTAATTTTTTTTTAATTTAAGTATTAAATAACTTTTTAAATATTTAAATATATTTTGAATAAATCATTACATAAACTTTAATAATCTTTAAACTAAATCTTGGTTGAACAAACCTACAGACAGACCTAACAATTTACATAAAATTTTATACGTAACTAGCATTCTGCCCGGCTTCACAGGGCAGTCGCTGAAAAAGTCGATCCGAGAAGGATCGACTTTACTATAATTATAATCATGTTCTCCTAGCCAATTACGTCCACGGCGGCCAGTCTAAACGGCGACCAGCTAACTACGCAGGAGATATTATAGTACACAAGTGTGTGCGCAAACAAAGGTGAACTCTCTGTTCCCTTTCTCTCATAATCCTGTGGGAGGGTTAACCGTCACGATCGGGGAGAGATCATGCACAGGACCGACGCATTACGTGCTCTCTGAGGCGCGAGATTTCAGACACCATACCCCAAATTTCGAGCTATTATTTAGTACTTCTACAAACAGAAAAACTCAATAATCCTTTTTTTGGCCCGACCCGGAATTTGAACCCGAGACCTTAATCGGCAATCGCATACGTCAACCGCTAGACCAACGAGGCAGTCTATTATAATATGCATGTATTATACATATAAGCCTTCCAGTTGAATCAATCTATCTATAGCTGAAAAAAGAATTCGTCTAAAAGATTTAAGGGAACAGACAGTGGAACCCAGTTCATTTAATAATAGTTACAGTTTCGAATAAAAGTGTACATCGTAATGTACTTGTCAAAATAATCAACCAAACCTATAATTTGTGTGTTTTACACATTCAAGATTTTCATTACTTCAATCACCATCTGCCATCACACGCGCCGCCTTTCACGATAAATTGCATATTTTAATAAACCATATTTTATGTTTTCACCAAACTCATTGCTTATTAATATATCACGGAGATAAGTATCCCAAGGAAGCTAAGAGCTGAAATTAATCTGTAAGTATAATTTAAGTTAATACAATACATATCGGCTTCGGGAACATTTCTATGGGGTAAAGTATTTATCTTATGATGTTGATCGAATATAAGGTTGGTTTGAAAATTGCATAGCGTCTTATTTGAATATTTTGTGATAAAACATTGTAAATCTGTATTTAGCGTGTATTAACTTTAAATATTTAATACTATCTACGTCCCACGGACTTATCCGCGGCTTACAATACCATAGATACTTTTCCCAAGGGAGCATTACATATATGTAGTCTCTTAACTCCATGCATATTAAATTTTAACAAATATGCAAATACACTTAAAGGTTGTCATGAACATCTATGGCAATAATTATTAGGAAGTTAGTGCCCTCAAATACACCGATAATTAATTCAATCTTCGACTTCAGTAAACCCTCAGGGTTGCGGAGGTCCGATGCCAGTCGCTCCGTGGAAAAACTGATATTCTTGCAAAACCGGTTGAACTAGTAGCCGACCGCAAATAATCTTGGTAAAATAATAAAGGCTAGGAAGATGCTGATGCAAACACACTCAAAAGCTATCGCCTTTATTATAATCCGTGAATATAAACCGTACACGCGGCAAAGTCGCTGGTTAAATCTAGTTTTAGCCAGCGATTTTGCCGCGTGTACGTCGGTTATCACCGTAATAAGTATATCTATGCTACTTGCTGATAATGTAGCTTTCAATTGGTGAAATAATTTTTAAAATCGGTCTAGTAGCTTAGGAATGAATGAGTGACACAACCAAACAAACTCACATTCGCATTTATGATACAAGTTGGGATCATAATGATTAAAGAATTATGAATGATTCTTGCATAAAATAAACTTTATTAACTAACCATTTTCATCAGTAGTATTCGTTTAAGTACTAAGATATTATATGGATAGCTAAGTATATTTCCCCTTTTTACTGCACTAATCCATTAAGCCTCACATGAAAACTTTATACTTAAAACCAATAAAAGCAACCGGACAGGTATTCGAGCACTCTCTTTGCCCTGGGGTGCAAGTCACCTTCCCGCTTTCTACTGAATTTTGCAGTGACCTGTGTAAATGCACGTCATTATCTATTTTATTTATGGTGAAGGGATATTGTAGGAGATTCTATTTGTAATAAACATGTGTAACATTCTTTGGACATAAATAAAATTATATTTAATTATTTAGTTTTGTAGCTGTTGTTTCGTTTCTGATGTCATTAATCATTATAATATGTTTAATGATAGATAAGCATTACAGTACAGATATGCAGATGCTTATTATATCTGTTAGTTTAGTAGTTAGTGTACTTAGAAATATTTAAATGCATGTTTAACAGCAGTCTAGTTATCATAGTGCAGACATCGTTTCATTTGGGATCAGATAAGCTTGTGTGACACCGTGAGAGAGTCACGCTTAGGCACGAATGGGCCGGCTCGACCGGAATGATATCACGGCCTCACAGAAAACCGATGCGAAACAGCGCTTGAGCTATGTTTCACCGAGTGAGTGAGGGTACCGTAGGCCTATATTCCAACCCCTCATCTCATCCCCCTTCCCGTTTTCCGACGGCCGGCAGCGCACTTGTGACGCCTATGGTGTTGTGTGTGACCCAGCGGCGGCGGTAATCGCTTACCATCAGGCGATACGGCTGTTCGTTGCTCCATATTCCATATAAAAAAATGTGTGATATTTGTAAAAAAAATAAGACCAGGATAATATTGTCATGTCAAATCATGGAGTATGATGAATAATTTTTGATATACATCCTTTGATATTTATCACAAAGTATTGCATTTTTGACCATTATTAAACAGTAAGATGATGATGTCGAGTTTTAAGCAGGTATTAGGACTTGAGTAAATTTTAACTTGTGTATTACTATGGACATATAATTCGATTTCAATGATATTCAAATCATTGAAATCGAATTGACTGAGATTATACCTTTCAATATGAATAAAGGTATTTAAGACAAAACCCTTGTCAGTTGAGGACAAGGGTCTTGACGTAGGCATAGAGAGACAGACATATAATGAAGTGACCATAGAGCGATAACCTTTACACAATTACTTTGTTAACTTTTAGGTATACAAAACCTTAAATAGGTAAGACTGCTTTTGAAATCTTACTTGGGGAAAGCTCTTAGGGAAAGACTGCACGTTTGGCCTAGGGTTTTAAGCGGTCACCGCGCTGCTTCCTATTGAGCCAAGTGTTGTGGGTTCATTGTGTTGATCCACGAATTGTTGTTCTGAGTCTGGGTGTTAATTGTGTCCAATTCATGTATGTTTGTAAAGTCGCCCGAAACACGGGACTTATTCCCAATGCGGAAGTTGTTTCTTTATAACTGAAATAGTATCAGAACATCTCGACAGTAAAATAAAAATGCCTGCAAATTAAAATTGTTGTGAATATTGAATAATTTCCTTTTAATGTTAAGGAGATTCGTGATGATTTTATATACATTACATTACATACAGATTTTTTTTGTAATGTTTTCAAACTTATGTATGTAATTACTAGTTATTTCAATAGTTACAATGAACACACGCAGCTTTCTAGCTTACTAACTAGAGCATTACAGAGCCCTTCTTGTTCTACCACTCGTTCGCAGAAGTGGGAGTAGAACTTGAAACGGTTTCGTGACTAAAACAAGTTAATTTATACAGAAGCGCGAGTTGTGGTCTATATTTAATTGTTCTTGACGGTAACACATAAATCTTGGTGAAATCCTGGCGGAAGCAATTTACATAAACGCCGTCATTTCACCTTATACTATCTTTAATCGTGCTCAGTTGTATGGTAATATGGTATGGTGGGACTGCAAAGCGTTATCTTTGTAATGGAGATTAAAATTACTAGGAAAATACTAGTTTAACTATCACTTTTTCGGAATAATCTCAACAGGTATGGCCATTTTAAATTAAATCATCAGTCTTAATTTGTTTGATATAAACATAGAACATACCTGAGAGTGATGCTGTAGATGAACTTAATTCATAAATATTTTAAAATATGTTAAACCGTGGGAGAGCCACGCTTCGGCATGCATGGGCCGGCTCGACTGGAGGGATACCACGGCCTCACAGAAAACCGGTGTGAAATAGCGCTTCCGCTGTGTTTCACCGAGTGAGTGAGGATACCGGAGGCCTAAAATCCAACGCTTCCCCTCATCCCCCTTCCCATCCTCCAAGGTTGGCAACGCACGTGACGCCTCTGGTGTTGCAGGTATCCATGGGCGGCGGTAATCGCTTACCATTAGGCGATACGTCTGCTCGTTTGCCTAACCTATTCCATAAAAAAACTAGTTTATGCCCGCGGCTCCGCCCAAGTATATGTCGGTTATCGCGGCAAATAGTAGCCTTTGTGTTATTCTGATGGATAAGCTATACTACAAAGTTTCAACTAAATCTGTTGAGTGGTTTTTACGTGAAAGAGTAACAAACACCCATACTTACAAACTTTCGCGTTTATAATATTATATTAGAATAAACGATCCTTTTTTGTTTTTTTTTAACTGGGGTAAATCCTCATGTATGTCCTCCGCCCTGGGGAGAGGGCGAAAGGGTTTGTCAGACTTTTACTGACTAAAACCCCCCCGGTGTTCCGTCTGTCACCTACGCCAGGGATCACGGGAACTTAAAAGGCATCCGCAATCCCCGACTGGTGCCGGCCCGCTGCTGCGGACCACATCTCGTCAGCGAGAGCAGTGAGGTATTTGACTCCCCTCGAGACTTCAAAGAGGGGCGCACAGGAACACGAAGCGTCGCCACCTCGGGTCCAATTGGTTGGGGGCGACGAACAAGAATAAATGATCCTGGATTACAATTGTCTGGCAAAATAAAACGAGCATTATACCAAAAAGGTGCTATCCAAACATATAGCTCGACTCTGTTAGTATTTCTAAACAAATTCTAAATAAATACAGATCATGAAAGTAGCATTAACGTAGCCAGGTGTATAGAAAAAATATATTGTGCAGTTATTATTTTAACATACTTATTCCTAAGTATAAAAGATGCAAATAGAATTATTGAATAAAACTATCAGCTAAATTCGTTCACGCTTTACCGTTGTTTAATGTCATGCATGCTGCCATAAGAACCATCAACATAGAACAGTAATGAAAAAGTAAAATTAAAAAAAAAAGATTAATATGAAATTTTTTCGTTGTTTTCATATAAATGGCTCATAACTACACTCAAAATACTCTGGACATACCAGAAGCGTCCTTCTCTGTAACAAAGCAACTAGCTTAATCCTGAAAGTGTAGCAGAGCGTGAAGCGTCGGTCGAAGGTCACAATTAGACGAGGCGTTTAATTATAAAATTCACGGTAACAACGTGGCTTCACCTCCCCTTGTCTTTCACGGGATTCCTCAGCACGGACCATGATACGTTAATGGTAAACTAGCGATTTAAAAGTATAGTCGTATAGTAAGTAAGTATATACACAAGTTCTTTTACCATATTTTGATGAATTCAATGATATCTTACTTCAGATTAAGATTTTAGGATAAATAAAGCGTTATGTACTAAATGTAAAACTTCGTTTGACTGTTTCAAATGTCGATTTTTTTACTTTTGTATTTTTATTCATGCTTCTGATACAAATGTTTTAGTAAAACTTCTATCGTTACGATATATTCTCAGTATTGATAATGAAAATCACATACTCTTTGTTAAATTCATTTCATTAGTTTGTTTTCTTTTTCATTCATTTTTCTTTAATATTATTTATTTTTTTATCACAAAAATCTAATGTAGTTTAATCTTTCTGCACTGTCGCTTTTACTTTATTTTATCCCTATAATGTTTTATTACTTGTTTTGTTGCTCCCAATTTCTCGACACATGCATCAAACATTCATTGGGTTCTACAAATATCAAATTTATTATAGTTTTTAACGAATTCTTTCATATGTCTACAAAACCCGAATATGTTCTTTCAAGAAGTTGCATGGCTTAGGATATTATCCATATTCCATATACAGAAGTAGGACTTTATCTAGCGATATTCGCTTTTACTTAGTTACTATGTCCCGGCCTTATTTCGAGCTAGGGTTGTCTGTAACACGATCGTAGTATTATCATCAAACTCAATTGTTACGTAGAGAACTCTTGTGTACACGACAGAGGTTAAGCACTATCTATACTTCATTATATTATACTTCACTACTATATACAGGTGTAAGGTGAGCTAACATGTTAGGTTGCAATTATAGGTTGATATGCTGTTATAATATTGTTGTAGTAGTTAGTTATTGTTTGTTATCGTGTTTCTAAGGTGTTTCTAAGCTAAAGCAATAATTTGGTGATATAGTTTTGTAATCGTCTAAATTGTAGTTTTTTTTTGTATGACGAGATGAGATTCATTTCTCTACAAAGAAAAAATAGAAATTATTCACACAGTTCTCAGCGGAAGTGGTTTCGTTATTACGAATTTAGACCAATATTTTGTATGCTATGAATAAGTTTAAGCCGAACGACGAAATCGAAGAAGACGATTGACCTGCAGAAAGAATGACTAAAGTTTTTAATGACTATCTCTTAATTTTAAAATGGTTCATATAATTATAAGTAGTTGATTTTTCGCTACTGCTTGCGATTATAGAGCAATTGTATTACAATATTAGTAGTTTAAGTTTTTAATAGATATTTCTAGAAATTTATTTTGTTTAGTGATAAAGTTAGAAGATAGTTTTCTTCGCTTTGAAATTCAGTTCGCCATTAAAAGTTGTGTTCATTTAATTTTTTTTTTAATGCCCTTTTGAATCGACTACACGGTTGGCCTAGTGGTCGCCACACCGCTTCCTACTGCGCCAAGTGTTGTGGGTTCAAATCCTACACGGGACAACACTTTGTGTGATCTATAAATTGTTGTTCTAAGTCTGGGTGTACTTTGTGTCCGTTTCATGTATGTTTGTAAAGATCCCCGTGACACAGGAATCACTTTACAAATGTTCGCCAAAGTTCTTTATTGGAGTCAAACTTTAAGAAGTATAATGACACAACAATAAAGCCAAAACTACGATTTTATATTCTCACTAAATGAAAATTCATCATTAACTAAAGCGTTCATTTACTTTTATAAAGTAATTTCCCTAAGGATCGCTCATAAATGAAAGAGTGGCAATTTAACTGAATTAATGACAGATTAAAGCATAAAGTGCTTTTAATACACACAACGATAGTAACAGCGATAAGCTATTATTACCTGAATGATGCTCAGATCATCGACATGAAAGCGTTCATATTAAAAAACTTTTTAAATTGTAGTTGCTTTTATATTTTCACTCGTAGTCTAGAGTCAGTCTATGACATAATAGATGCCTCCTAGTACCTTATAGGTAGATAGTCTGAAATCCTAATATTTATCATCAGCTTATGCAGTCCACTGCTGGACATAGGTCTCTCCAATATCACGCCACTTGGTTCGATCCTCGGTTTCTCGCATCCCGCTCCTGCCAGCCATCTTGCGCAGATCATCGCTCCACCTGGACTGTGGACATCCCACACTACGTTTGCCGAGAAGCGGTCGCCACTCTCAGCGGTCAATGACTACGAAGTAATTACAGTTGGGGTAAACGGTTTCTCGAGTGGAGATATTTATCCATTCCACTGCCCCTTCAGCTTGCTAATATTAACAGCTTTAAATAAGTCACTGCTGGAAGTAAACCTTTCTTTAGAAAGTACCCCGATGTTCAGACGAGTTACTATGTTTGCTCCATTAATGGGCTCTTTTTACCCGATTGCGAATGAAGGAGGGTTATGTTTTTCGAGAGTAAGTATGAATGTATATTTCTTAGGCACGCCCTAGAATCTAAACGGCTTGATGTATTTTATGTAAGTAGTATCAATAGAATCACCTTTGTCGTGAAAGTGACACTGGGTACATCAAAATAAAAAATAAATAAAAAAAACGCAGTCGGGTTTTTTTATTCATACATATACTTGAAAATATAACTCTCCTTCTTTCACAGTCGCAGGTAAAAAATGAGCAAAGATGATTCAAACACGAACATGTTTTAATATCATAATTATCTATTCTAATACTTAATATTTGAGTTTAGTTTAAGGTTATTTGCACCGCAGCCCCAAAACGAGGAGTACAATATGAGCGGTCCGTGTTGTTTGTCACACCTGGCTCTTGTTACATTAATTTAGTTAGATCCCTTTAATAAATTGAATTAATATACTACTATAGTTCCTCTCTAAATTACTAAGTACCTTGATATCCTTTTTAATAACTTACTAATGAAAAACTACACCAAATTAAGCGGATGACTCGTTGATTTGAGTATATGATACTATTTTGAGTTTACGTTAGCGCGCGATAGTTTGATTTTTATATCGTTCAAAATTATGAAGTTGGATTTTTATTACAATAGAGTTTAAAAAAAAGTGAAAAGAACCATAATGAGAGGTATCATCGGTTCGTTTATCCCCTGTACCATATATATGCAATTTTACTGATAAAATCATTATTATGCTAGAAGCTATTGTCACCTTATTCATTAAAATTCAGTAATTTAGGCGCTACTTTGGAAGTTACAAGTATATATAGTTTGTTTATTTCGTCAGTCTACACAGACTGCTAAAAATATTACCCTTATTCTAGTACTCTCTCTCTCTCACTATGTAGGAAAAATGAAGGTGCAAAAATATCCAAAATAAGTATTTCCTAATAAAGTTTGCTTTACCTTATTTTTTCTGGATCTTTAACCACCTACACCCCCATGAATAAAAACACCAAACCCGGAACTCGAAGGTGTTGCCATTATTAACACAACCAGTAACAGTCTTTCCATCAAGGAAAACAAACAAGGAAAAACGTTTATAGAATGTTGCTTTAGTGTGTACGTAAAATATTTAGATAGACCAAAACCGACTCAGTTATTATATACCAAATAAAAAGACACTCTTTACTCGTATTAGAAATCGTTGAAATCATATGGCTATGTTGAGTAGGCCCAGAGCGTTGTTGTGTCAAAACATTTGTATATTTTTGGTCAGAATACATTTTAACTGTGCGGAGTGTAGCGTGTAAAATGCTACTGTCGCAATAAAAGGGCTACCGTTATAAATCACATCGTTTTTAATTTGTCTAAAGACATTCATGGCCTACGTTTAATGGTTCCAAAGTATTTTTCCCCTTTTATTTCGTTTATTCCCTTCCGAAGTAATAAAACATAGGTTGATGTTCAAATAGCTGTCAGTGAAGATCCCGTCGCGTGAGGATGTGGGTCTTTATAGTAAAAAGAACCTCGCTTTATTCTGCAGAGTATTATCAACTCCTCTCTGATTTCCCTTTGTATTCAAGTTTTGTTTTTATGTTCGATACAAGTTTACGACGATGAGAATGTTCTGGCGTAAACTTACAGAGATGAAAGGAAAATTAACGAAATATTTTATTTTTATAGAATAAAAACGAAATCACCTAGTTGCAAATGTTTTATGCAAGTTATTATAAACATATACATAAAATCGTTTCGCTTTATGTACATAAGGCCGTAAGACAAATGAAAAAGTGTTAGACGACTCTAATCCTTTTTCATTTGTTTTTAGAGAAAGGTCGGTTCGGTCAAAGCGACATTTGGAATGACTTATTAAAAAAAGCAGGTGACTTAATACTCACTATATTTTGACAACTAAAACTTATAGAAAGAAATAAGTAAAGTAAGAATGAAAAAAAAATAGGCTATCGTCGGCTTCAACTAGAGATAGCTTACTAAAAACAGGCGTAAGAATTTAGATTATCTTATGACAACTTTCACACGAGAAATATATCGAGTGTTGCAGGGGTTTTACATACTTGAAACGGTCATAATAATCATTCAGACTCAGAAAATTAAACAAATAGTTAAAATCTTTAACAAAAAAAACTGACTTCACGAACTAGATCAATTTGAAATAGGACTACACATTAAGCTTTCAAATAAAAAAATAATCATCAAAATTGGTTCACCTAGCTGAAAGTGCTGAGGTAACAAACAATAAAAAACATTACAGTTGAATTAAGAACCTTCTACATTGTTTTTTTTTTTTTATATTTAATCTGCCAAAATGACTCTGCCCTGCCTGATGGAAAGCATGAGCAGAATCCAAGAGTGGTGGTCACAATCCTCAATGCGAAAAAGAACAATGCAGCATGGTGACCCACACTATGGCGGCCTGGAGGGAAGGGGGATGGTGAGGGGGATAGGGGGCGTTGGATTGGGGTATGGGCCTCCGGTATCCTCACTCACTCGATGAAACACAGCGTAAGCGCTGTTTCACACCGGTTTTCTGTGAGGCCGTGGTATCACTCCGGTCGAGCCGGCCCATTCATGCCGAAGCGTGGCTCTCCCACGGATGATTAAAAATGTGGATCGGACAGAATGTTGCCTATGTGGGGATCGATAATCGTACCTACAATCCTCAAAACAGTAGGAAGCGGTGAGATAATCTCTAAAACCATCCATGAAATACCATGAATTAGTAGGTATACAGCAATATACTTGATTGCTTACCTTGTAATTAAGTAATCAAGAAAAATACTCGACCAATAAAAGAAACGATAACCATTTTATTTATGAGTACAGATAGTGAACAAAACATGTACCACGTTCAGCTGATTCACACACTGCAACTTGAAAGGGCCGATAGATTTTTATTCCGTTATCAATAGTGGGTCGTGGTAAGAGCTCTAACAAATTACCGCTTTAAGAGATACAGAGAACTGGCTGTTATCTACTACGCCCACATAGGACCGAGTTTTACGGCATTCTATTATCAGTTACCGCATTGGCAAGGCTAGAAATAAACTGCATTTACCCCCCCAAAGTTTATCGCTTTCAAATTACCAAATAAACAGTCAATTTAGAATATTACCAAGTAGTTGTTTTTGATCTTAAGGTCGACTACGTGTTAATATTCGCTAAAGGTCAATGACCTTTCTGATGTTACTTTCAAAGTAATTTGTGTTCATTAGAAAATGAAATCATATCCTGAGAATTACTATGATCCGGTAGAAAAATAACGTATTTTACAGAATTGGTGCAATTTTTTTTAAAATTAAGGAGTAATTCTAAATATGTATATATTTAAATGGGAACTTTCTATTTAAGTATCAATGTAGGAAGTTTTTACCCCAAAAATACCCAATTTTTTTTTAGATAAGCGATATACTTTTATTATACAGTTAAATGCAGTTATAATATTTTTTATACATTGACCTGAAGATATTTTACGTTTATCAATTTACAGATCCTATTGTTATCAGCCCATAGCCCAGTTGCACTCGGTGATTAGAAACAATCAGCGAGGGCAAGCAACGACGGCGCGGTCAGTACCTGGATGGGTGACCGCTGGTGGCATGTTACCATGGGCGTCTCCGTGATTCGGAGGTCACGTTAAGCAGTCGGTCCCGGTTGTTATCATAGGATAATAGTCGTGAAGCTTAGTTGGAGGCCTTCGGGCGGCTTAAAAACATCCAACGGTAAGATTACGTAGCCACAACGTTGTCTTGCCAGTCCTCAATCCGCACTTGGCCAGCGTGGGGACGTATGGTCTTAACCCTCTCCTGAGAGGAGACCCGAGCCCAGCAGTGGGACATTATGGGTTGTTGATTGTTATCAATAGAGAAAATCCTTTATCGATGTATATATGTGTATATATAAATTGTAAGTTACTTTTGAATAACTTATGTTCAAAAATTGAAACTCATAAAGATTCTAATCCTTTCGTTATTATCAATAGTAAACAATTTAGTAGATACAAATATATTGAGTTATATACATTTACTGAACAAGTAAAATAGAGAGACATTGTCACCTACTTCATCAACTTATTAAGCATCCCGTAAAGGTTTTCTTTTAAAAACAAAATAAACTCATCTGATGAAAACACGAAATAAGAATAAAATAAAGGCGCACTTCGGCTTACTATCGGGATTAAACATGTGGTCATTACATTTATGCTTAAAGAATCCTATTGTATAGACAGTAAAGTTTCATAAAAGAACTGAAATAAAAGCTTACCAGTCTAACAATAAACATTAATAATCATGGACCAGCATCTTGAGGCATTGTATTATCTGAAAACAAAATATGGCAACAAAGAATTCGGTGATCGAAATGTTATTCTTTAGATATGTTTCCCGAAAGCATTCAGTAGCTACTGAAATGTGGTTTTGCAAAAAGAGAATGTGACATCAAAGCGTTGGTCGTTGAGGCGATCCGGTCGACGGGCGAGACGTGATACGGTTTAGAAATAGCCACAGTAGTCGCAACAAGAACTGTCGTCGTCTCAGGACAAGTTTGCATTCGCCCACGGCGATGCAACTGAGAATGTCCGTGTCGAATCCACAGTGAATTATTTCAGCGGAGTGTTACGTTCCATTTCAGTGAGCGTTCTACACTGTCTTCGCTTTGCCGTCGATAATAACTCACGCGATTTCCAGTTGTCTCCATAAATTGGCTCATTAGCAACCATTCTTATTCATAACGACATCGTATACAACCTTATTTTACTTTATTCAGGTAAAAAAACCTATTTCAAAGATTATCTGTTAAGGAAACCGTATATTTTATGCAAATTCTGGAATTTTGTTACCAGTTTTCATCAAAATTATCGTGGGGGACTTTCATACATAAACATGCAGTGGCCTACTTTAATTGGCGTCGAAATTTCAAGTCTGGACGCATATGAATGTGTTGTGGTTACGTTATTGACGCCCCCTCCTGAAATAATTACACGTTATGCGAGTTCCGAAAATTACACAAATCCCCCTCTAGCGTTGAGCCGCTGAGCGTGGCGGCTCGGTGGTAACGGCTCGTTAAAGTTGATGAGAGCTCGCGCCCTCGTACCGCCTCGCTGCCTCGTCTCGACACCACCTTATACAGCTTCACGAGGCGCCTGCTGACAGCTTGACTTCCTCTCCTGACACATAAAATGAGTTCGGTGGTTCCGATTTGCCGCTCTCCATAATACTAAATATATGATAAAATCATTCTCAGAAATGAACGCGATAAGTTCATTTTAATAATATTAAAACAAAGGAATAAATTATCACAGTGAACTATAGCATTTCCTAGTTTATTACAATATTGATGTCTCCCTCTGACGTAGGTTCCACGCATATATCACGTCAATCTCAACATCAATGCTAACGCACTCGTTAAAGTTCAAAATACTTACATAGTTAGATATTCATGCAAAGTAGGTATGCGTTTGTACCGCCGATGCCGGTGATATAATAAATGTCAACGAGATCAAAATACAACCGGCGGGCGGCCGGGCGGTGGCAGGGAGCAATGCAGAGTGAGGCTTTACCGATGCCTCTAATTATATCCAACGGGCCTCAGTGCCCGTTTACACTGAGACATTAAAATTAACTGCCGAGTGCGTTTGATCTTTCCATTAGAGCATCACTATAAATAACGCTCTAATAAAAAGACTACTAAGTAATAATGAGTCAATCCCACGTTGTAAATGGCGTGATATTTAAATCAATGTATATTGTCTTTTTAGTGTTTTAATTCAACAGAAGGTACATTTGCAACCCTTGGTGATACCACTAAAAATCTCTCAACTACTCCCTATGTCTGCTTTAGCGTATTTTGGTATTTTACGGGATGTACGAAATATTTAGCTCTGTGAAATTCGTTTAACTTCACTACCGCTTCAGTATGGGCTTGATAAAATTTCGCAACGGAATGGGGCACACAGCGAGGCACGAATGAGACCAGCAAAAAGTCAACACGAGTTTTTGTTTGTTTGTTACGAGATAAAAGTCGCTCGCGCTGCATTGTTCTACAAATGGTGTGCAAAAACAAAAGACTCGCGACCGTCGCCCGCGGACGACCGACATCGGTCATAATTAATTGCAGTCATTCGCAGAAATCTGTCGACAAACAAACACACCGGTCGGGTGAAATGTCGTTTTATCACTTGCCGACGTATTCATAAATAAATCTTAATATCAATAAAGTAACTCATGTCGACTCAATTATGTTGACGGAAATATCTTGTCTTGTATTGTTAACTTAGCCGGAGAAATAGCGGGCTCGGATTTTGTGTAAATATTTCAATGCGTACCGCTTAAATATCGCGACAAATAGGCTTAGGATTAAAATAAGCTCGTAAAGTAAACTTTGGTCAATGCTGATTTATCTTGAGAAGTCGAGGAGAAATGTTAAGAAGCTAAAATCTTTCTGTTATTATTTTTGTTTATTTTGTCATTCATAAAATTTCAATAATCTGAAAATTACTGCAAAACAACTTTATTTATGCCTTAACATTATTATTTAGAATAAAGCCAAAGAAATACATGGGGTTACATACATAACGTTAAGAAGGTTTATTTTAATACCGTACAATATCTTCTACACAGGTTAAAACTGACTGAAATACCATTCTCATATATTCTGCCACGCTCTAGTTACTACGAGGAAAAAAATATATGAGCGTGCACGTAACCATGTCTTAGCACTTTTCCCATAGGGACGGCGCAGTGCAAGCTCACAGTATCACCATGATAGAGTCAATAAAACACCGAGGCACCAAGGAGCGGCGTGATCACATGAGGTAATGCAACTATATTTTCTACACCTTACTGCTTCTTAGCTTTAAATATCTCCATCCCTTTCTGTTATATGTATATAAAAAGAGATAACACTAAAACTATCGAAAGGATTGTATTATACGTGAGCATAGTCACTTCGGGCAAAGTGGCAATGAAAATCGAACGAGCTCCTTAACAGCGCAGTTTGTTCTATCCGTAAAAGCTATGCGCTTGCCTTAAACGCAATGAACATTAGTTTTTGGTGTACTTTGGAATAGAAATGTTATTTACTTTTATTAACAATGCCTTGTAAACTGTTATAATTGAATAGGTAAGCCTGTTACAAGTATGATATTATGTTGCTCCGCTCAAGACATTTTTGTTGAAAGTTAATAGTGTCCGTTACTTTAAAGGAGAAGAAAGTTTAAAAGAATAAAAATGAATACTGAACGATTTAAGATAATATCAACAGAAATATACTACAGCGCTACTATTGATTTTGATATTTTGATGTAATTTTTTTTTAGATATCAAATCTTTATCATCATATTCCTGAAGTCAGTCGAAATCTATAGGTTTTACAAAATTCCCAATAAAATATTTTTTGTGGGTTCTCTATTTTGATTTGGATAATATCCATGTTTTCGGATAGTGTTTAATATGAAAAGTAAAGTGTCTAAATAAAATAAACCCTTTAAAGACTGGTCTTACAGGTTTGTATGTAAACCATCTTACATCGTCTACTACTTATATCTTCTTTCTAGTTCGCATTAAATCCTCTACGAAATATAGGCCATAATGTAAAAACATACCAACGATTAATATCCGTACTATTTTCTTAGAAACAATGTTCCAAAAGGAAGCATTTCAACTTTATTATTGTATATTCGGGCGGCTGTTTAATCAACTGATGTTTACCAAAAAATCAGGTCATTTGTATTCTAAGTCGGATGCGTACCGTACGTGTGTAAGAAAGTGTTAAAGATATTTAATAAAAAAGACACTTTGTTGAAGCCCGGCGACGAAATACGACAATATTAAAAATATACAGAGAAGTAACAGTATTACAGTATTATTATTGCCATCAAATGAATAGAAGCTTTGCTATCAATAACAAAACACATGTTTATATTCAATTTATATCATCTAAATATTTTTTGTGAAACTGATATTAAAAAACGCGCATGAAAATACTATCGCCTCACAGCGATAATTCGAGTGTAATCTACAGTATCATACAGAAAAGCATTCACCATATCTGCTCTTTGCATACTCACATCTCATTTCTGTCATAAGGGAATAAGAATAAATAAATAAATATTTCGGACATCTATTCTCATATATAAAATTCTCGTGTCACAATGTTAGTTTCCTTACTCCTCCGAAATGACTTTACTGATTTTTACCAAATTTTATATGCATATTCAGTAGGTCTAAGAATCAGCTACTATCTATTTTTCATACTCCTAAGTGATAAGGGTTGTTTACCCTTAACATTATTTTTAATTTTTGGATAAAATTTTTTGTTTTTATTTTTCTATAATGTGGCATACATCCCTAAATTTTTACCCTTTTATCACCAACCCCTATTTTTTAATAGCCATTTTAATATTAAGGCAACGTTATCTGGGTCAGCCAGTTAATTCTATAACACACAACGCCATCTAGTCCCAAGCTAATCAGAGCTTGTGTTATGGGTACTAGAAAACTGATGTAAATACATATATACTTTTTCTTTTGTAAATACATACGTATTATACAGATAAAACACCCAAACTTCGAAATAAAACTTTTGCAGATCACATAAACATTTGGTCCGACACGGTAATTGAACTCGAGACCTCAAGCAAAGTAGTCGCATACGCTACCACTGCGCCACCGAGGCAGTCGAATACGAGTGTCATTCCATGGGTCTCGTAAGAGGCGATTAAGGAAGTATATTTTACAAGAAAATAGCCACTGCAAACAGAAGAAACACTTGAAAAATCCCTATACAAAACAGCCTGGTCAGGGTGGTACACATGGTAGACCAAAACCTTCCTTTTCAGGAGAGGTCAATTCCAATACACATTATGTGGATGGTGAAGGTGGATGATGGAAAAAAATTTCATTGTGACGTATGGCTAGCCTAATGGGTATGCTTGTTTAAAAACCTGGTGATGAAATTACTCTGCGTCTTTAAAAGTAAAAGTCTTTCGATGCTATGCTCAGTTATGTAAATAGGAAGGAACATAACACTACAATGGTAGCAAACAAATATACTATACAAACTCAACACTCCAAGTAGCACTTAGAAATCTTGTCAATTCGTATAAATCAAACATCCCGTGTCGCCGCTGTGAGAGAGCATATATATTTACGCAAACTGTCAACAGAACTAATCGATAAAAATATATATACGTAAATGGGGATTATAGAATTTAAGAATCATATGACCCTTTGTCTATCAATAATAACAAGGATGCCACTATCGGAACTATTGGAAACTAAAATATTTAAGCTGTCATGGTCAATTGAACTTGTTGAACATATCCTTGAAAATAAGAGGCAGTCTCCCTTATAAGAACAAGTATTGTATCGATTTCCTTGAATATATAGTCGTCATTACCTCCACACCTAGGTCACACAAAAAGACAAGGGAGTGTGGGTAGCACCAAAGAAAATATGGTTTCAAATGAAATAGAAAAATATCATCTCGTACAAGAAATAGACCCTTTTGAGTTACAATCTTTTATAAAGCCGCTAGTTTCAAGTTCGATAATATTAAATTTATGTTACTCAGTTTCAGCCATATCGTTTTGTATTTATTTCTATAAAATTAAAGTTCTTGCTTTTTAGTTACAAGTTTTTATTTCCAATTGAAAGATAAAAGAGAAAAGTTAACAATCATAATAACAGTAATTTGTATTTAGAATATAATAGATTTTACTTTACACCAGTTGGTAAAAGCAGGTGAAAGCTGTAGTAGCTGTAGAGCTTTATTTTCATCATCATTGACTTATCGCGGTTCGTAGGCCTTTCCCATTGCATCCCGTTTTGACCGATTGTGGACATTCAAAACCTGCTAGCTAATCTGCGCAAATTGTCACTACACATCTTACACTACATTATTTTGCTTATGTTGTTAGAAAAGTGATCGTCGAAAAAATTGATAGAAAACAATCAAGAATACCTAATCCAATTAGATGAACTGATCAGATCCGAATAGTCTTAGATATTAATCTACATGTTGCTGTTCATTCGGCCAAGGAGAGGAACAAGTGGTGAGCAAGTGGCCTGAAGATGATCATCGAGCAACAAGGGAATCTTGACCTTCAGTAATAAGGACAACATCGCGCGGCGGTACTCAGAAAAGTCTGTGACGTCACAATTACAGCATATTGCAATAATTATTAAAGGTTGGTTCAAAAAAGTTCAAGTCAGTAGTCAGTTATCTTTTACTGCCCGAGGTTCCTTTGTTCATTTTCCTGCATTCTATACAAAAAAATGACATTTGCTGTTTTATAACATAATAGCAGTATCGCACGAAACCAAATGTGTTAAAATAAACAATGACGCTTCCAATATTCCTTTCGACCTACATCATATCAAAAGAATGTCACAGGACAAATCATCACACGCTACAAAAAAGCCTCCTATCATTATGACGTGTTATTAATCATTTCGTACAATACACGTCAGTTTCGTTTAGGGGAGGAAATAAAGGAAGGCTTGAGCCATTATCCCAGCGAAATATTTGGTTTTATGGCGTTAGAAGAACCTACATATGTCGACTATGAGGATAAGATAGATAAAAGGATATTTGTGAAACTTATCTGAAAAGGATTTCTTGAAACGAATAAAGTTTGTTTCTGGGCCTAAGGCTCTTTCTTGGAACTTGTTTCGTAAGATTTAGTTATAAAGATGTTTTTACATTTGATTGTTTATATTAATACGGTTTGAAAATATGCCTCTAATAGAAATATTTATAGGCATAACCATGCAACAGCCAATACTTACGACTTTTTTCTTCAAATTATTATTAATAAAACACATAGTTATTGAGTATTACTTGTCTATAGAGAAGATAGGGTAATTATTAAATAATGAGTAATTTGTACAAAATTGTTTTATTCATTGTTTTTTTTTCAGTTATTACAAAATATTAATAGAATTAGATGGATTCAATTCGATTTGAATAACATGCTGGTTGGGTTCAGAATATATCATACAGTGGACTTATTTTTTAAAATTATATTAAATGTGTGCATCCCATAAAATTAAATATGTAAATAATATGCTCACAACACAAGCTCTGCATAGCTTGCGACTAGAAAGATGACTTTATGAGTTAGAAGTCCGAAATATTTATTTATGCTAGGTCTTGTAATCCCAACCTAACACGGGTACTAGATCCCACACACCTCTAGGAATATACACTTCTGAATAACCCACTGTACACTACACTCTTAATCTATTTTTATCAACACAATTTTCAGTGTCATTGCTAACGGCCGCCATCTGATTCATGTAAAACATCGCATTATGCGTGTCGCAGGGGTCGTTGTTCGCCATGGTTGCAACAACTCAATTATGTACGAACCTAAAATAACAGTCTACAGATTATGGGTGGTCCCATACCCGGAATAGATAGATCTAAAACAGTAATAAGCGGATCTCCGTTTACCTTTGATACCGGATTGGGACGATTGTTTTATGTTATTTGAGATATTGACCTAGATTTTGTGATTTATCGAAGCTGTTGTATTTCTTTAATAATGATTTGGAGTCATGATTGATGGTGTTAGTAGCTTTTGAATATTCGAAGTTTGATATCATGACACTGGTAGGTTTCTTTATAGCACCTTCTGCTTCTAGAATAATTTTAAATATTGCACACGATATACATAACAGAGAGTTTTAAAAGTGAGAAATTTTGCATTGAATTGAGATTGAATGAAAGATATATCTACGTCCTCTGATGCGATTTTATGTGTGCATTGTTAAAGCTCTCTCCCCTAAAAAAAATGAAATTTGTGCAATTCGTAATTTATCTTAAATGGACAATCGTTAAATCTAAACACATTTTGTTCTTATGTAAAATAAAGGGTACGATTCTATATACATGGATTTTATTAATTTATTACCAAATCGTGAAACAATAATATATTAGTGGAGCAATGGGTATTAAAATGATGAGTCTGAAACAAAATTGATACCTGTGGTTTAAGGGATTTGATTCTATGTGAAAATCCTATTTAGAAGTAATTACTAAAGTAGATATTTCTATACATCATGGAAGGGTCGATAGGGTCAAACAATGAAGCTTATTACCTGGAAATAATTTAGACAAAGTTTATCCTGACCTAGCACACCATAATTAATCATTGTTTACACATATGCTATTAGAAAGTGTGCCCTGTCAAGTTAATCTTCGGACGCCATTTTAGATCCATCATCTCAACTGCTCGCAATGACAGCGTCACGCTTGTTTGAGATCCGCTTCCTGTCGTCGACTATGTTTGTTTAATTTCCGAACTGTGGGTTCACATAAAAAGGTTATAAATACGCGCCAATTGATGCAAGTCATGCGTGTCAACTGTTTTTATAAAAATATATTTGTTATGATATTAGAAGAATAAATATTGGGTCAGATCAATGATGTCTTTCTCTCTATCTATCTTTGGAGCATATTCAATCTTTCTGCGAAAACTGGTCCTGAATTTTCAATTGAGAGTTACACTCGAGTAAAAGCATGAGGTTAGAGAGTAGAAACTCTTTCAAATACACAATCGTTCATAATTATTAAAAGTATTATAAAAATTAATTTTGAGGTTTGAAGTAATTGTTTTATAACTCGTTTCGTATTAAATTTAAATCAACAAAATCTTAACAAAAGCAAAAAAGATGAAAGTGGATACTTATTTTTCAGTCAGTAAGATACAGATAGCAGATTGAAAAATACAAAATACAGTCTTAACAGTACAATACAGTAAACCTGCTAACCAGTTACAACTGTACACAACTTTAACAGTAAATAATGCTTCTTTTTGACACAAGGTTAAAATTATAAGAAAACCAAGATTTTGACCTAAAATATGTTTTAAATTTCCATACTATTTTCGCATGCAATATATTCAATGGAACGTAGGTTATGTTGCGCAAGTTTTGGATTACGAAAAACCTTCTTGAAATTTGTGTATTCAACGTTTTGTGTACGTAAAATGAAAGAACTGAGTTAATTTAATAGCATAACATGTGATGCAGATATGACCTGATTACAAACATATCCTGTGAGATTTTGCTATCTACTTCACTTCGATTTACATAACGATATTTAATTCCTATTAACCTGTCTGTCTTGGTTTAAAAAAAGCAATGTACAGTAAAGTGTAAGGGTTTCTGAATCTCTGGATGCCTCATATCCAGTACAAAAACTAAGCTACAATGATTTTATAAATAAAGTTTCAATTTAAACAATATTAACATAGATTTTAAAAGTTAAACATAAATACTTGGCAGAAAGAACTATGTGGGTATAGAATTACAGTATAATTTATACATAAACATGCCTCAGAAGTAACTAGTTGACAGGTGGTAGTTATCACACAATAATATAACTAAACAAATAGACAGTTTAGCATTTCTCCCACAGTGATAGCAATAAAATAAAATCGGGCCGGGACTGTACGGTGTTGGAGCACGGTGCTGTCCAAACTACAATTTATATCACAGTGATTCATTCCTCCGTTGACAGTTATGGCCTCAGTCGGATATTGCACTTTTGCTCTGTAGCCCCACTCCTGAAATATGGTTTATAATAACCGAAGACAGCATCCACATTGAATTGTTTTATTGTATATTACAGCCTTAACGTACCGTTTGAGTTTCTGAAACGCTGCTCTTAAATATTAAAGCTGACGGTGACATTATTCTACGCATAAAATTGGATGTTATTCTAGTCGATATTTAACTTATTTCTATTTTCTATATTTATAACGATATAAAATAACGACAACCACCTTTAAAATTTGCACACCTGAGGAAGATAATAAATCAGCGCAACTATTATGTGTACAGCTACAGCTTTGATCCTACTTGTTTTAGGCAAATGAATGATTTGATTTGTGGTTTACTTTAAATTATTCTTCTATATCTTTAAAATATTATTCTATATTTCATTATTTTGTTAACTTTCTGGGATTGATTCCCGTTCAGTGCATATATTGATATTTATTTTCGGACATCTAACACACAACGCCATCTAGTCTCAAGCTAAGCAAAGCTTGTGTTATGGTTACTAGACAATAGATATAAATACATATATACTTTTTTGTAAATACATACATATTATACATAGAAAACATCCAAACTTCGAAACAAGTACTTGCAGATCATACAAACATTTGGTCCGACGTGGGAATCGAACTCGAGACCTCGAGCACAGCAGTCGCATACGCTACCACTACGCCATCGAGGCAGTCAATATTATATATATGTAAGTATATGGCTAAATACGAATCGTAAACATGAGAGTAACTTTGTAGTCTGTACATATGTAATGAAAAAAATCCTCTACTAATTTTAGAGATCCCTGTATTTAAACATTCCAATAAAATTACATTTTGTTATTATGATACGTATTTTTTAACTATTTCATGTTGATGAAAGTGGAAGAATTCATAAAAAATCTCTAAAGGAGACTTTCTTTTGAATAAGCATTCCTAACTTATTTTACCTAGTTAAAGACACAAGCCTTTTCATTAGAGGTTATTACACAAGACCATTAAGAACTCTGCAGACATTGAGATTTCAGCATAAACTATCAACATTAATGTAAGTTTATTTCCTGCTTTGTAAAAAAATACTTCTTTATTTTCTTACTCCCACATAGCGCATTTCATCTTTGATTACATTCAATGTGAGTTTGCTTTTAAATGATATCGTACAATCGAAATGTAACCAGCTACTATATTTTGCCAATTCATCGACAAACTTTCTATTGATTAGTTATTCAGAGCGACAATGCGGTTTCGTTTACGATTCACCTAAATTGACCTTTAGATTGAATTGAATTTAATATAATAGAACTCGTTATAAATAGTTATCTTGAACTTCTTGAACATCTTGAACTTAACCGATTTCCATAAAACAATAAACTCAATTTATAACTGCCGCACTTTTATGTTTATTTATCCCACGTTTAGTTGAATCAAGTTCCATAAAAAGTTCCGTAAATTTCTATCGAATTGGACAGTTCTAGGACTGATCGTTCATCCCGCCCATATTTATAGCAGTTTGATTTATTTTGTTATCTCTTTATTGCCCGTCTAACGACAAGCATTCTACTCCGAAGATTAATCACGTACGTCAACGTGATTTAGCAGAGCAACCGATATTTAATGTGCGCTATTTAGATAGAATACGATCCCTGTTTATATTTAGACGATCTACTAAGCGGTTAAATGTCCAATCGTCAACGTAATAACTCATTAAACACCAGTAATAAAATAACCATTAAAGGAAAAATTTTGTATTCTATTGTCAAAGGAATTCTGTTATCGGAATCTTAAACGAAACTTATATTAAATATTTAAACAAATCTCAGATCTTGTGTTTTGAAAGTTTATTACTTATAAATGCAAATGTTTATTTTCGCCAATGTATTTCTTTTTATGAGCCTTTTATTCGAGTATTATTTTTATTATAAAAGATCCAGCTATTAGCTATGTCATATTAAATAAGATTTCTGGTATTATTCAATAAACAATAGTCATTCTTTCGTTATTAATACAGAATCAGTACTGGTGGTACAAGAGCTAGTATCCTTGGCAAGAATATTCTATATAATAATTTTCCCGTAACTAAAATTAAATAAATACATGTCACCAATAGGCATGATGACAGTAACTAAGAAGCACTAAAATTATGTTTTTGTCTGATGAAATGGGGTTTATAGAGTATAAAATCGTATTTATTTTCATATACATATACATTTATACATAATAGTTAATAAACAAAAATAAAACAACAAAATACAGCAATCCGCCATGTTAAGTTGAACACCAATCAGAGCGAGTTACGTCACTTATGTATAAAGGTCACTTTGTCAGATATAATAGACGATCATTTTACTATTTTTAAGAGCTTTCATTGACACTGGTTAACAAATGGAGACGTCGGGTCTGGGACGTGACGCACGAACAGATGCCATGACACCACCGAGCGTTTTGCGTAAATTTTAAACTTAAAATTTTGATCGCAGTTATTACCTACTACAACTTTATTTTTAGTAGATATATAACTGTTTTTGACAATAGGAGAGTATTTCCTTTGGGATTATCCAAACATCATAAAATTTTTTTTCAAAATTAGTCATCATGCCTATGGACAAATCATCAAATAACTTTATGTAGAGTAGAAAACTACGTTTTTCAAGTTCAGCGTAAAATACGTTGCAAATATTTGTTGTATATAAAAAGTAAAAGTGGGTAGCGATATTCTCATATGTTTCAGACTATTATTATTAGGTAAATATTAAGACATATCTAATATCATTTCCACGTTTATAAATTAACATTTTTATAACAAACTAGCTGACCCGGAAAACTTCGCACTGCTATATTTTTCTTTACTAAATATTTTCTAAATTTCTGAAAAACAACTTCAGTTTTGTACAGGCAGTGAAAAAAAATGCTTTTGAGGTAATATTTTAATTTTCTTCTATACAAACCTTATTCTAACAATAACGAATACACAGAAAAAAGACTTATCCAATTTATTGCAGCCAATCGTAAGTTATGCGTGTACATACATTTCGGTGATTCATTTTTATTTAAATTGATAATTATAATAGATATTATTTTTATATTTCTAATTTTCTGGTTCAGATTTATACCCAGTATCAACATTTAATAATCCGCTACAAATTTTAGTGTACCTATTTAAAAAATTAAACAAAATATGTATTATCCCCACACGATTCGCACACATTTTGTTTTCAAAGGTTTTCTTTTCTACCAAGAACAAATACGAATTTCCTTGTAAACGTACCGTTTACTATTGACAAGCGATCCTCTCGAAATCTTCAAGACCTCTGGACTATAAGAACTAAACTAAACTTTATTTCTTTCTAAGGTATGTATTATAGATATTATAGATATTTATATGTTTCAACTAAAATAATATATAAAACGATCAATGGATCAGCTAGTATAGTATTAGGGACCATTACTATCTATCGCGTTGATGGGCGCGTGTTGAAAATTAAAAGGCTATTAAGTGTCTTCCCACACACCGCAGGTTGCAAAGTCTGTTCCCAGGCGTTGTAAGTATATCTATGCATATACTTATATGTACTATGTAATATAGGTAAAAAGACCTGCAATTGCGCGGGCCGGCCGTCGAGACAAGACCGTGGGCGGCGGCGCCACGGCTGACTTTGATATCCTGGACTTAGCATTAGTGTTGTGCTAGATATCAGTTTAAACTGCGATTAGCAAAGCCGATGTTGTAAATTCTAATAATTATTACATCGACCAATGGTCACCGAGGAATTTACCACTTTTAGACGGACAGCCAAAACCAGTCTTCATTTACATTAATATTTCTTAGACACTGAAAATATTTACTTACTTACTTGTTATTCGTCAAACGATTGCTTTACAATGTTGTTTGAGGTTAAAGATTTATTGTTAAACAAACGATTTATTTAAGAGTAAATTTTGTGTATTTTAGTTATGAAACTACTTTGTAAGAACTGTCCTAGAATATTTTTAGTATTTCTTTTTTATTTCTTCTTCTTCTGTAATTACATTTTACTCCGTTTTTTTTTATTAAATAGGCCCATACAAACACACGTGTAAAACTAACTATCACCTTAAAAATGGAACTCCCACAGTACTTTTAACTAAATCTTTATTTGATAAGTAGTATTTCTTTCCACCATTGCGTTGGCTTGCGCCCGTGTGTGAGATTTGTGATTTTTTACTAAAAAAATTGTCATATATTTTTTCTCTGCTGTTGCATACCGAAAAAATTATAAAGGATAAAAAAGGGCCCTTATTCCATAAGCCGAATAAGATAAAATACCTTAATAAAAGTAAGCAACGAACGTAAATCATTGAAACGTCGACATACATGTTCCTGTTTTTTGTACTGTTGTTTCTGAAAATGAATATTTAATAACCATTGCACGAATGATGACGTATGTTTGGGGGTTAATACGGAAACGATATTTATATCTGTTTTAATCAGGTGATGAATGATGCTTTGCAGCAACGGTTATCCTGTGACGGGTTGAAGTAAATGGTTCATTAAATATGGAACGTTATTTGTCGCAAATAAAATTAAATGTCAAATTTATTTTGCATAACTTCTTATTTTAATAATAGTCAACATATTATATTTTTATTACTCACTAAGTTTTGCTCGCGGTTCTGCCTCTCGTCTATCGAATATCGCGGTAATCATTTTTAGGTTAATTTTAAAACTCAAAAATAATGCTGCCTTCTATTACTAAAAATGTTGAAAATCGGTTCAGTTGCTCAAAGATTACTCTCTACACTCACTCAAGATCATTTGTAATATTCGTAAAAACTACACATTTCGTGTTTTTTTAGTGGTTAGATTTGTCTTTAATGAATTAGGCAGAAAGAGGGTAGGTGAACAGTAAAAGGAAAAAATATTTTGTACTTTATATTTACCTACGAAACTTTATTCGACCGATTTTCTAAGAATGTATTTCAACATGTTTGTGTTTAGTTAAAACCATAGTTGTATAGTTTTCGTTATAACTCAATACACATATTTCGTAAGGAAAATAAATTTAAATAAAAAATATAAAAGTAAAGAAATGAAGTAAAAACCTTGGAAGCTCTAAAAAAGAGAGCCTTGAGACCAGTTCCGAACTACGTGAACGAACTAAATAAAAATTATCTAATGTTGTACATACCTGTATTAATACATTAATCTCATAGAAATTACTTAATCATAAACGTGATACAAAGCAGTGTCTAGCATCACAGCAATATATTAGCCGTGGACCAGCAATTAAGGCTCTGGTCGGCTTCGTTGAATGTACCACCCGCCCTCTTGCCACTATTAGCATAATAATTTTCACTTATGAATAGATATTAAGGCGTTATTGCACTTATAAATATTAACCGGTGATCTGAACTAGTTTGTGGGTGTGGCAGAGTGTCTTTAAAGACGATTTTCATGTCACTGTGTTGACAGGCGGAATGCATTCACTTCAAGGAAGCTGTACATGATGGATGATTGGTATAACTTCTGCTTTAATGAGCATTTGTGATGAATAAATGTGTCTATTTATGTGTTGATGTTAGCGATTGGTGATGAAAGATTTGTCGACTAACTGCCTACAGTTTAATAAAATTGAAGTGTCTGTTAGTAATTTGAATTTAACAAATTTTCACAAAATATGTAATAAAGAATATATTCAATAATTACAACAAAAAAGTAATTTTTTGAATTTTTATCTGTCTTTTTGTTTCGTAGTCTCGAAGTCTCGGAAACGGCTGGACCGATTTTGAAGGGACTTGCACTGGCAGATAGATGATGATATAAGGAGTAATTACTTATATTACATTATCTTCGCCTCGCGGGGTACTCGCTCTTACTTTTGTATTGCGGGTAATACCGCGGGGCTCAGATAGTATTATAATTTAAGCACACATAAATGTTCCTTAGAGTTTCACATAGAAACTAATATCGATTAATCGGTTGCAGTTAGTCTTTTAAAAAAATAAGAATTATTACATATTGATTTTCTCCATTTGTTTTATCTATAATTAAAGAATTTATAATGAATGTTTTATGGGTTCTACCAGTATAATGAATGAATTAATATCGTATTTTAACGTAATCTATTGTTACTATTAACGACCACAATCACTTTACTGTAAACATTGACAGTTACTGTGCCACGGGATTTGTTATAGCGAATAGTAAGTTCGATTGTTTAGAAATAAATTAAAAATATTTTCTGGTAAGTATTGCTTCTTTATTTATTTTACTTACGTAATATATAATAAGGAGATAAATTCCTTCCTTCTAATAAAATCTTCCTTGATCCTTCAAAGGTATTTCTATAAAAATAGTTGCTACTACAGCCAGCAGTCAATGCTGATTGTAGAATCACCTATAGAATATTTACTAAATAAAATGGAATGGTATCCAAAGTTAGGTTCTCAAGATGATGGGATGCAATATAATATTTATACCCAAGATATATAAACCTTCTACTCTACCAAATATCAAAAGAAACCGACGGTATCGATGACCAGTAATGAAGTAATTTCAATGTAAAAATCTTCGCCCGCTCGTTCTTCAACTCAACAGAAGCAGGTATTGGTGCATAACTGTGATAAAGTTATAAAATCGCTTGGTGCGGTGCGTGACCACACTTCCTAATGTTCCTATCTCTTGGGGTGTTTTATTGAAAAAGTTCAAGTCGTGACGTGACTGCGTAAAGACACGGAATCCAGTGAAATAAATATGAATAATATTAACGTCGGTGCCTAAATGAATCCGGTAACAGTAAGAACGAAATATTCGGTAAGGTGTACTTTATGAGTCAGTTTAACCGAAGTGTTATCTCATGTAAAAGTTGGGAAGTACATACTTATTTATAACCGAAATAAGATTTTGTGTATAGGTATGTTTTATGTGATCCTACTTTGGAAATTAGTTTTTGAAATATTAGTATTGCGAAAGGTAAACAGTTTCTGTAAGCCTTTAGAGAAATTTAGTTGAAAGTATTCGTCTTAACCTGATTTTAAAGTCACGCCAACCACTCGCTGATCGTCAGCGCTGATAGACAAATTATATAAAATTCTAGGAAGTATTTTTGAATAACACGCTGTCAGCGCGGATGCTGATTAGCACCGACAGCTCAGCGGCCGAACGCGTCACGAGTCTGCACTGCGTAGCGTTCGGTGCCGACCGTCGCTCGGGCACCTCTGTCTTCAGGGAGCGTGTTAGTGTCGAGCTGAGTGTTCGCCGTCGGTGTGTAGAGACATGCGAGTCATGAAAAGTATGCTTGAGGAAGAATTTGTGGGATATATCCGATGCTCTCTATAGAAATAAAGACCGCAAGAAACATATCCGGGGAGGATATTTTCATCACATTTTTCGAAAACGTTTCATTATAACGTAACAAATTATTCCGCGACGGTACTCTGCTCAATCAATGGATGAACATGAAATTTACGTCGGCTTTTTCTTTCTTTTCGAAAGATAGTACACAGCAGCAATGATTATTGCTCTCCACATTTTGCGTCTGTTTACGACTGTACTCCGCGTCGATCAGTACGATACTGAAAAGTTTCACGCCCACCCTCTGACAGGGCTGACAGGCTACGCGCTGACCGGTCGGCGCCGATGGTCAGCGTTACTCTAAAACCAGGCCTAAAAATAATTATTAAAAGAAAGTTATCACTAGACACCCACGTGTAACTAAAACATACAGTTGAAAACATACGTGTTAATTGTGAAAAGTATACATACATATTTTAAAATATTTTTAAAATACCTACTACATATATAATTTGTTTAACGTATGAATTCACTCTAAAAAAATTACATACTCCAGTACCTATTAGGGTATTCAATTTTGCTTTCTGATATATAATTAAGTGTCAAATTCGAACCACTTCTGACGCAAACATGATAACACTATCCCGCAAGCTAGCGTTAAATGACATGCGCTTGCAAAAAGCCAGAGTTTCTCACTTAATAGTGAGAGCCATTAATCATTTATTCGAGTCAGTCAATCAATTTTGTGACATTCGCACAGTAAGCGGTTTGCAAACGTTTTACGTACGAGATTGAGCGAACCCAAGTAGCAGAGAACCTAAGACGTTACGAATAGCATATTCACACCCACAATGTTATTTTACATAGGATCACTTTAGACACCCTTTTGCTTTTATTGTGTGATATATCATTGCCGTAATTATTTATTAAAAAAAACTTAACAAGATTTGTTATTTGTTCAGTTTTATATTGTTATATGTCTTGGTATTTTTTGAATATTTTTTAACGGTCCAGTGTCAAGGAGGAATTTTCAAATATTAATGAAACAACTGACACAAAAAACACTCATAACCTCAAATTAAACACACAAACAGTTTGTGGATCACACAAAGTGTTGTCCCATGTCGGGAATGAATTCACAACACTCAGCGCAGTAGAAAGCGGAGAGGTGACCCCTGAAACCACTAGGCCATCCGTGCATTCAATGGTTTATTTTGAAGTTGAGCAGTATTATAGGTTATTGTCCTTAAGGATTCTATTAGCTAAGAGAAAATACGCGTCCATGAACATACGTTTTTTTTTCTTTTTTTTTATGGAAAAACGAAACGAAATGAACGAATGGGGCAAACGAGCAGTAGTCTTCCCAGATGGTAAGCGATTACCGGACACCTGCAACACCAGAGGCATCACAAGTGCGCTGCTGACCTTTGAGGGATGGGGCAGGGGTTGGGGAATGGGCCTCCGTTATCCTGGTGAAACACAGCGCAAGCGCTATTTCACACTGTTTTTCTGTGAGGCTGTGGTATCACTCCGGTCAAGCCGAAGCCCATTTATGTGAAAAAAGCGTTCAAAGCGTGGCTCTCCTCACAATAAACTAACGGTATTTAATTGACTTTAAAAATTAAATCACACTTCACATAATAATTCACATTTTACACAACAGAAATAGATTTTAGGTAACTTTGCCTATTGTGAAGTCAATTTTAGCATTCTACAAATTTCTTTTTATGTAATCGTGCATTATGTCCAAAGTAACGAAGAAACTTTCAATATTACCTATTTCAAAACAAAATAAAACAACTGCTGCAACACCATCACTGTCGTTATCTCGTTACATCGCTTGTTACTGACAGTTTTCTTTTCTGCAGTTGTTGCATCGTAAGAAAATAGAAGCATTGATATTTTCGAATTTATAATATAAAAACATCTTTTGTTTACAACTTTATTTGTATTTTGCATCATTAAATGCCATTTATATAAGACGGTCAATTTACTTTACTATGTAAAAAAATAAGTGCAATAAATATGAATAAATACTAAATGAATAATATTTAAATTTACACATTAAATGTACCTCGTAAGTTCTAAATTGATGCGAGTTACAACAGTAGCCGAGATCAAGCTATGTTTTAAGGACTTAAATGTCATGAAATTCAAACATACTACATACCAGGTAACTGTAGAACATTAGTAGTTATTAACATGTTTACATTCATCATTAACATCAGCCTATTGAAGTCCACTTCTAGACATAGCCTCTCCCATTGTTATTCATGATTAAAAGCAAAAAATTTAAATTTATTGAACTGTAATACTACAGGATTATGTGTATGCTAAAAGTAAATACAGTTAAGCTCGGTCATTTCTTACTTTTATTTAAACAATAGTATCATACTGTACTTAACGATTACTTAAGGTAAAAGTTGATGCAGTGTCACGTCCGGTCTCGTATCGGCCAATTGACTGGATGGGGCAGCAGTGGGACATTATGGGTTGTTGATTGATTGATTGACATTGAAAATTACTACTCATGGTAAAAATACGAATCTTTAACATTTAGTAATTTGAAAACTTTATGTATGTTATACTATACAATTGTAGGGGTAATTTCCCTAACAGTACTGATAGTTGGTTCGATAAATGAGTAGACAACTTTACCGAATGATGGTTTTATTGCTACGTACGTATATTAGGTAATAAAGGCACGTATTTAAAGAAAGTGCATAATGTAACATGAGTGCAATACAAATACGATGATATAAGCTAATTTTGTTAAATATTACAAATGTACGATTTTGCTTGTACAAATATCGTTGTCATATCATATTAATAAATTTGAAATGTCTGTTTGTAATAAAGTAAACATTTAGTAAAAAGCATTTACTAAATATTTATATGTATACATGGTATATATACCATACTAATATATTTTACAATTTTGTCACAGTCTTTGTCACTTTGACAGTCTGTCAAAGTGACAAAGACTGTGAACGAACAGTTCCGGCCAATCTCTGGAACGGCTGAATCAATTTTGACAATACTTTCACTAGCAGATAGCTGATGGTATAATGAGTAATTTCTCTTTAGATTTTAAATTTTTCTTTAGACTACCTTTGCCCCGCGGCTTTACACTTGGTTGTTGTACAGTGGTTAACAACGTGGGGCTGAGCTAGTTTAATAAATTATACCAACAAAGGTTTTATTGCAATTATTTATGAGTACCTAATAGTATTAATTACAACTTATGGCTTTTATATACTGTACAACTTTTGAGTGAACTTTTATGAAATATTTTTTTCGGTCTAAAACTTTATATATATATTTAAAGGATAAAATTGTTTCTGCATATATTTCTGCTTATAACATATCAATTATAATATTTGATTCTATTTGATTGTGAGTGATACGCATTGAAAGCTAATAGGCCGGCAACGCACTTGTGACGCCTAAAATGTTCCAGGTGTCCATGGGCGGCGGTAATCGCTTACCATCAGGCGATGCGTCTGCTCGTTTGCCTCCAATAACACAAAAAAAAATTAATAATAGAATTCCACATAATGTATATAGTACATGAAACTTCTAAAGTTACCGTTGGAGTTATTAAGTATAATGTTGCAATAGACGACGTATTACTTAAATGACAACAAAAACACACATACCTAGAGAAACCGTAAAAAAACAAACATATCCAAACATGAAGAAAAAGAAATAAAAGATTAAACCATTATTCAAACTAATAAGTTCGCGTGGAAACTTCGAATAAAAATATCTTAATTGTAATGGATGGCGTGTTTTGTGATACCGCAATAATAAATTACCTCGTAATTATATCGCTCAGACTGTGTTTACCATAATGAGTGAGATAAAGTGGGACAGGGTAATTTCTTCAACATTACTTTAGTAAATGGTATAGAATATATGAACGTATATGCTAAATGCTTGCTCTCGTGTCTAGCCATTGGTACAAAGTGCTAACAATGTGTTGCTCACAAGTGTTTAACTCTTTAGTAAGAACTGCATGTAATAAACAATTTGTCTAGTGTGAGAATCTGTTAGTTCATTGTTAGGTTTATTCATAGTACTTTAACATATTGCTGCTATATCCCTTGGTATAAAACTGTTTCTGTAATTTTCTCAAACCCACCTTGTAATTGTACTTCTAGGGATATGAAAAGCAAAATTCTTGTTTATACTAATTCAAGGCTCGCTTTTTAATCTTACATGGCGAAAAGTTAAGAGAAGTACTTTTGGATTGGTAAAAATTCCTTTAGCTTATATGCACATTATTAGAGTGGAAGTGGGACACTATTAGAGGCACATAAAAGGACAGAGTATATCCAAAAGAACTGCTGTGGTCGTAAAAGTTTAATCTGAGTGTAACATAAATTCTAATATGGCTCTAAATAAATTGGACACATCTATACTAATGTGATAAAGCCAAAGAATTTGTTTGTTTGATCTCAATAATTACTGGTTTGGTTAGAATTTTTGTTTTCAGCAGGTTAGCCCTTAAAACGAGTATTTATGATATAGGCTGTATACCAATATGCTACGACCAATAAAACCACAGTATCAATGAAAAAATTTGGAAAACCGGAGGAAGATTGTTCCTATTGAAAGTTTCCATTGTGTGTGATGCATAAATAAATAACTAGATAAATATGTTCAGACATTTTAACACACAGCGCCACCTAGTCCCAAACTACGTAGAGCTTGTACTATGGGTACTAGACAACTGATATTAATTGACTACACGGTTGGCCTGGTGGTTTCAGTGGTCGCCACACCGCTTCTACCTGCGCCAAGTGTTGTGGGTTCAAATCCTACATGGGACAACACTTTGTGTGATCCATAATATGTTGTTCTAAGTCTGGGTGTACTTTGTGTCCGTTTCATATATGTTTGTAAAGATCCCCGCGACACAGGAATTTATATTCCTAATGCGGGAGTTGTCTTAAAATATATATATATATGTATATACTATAAAAGTTTAAACATTCACGTTATAACACGTATAATTGAATTGTTCCTCTTAAAAAGTTCCAAGGAAAAGGCTGCAAATATATACTTTGTAATGTTGGCTCACTATATCTTTTATGGTAATCAATTTAATTTTTTTTATTTTTTTTTTTTTTTTTTTTTTTTGTTTTTACGCTGTATACGAGCAATAGGAGACACATGAGAATTTGCATGGGTCACCGATTTAAATATACATATATTATAAGAGGTGAACCAATTAGATATAATTGCAAGATTCCATTTCGACTGTACAAAACTAATTGTTTTGTAGGAAGTTTTAATTAAAGCATAATTTGTAACGTATTATTAATGAAAATTTGATAGAGTTATTTTTGTTTTCTGTTGTTAAAGAAACCAGGTATAAACATTTCTGAAGTAGAAACAACCACTGTATACATTTAAGTCGTGACTATTTCTATTGTTTGCGCACTCTTTTTTTTTCTAAAGTGTAATGTTGCGTATTTTATTTTTATTTTCTTGCGAAATCAATTAACGACACTGTAGCAAAACATGTTTTGAATTCGAATAGCCTTGTTAAAGCTGCTAGAAAAGAAATAAAAATTAATAGCACCGTTTCGCGAGCATCGGTTTGCGTTCTTTGTTTTTATCTGTCGTACTTTTGTAAACCAGACTTTTTTATTATTATTAATCTATCTACCTAGCCTTTATTCTTTCAAAGATTGTTAAGGGTCGGTTATAAGTTCCACTGGTTTAGTCTGAATATCAGTAATATCAATAAATAAACATTTCGCACATCTAACACACATCGCCATCTAGTCCTAAGCCTAAGCAGAGCGTGTGTTACGGGTACTAGACAAGTGATATAAATACATATATACTTCTTTTTTGTACATAAATACTTATTATACATAGAGAGATCACCCACATTCCGAAACAAACATATGGTCCGATGCCAACCCTGAAATCGTACCCGAGACTTCAATGACAGCAGTCGCATATGCTACCACTACGCCACCGAGGCTAATGAATGTATTTTACAGAATAGAAGAAAGACGCTATGGCCATAGCGATATTCATGTCGTGGTTATCCTCTTACCACCACCACCACCAACCAACGCATTGTCTCATCAATCATTATTGTCATTGAAGAAAAGCCACGACGCGTGTAGACAGGATACGATTCTAGTAGTTTCGAAATATTTAATATATATATCTACGAAAAATGTTTTTGTCTTATACTAAGTAGCAGACAGATCAGCAAAAAAACTTTACTCACTAAATCGAAAACAATTCAACTCGAACAACAAATTCAAGTCTACAAATACGAACCAAATTCAGAAGCAAAAGTAGCAGAAACATATAAAAATACTAAATAAAAATTTCGAGTTACTTGATTTTTATGTAACTATTTAATCATTTATAATATGCTGTTTTATTATATCAATAAGTATTAAGGAAGTTGGGGTACTATAGGAAGTACATCCCGTCCAAGTGTGTAATCCGTTTTAAAGTTCAATTTTGAAGATAAAACAATATATTTCCGAAAGACAGTGTCTTTCTTCCAATCCTAAAGCAACCTTTAATGAACAATAATGCTTTAGCCCACGTACTTGCCTGGAGTTTTAATAAAAACTAATGCCAATTAAAACTGGTTTATTAGCGCTTATTATAATTGCATTTGTTTCCTATACAAACAATAAAAATCCAATTCTGTATATAATTCAACTAATAACAAAAGACGTTTAGCATGCAAATATGTGGATAACTTTTTTCATACCGACGCTATTCCCCTTTGTTCATATTTGCAAAGTGCTTATTAACTTTCACTTTGTATTTGTTTTGATATTATGTTTGACGTCAAAGTTTAATTTGAAATTTCATCAGCATTTAACAGAGAACTTCCTTTAAAAAACTTCCTTTTTGTTCAAGTTTGGCTATTAAACATAAATTCAAAATGTGATGTATTTTTAAAATAACCCACTTTGTCTAATGTCTTGTTTATAGAGGAATCAAAGAAATACAAAAAAAGACATTTCATTTTCGAATATTCGGTACGAAATGTAAAAAATGCAAACAGTAATATCCCGTGGTCCTATGAAATGAGATCGTTACCGGGTTTCTTTTAAAATAATTTGGATCTATGCCAACAACCGTGTGCTCGCAACTGGTGGTGGATTTAACCCTTAATGCTCACAGAATTAAAAGCTCCCAATTCTATTTACCGTCCGCTGGTTTGCATGTTAACAAAGAACATAATATAAATATTCTTGTGTTTCGATGGCAGCCGGCTTCCTTGGAAATGTATGATGCTTTTTTGTGTTTTTAATGTTTAGCAGTGTGGTTTTACGGTCCGTTATTCAATAACAGAACTGGGACCTATTTCAGTTAAAATTATAATAGCGTTTAGAATTATACGCTAATTGTGATATTATATTTTTTCCAGGAGTTTATATTATGTTTCTTTCATACCGTAATAATTTACTAGTATTTATTTTATCTCTTGAATGCAGTTAGTATTTGTGCATGTCTAATTGCAACTGATAGGGTATTCCATGGTCGAATTATTTGGCCACAAACAAGACAACCGCGTAAAGATGGCAGGACAAAGTCAAATTATTAGTTACGGTGTTGATAAAAACGGAGAAAAGTAAGGGTGAAAGCACGCCGCCCTGAGGTACGCCAGTGTTAGTGCTTCACCAATAAGAGACAGTATTGTGTGTGAAACCAGTCAACCGTAGTTGGAGATATATTAAGAAAGCGTAATATACGTCGACGGTGTTAAAGGCATTACCGATGTCTAGAAGTGTAAGGACTGTAGGCTCACCATTCTCCCTAGCGGATCTGATATTCTCCGTGGACATAATCACATCTTAAAAATTTTTTTCGATTGCTTACATTCAATCTTCAAAACAAAATGAAACGTTGATTGAATAAATTTTCTTTTTCACGACACCTTTTTGTTTGGTTGTATTCCCAAAGGATAAAGTAACAGAAAGTCCCAGTTAAACTTTCGTTGTTAAACATTTAGCTAAGTTTCTATTGCACGTTTCGTGTCGTTAACTACAGAAAGAAGATCATAATAAGGTAATAATAAGAAAAGTTTATATTAAAACAAACAAAACTATCGTGTCGTGACACAGATCTAGTTTGTTTGCAAGTTAGGTCTATAAAGTTTCTGTGGGTTGACCTTTTAAACATCTTTTATGCGTCCGTGGTTCGAACGTCACTCTTTATAGCCTATAAATTTTGCACAAAAACGTAAAACTTTTTCGGCTACACGGGAACTTTGCATTATTTCGCTAACTCGGGTAAAAGGGGGAAAAAGGTGATTGCTACTTTGTATGGAAAGTATTGTACGCCTTCCGGAGTGTCACAAAGTATGGTGGTAGTTAAGATAAGGTTTATTTGTATATTTTTGCTTTGTGTGACGTATCAGAATAATATATTCGAATGTTTTCGGCTACATATACGTTTTATTACACGTTAAAATACAAAACATGTATCTATGAATTTATACTTCTTCATAACCTCAAGAACAGTGTCAAAAATTGTTATTGTGTTTGTGATCAGATTATATACCCATTCTATTCCCATTAGCACCATAGCAAAAAAAAAGGATCATAAAGCTTGACAGTTTAAGTTAAATAAGTAATTCTATAATTGATTACATATTTTAATCTCAATGTTGACTCTAATCTAAAAATAAAATAATAAGTTTAATGAGTCAGTAATATTTTTATAAAATACCAGCTGACTAGGCAAACGTTGCTATTATTGCCATTTATAACATTTAGCGATATGAAAAACAGAAGTTGGGCGATTTTCACATGCACACAAAAATTCTTAAAATTGGTCCAGCCGTTTCAGAGGACATTGGTAACAAACACCGCGACACGAGAATGTTATAGAAAAGGTCTTATGAAAAACAAAACAGATAAAATCTTCAAGTAATCAAATATTGGTATGTTCAATACTCGATCTCAATATCCAATCGGTCGGGCGGCAGTTGCCTCATCGTACAGAAATATTGCATGCAATAAAATATCGATACGGGAAATAGGGAAGCAATCGGTACCATCAGGAATCCCGGACAACGGTTGGAAAAACTCATATGAATTCGGATAGCAAACCCAATTGCCTTTCATATTCAATCCCATTATGATAATTCCGAACTACCCACATAAATCTTTTTTTGGTAAACATGATAAGTTAATACATACATAAAACATAACGTTACTGTTATTTTATCGTATGTATTTTTTACTAGCTGCTGCCCACGGCTCCGCCCGCGTATATGTCAGTTATTACGGCAAATAGTAGCCTATGTGTTATTCTGATGTATAAGCTATATTACTGTAAAGTTTCATGCTTTTGAAGTAGCTAAATTTGACGATTTTTTGACCAACAATTTTCTTATCTTTCGTAAAAAAAATTATTATTAGAAGTAATTATTAGAAGGTATTAGAAGTAACATAGGATACTTTTTAGTAAAAAAAAGTATCCTATGTTACTTTTAATACCTTCAAGAGTATATGTACAAAGTTTCATGATGATCGGTTAAGTAGTTTTTGTGTGAAAGCGTAACAAACAAACTTACATTCGCATTTATAATAGTATATATTTATACCGGTGAGATATAATACAAAAGTTTGCCCCTACTGTTTAAATTTTTCTTCAACCATGTTGTTTTTTAATTTCTTTAAATGAGCTCATCATTTAAAGAAATTAAAAAACAACATGGTTGAAGTAAAAATTGTAAAATCCAACACAACGGTAGATGCAGCTTAGACAGTGAATACAGCAATATTTTTCAGTAAGTAACGTAACGCAAATATGAACTGAAATGTCAACACTCCGTACACAATGCTAAGTAATTATTATTATTAGAAATTATTTTTTTCTTATAAAACATCTTTTGTATCTAAATTACTTTCTGTTCTTGATCATGCAAATTTCATAAAATGTATTTTCCGAGTAAACTATTAAATATCCTACGTTGACTGTAAAGTAATTATAGCATACTAGCTGCTGCCCGCGGCTCCGCCCGCGTATATGTCGGTTATCGTGGCAAATAGTAGCCTATGTGTTATTATGATGTATACGCTACATTACTGTAAACTTTCATGCTTTTGAAGTAGCTAAATTTGACGATTTTTTGACAAACAATTTTCTTATCTTTCGTAATTTTTTTTTTTGATAAATCTGTTTTGTTACTTCTAATACCTTCAAGAGTACAAAGTTTCATGATGATCGGTTAGATAGTTTTTGCGTGAAAGCGTAACAAACAAACTTACATTCGCATTTATAATAGTATATAGTATATGATTGTGAGCGAAACTTAATTGTTACTCTGCTATCTTTCTTCATTTGTGAGATATAAAGTAAATTGATCAGAATGATTTTTTGTTACATAATTTAACCTTAAGAAAACCCGGGCATTGTTTGAAAACTTCCATAGCAAATTAAATATTTGCTATGGAAATTATAAGCATCATTGGACATCTATATTTGTCTTTGTATACTCTCCTAGCTGCTGATGAGGCCGAAATGCATGCTTTTTTGAGCAGAATGGAGAGAGCCAGTGAAGTGAATAAACAGGACCAAAACAAAAGTTATGATTGTTGGCTGAACCTCAAAACTGGAACTAACAGTAGCCTTCAGGTGATGGAGGGCTTCATCTACCTCAGCTCCAACATCACCAATACTGAATTATCTGAAAAAGAGATTTGGAGGCAAACACGACGATTGTGACACTCGGGAAGTTCCAGAAATAATTTAACTGTCTTGGAACCTTCAGCGAATTCAAGCAGAATAAAAATTGAAGAAGTAGGAAATATAAGTAGACTCAGAAATGTAATGTTACGGAAGTGCCCGATAAGGCTTACTTGAAATAAAAGCATTTCCTTTTTTTTATATTTAAACCTCCAAAAATGACTCTGCCTTGCCTGATGGAAAGCATGAGCAGAATCCAAGAGTGGTGGTCACCATCCTCAATGCGAAAAAGAACAATGCAGCATGGTGACCCACACTATGGCGGCCTGGGGGGAAAGGGGATGGTGAGGGGGATAGGGGGCGTTGGATTGGGGTATGGGCCTCCGGTATCCTCACTCACTCGATGAAACACAGCGTAAGCGCTGTTTCACACTGGTTTTCTGTGAGGCCGTGGTATCACTCCGGTCGATCCGGCCCATTCGTGCCGAAGCGTGGCTCTCCCACGGTATGTAATGTATTACAATAATTTAAACATACTTACAAGTTTTGTTATAATACCTTGTGTATCCGACTTCCGTATTCCAGATACTGTGCGCCACTCAGACAACGGCGGTATACGCTCGATTAGCAGGCACACCTCAGCTAGCGAGTAAAGGTGGAGGTAAATATATGTTGTATGTAAAATGAACGGAGGCGCTCATAGCCCAGTTGCACTCGGTGATTAGAAACAATCAGCGAGGGCAAGCAACGACGGCGCGATCAGTACCTGGATGGGTGACCGCTGGTGGCATGTTACCATGAGCGTCTCCGTGATTCGGAGGTGACGTTAAGCAGTCGGTCCCGGTTGTTATCATAGGATAACAGTCGTGAAGCTTAGTTGGAGGCCTTCGGGCGGCTTAAAAACATCCAACGGCAAGATTACGTAGCTACAACGTTGTCTTGCCAGTCCCCAACTCGCACTTGGCCAGCGTGGGGACGTATGGCCTTAACCCTCTCCTGAGAGGAGACCCGAGCCCAGCAGTGGGACATTATGGGTTGATGATGAAAATGAACGGTGCAAAGCCAAATTAAACTACAGAGTTAGGTTTTATTCATCCAACTTTGTAAAAGGTCACCTTCTACAAGTACACTTTCTTCACAAGACGGAATTATGTTGGTCATAGATAATGATTAAAAACAACAGTCGTATTCAATTTAAAAAAGGTATATGTATGCTGTGATTTGCAGTATAGGAATAATAAACCGGCCAAGAGCAAGGGTACTAGATAAACAAAACTATGTTACATTCCATCCATTGGTTACTTGATTTATGTAGATATGTAGTGAAGGTACCGGTAGATGAATGCGTTCGATCTCGTCGCAAGGGGTGGCGTATTGCTCTGTCTGTAAGCGATAGACGCTCAGTCAATATACATATTTCTTTTATGATCAGTTGTTTTGTTGCTTTTTTTTTTGTTGTAGCTAGGGTTTCATATTGTTTACCTCCCTTTATAGCGACTATATTTTGTAATGATTTTCAACCTAGGTTACTATTTTTATAGGTTTAATGTTCTCGGAACAAAATTCTTTATATGTAATTTGCTAGATAAACAATATATTCATAATCTTACTTCGTTACGATTATGATAGATAGAGAATAGAGATTATTTTCTATCTATTGTTTCAATGTTAAAATAGCAATCTCTCAAACTTCCATGAGTAATTGTAGAACAAAGTTATTATACTTCATTAAAAACCTGCAATATCCCACTGCTGGGCTCGGGTTTCCTCTCCAACTCTCAGGAGGGGGTTAAGACCAAACGGTTATAGTTCACTGATTCTTTTCTTCACTTACCTAAGTAATAGGCGTTGGTTTAAAAAAATTACGTACACATATTTTAAGTTACTTAATATATTGCTCAGAATATTTCAAACTTTAAATTCATGTATACGGTGTATAACATTGTTACATTTAACAAGTACACAAATAACATAACACAAGAATATAGATCTAACCAATGCACATTCGAAGGGAGGCTGAGTGAAATTGACAGATTTATTTGCGTTCGGATAAACCGGGATTGCGACTGGTTGCATTTTTTACAACTACCTTTTCCAACTGTAGGCGACTGGACGGCTGGAATATATATTCATTCGATACTAAAAATTAGCTGCAGTTTTATTCGGTGGAGTTTCACTCGCCATGTTGGAATTATTTATTAGTTTAGTACGTGTAGGAATAGCTTTTGCTTTGCTATTAATTGCGTATTTGTTTGTGTTCGATGTTGTTAGCTTTTATGAGGTAGTTTCAGCCAATTTGTGGCCAATATAACATTATCAAGTTTTGTATTTTATTTATGTATTTTATTGTATTTTGTGTAACGTATTTTATGTTGATGGTTTTGTGATAAATGCTAACGAAGTAACTATTTGTTATTTGTTTCATATAAAGCAATACTGTTGTATTGTAATTAATATTTATTCCTATTAGAATATATGATGTTCAAAATTTCCTAATTGGAATCGATATTTTTGTAAGAGCTGAATTAAATCTCATTTCAGTAATATTTAAGGTGAATATACGAATGAGAAAATGTTGCAGTATTGTATCGCATGACCAATATCGTTCGTTCGGACCTTCGTAAATATCGTCCCACCACAATTTGGTTTTAACGGCGTGTGTACAAACGGTGCTTCCAACTACGTTACGACAGGGCACAGTGCGGGAAGGAAGCGGTAATTTCCCCCGAGATGCTACGTATCGACGGACCGCCTCAATTGTTGTCACAGACATATGGACACAGTGCTTTGTCGGTTGACGAACTTGATTAATAATGTAGCTATTGGAGATTAGGAGATACGGAAGTAATTAACACAGACATAATTTAAGTATGGTGTAAATATAGGTATGCATCGTGTATATAAAAGTCTCATGCATGAATAGTTTCTATTTTATTGTTAAATAACCTTTGATGTTTTACACCAACACACATGAAGTCTTCTCAAAAATGCAAAAAGAAACCACAGTATGTGTAGATTAAAAACATATCATTTTATGGGCTTAATTTAGCGTTGATTGATGTGATCTATTGATCTTGATTACCATAGTTCTAGAACCGTATAAGTTTACATATTCTCTGTCTGTTTGATTGTTATACGTTTTTTAAAATGAGGTTGGATGCACTCATTCACTCGTATGTTACAGAAATTCATATCTACGTTCAAAAATTGAACTAGAAATACATCTGCTTTGTAGATAAAAATAGAATTTTGAATATTTCATATATTACGTTGCGTATGAAGAACTACTATTTGAGACACTATGTAGCTAAACAAATATTAAACCAGCTGACCCACGTAACTCCGTCCGCCTCTCTTTCCAATCATGCTCAGCTGCTATTGGTCTAAGCGTGATGTTTAGTGCCTTTGTGCACGCCAGTAAACCACATTTTAAGAAAAACTTAAAAGCCGGTTAGATGGTTTCAGAGTTTATCGTAAGCAACAACGTGAACTACATACAAAACTTTTGGTTCTAGTACTAGCCGATCGCAGCTCATTCACAAGCGTTTATGGACACTGCTATGCTAGATTCTAGACGGATGACAGGAGCTGGATGTAAGGAGTCGATGATCGAACCAAGTAGCGTGCAATTGGAGAGGTCTTGTCCAGCAGTAGACTGCGATAGGCTGATGATGATGATACACACTAAGGACACTGATTCACTACAGCCTATCACATTCCTTAAATGCTATTTATTTAACACAAAATACTTTAAAACAATAAAACAGAAAAAGTATATTATGTTTAGATAAAATAATGGGTTCTAACTAGTTTCAAGTCCGCTAAGGTAATCTAATAGTTATTATTACCTACATTACACTAGCTATGAAATTACTTTAACAAATATTGTTAGAATACTTATAGAAAAACTCAACATATAAAAAATAATTTACAGTCAATCAGAACTGTGAATACCAGATAAACATACGGACTCTATTAATACTGGCCACTTTTGTGATAAATAAAATAAATGTTTTTGTTAATATATCGAGTGTTCATCATCATCAACAACTCATAATGACCCACTGCTGAGCTCGGGTCTCCTCTCGAGAGAGGGTTAAAGCCATACGTCCCCACGCTGGCCAAGTGCGGGTTGGGGACTGGCAAGACAACGCTGTGGCTAAGCATCTTGCCGTTGGATGTTCTTAAGCCACCCGAAGGCCTCCAACTAAGATTCACGACTGTTATCGTATGATAACTGCTTAACGTGACCTCCGAATCACGGAGACGCTCATGGTAACATGCCACCAGCGGTCACCCATCCAGGTAATGAACGTGCCGTCGTTGCTTACCCTCGGTGATTGTTTCCAATCACCGAGTGCAACTGGATTATGAGCGCCTCACTATCGTGTGTGTCTATGATAAATAAATTAACACTTTATTAACGGCAGACAGGTAAAGGACCGAAATGATACCAGTCCAAGGGAATAGATACGTATAAAATTCGTCCAAGAGTATAGGTAGATATAACATACGTCCAGACGCAAAAAAAATATGATCATATCTATCTGTCAAACATATTCTTACATGATTATAATGTCAAACAAGTTTTGTTATCAGCGTAAGAACGGGGCGCCCGAGCGTGGGCGTGCAGCTACCGCACGTTGATAAAGGCAGTAGCATAATGGCATGTTCTTGTTGTTTTATGAATAATCTGTACTATCTACTGATAGGCTACTCCTTGTCTTTTGTTTGTGTTGGATTTCCAATTTGTTGTTCAATAATTATGTGTATACTTTGTGCAGTTTATGGTAGCAAGATTAAACACAATATTTCAAGATTAAAATATTGTGTCCTATTGCTGCCACCAGAAATTGTATGTAACTGTAAGGGACGATTCTGTGTTATTTTAAACTCACAAAAATAAAGTTAAATATAACAAAAAATCTTTACTCAATCTTAAATCACCACTATGAATAAGGTTTTACGAATTTTATTATTTTACGGACTAGAATTCCTTTAGCCGAATATATTCGTTAATTACACTATCGAAGAACCAGTGCGTGACCTAAAATAACTGTTAAAGTTATTATTTTCTTAATGTTAAGCGAATTTTAGTTATAATTAATCTAATTAGGCATATGTACAAAAACCCTTGATACCCTAAACATGAACTGTCTTCAAGCTTCGTTGGGTGAAACAGCTTTCATCTTGTATTACACAGCAATCTCATCAAAAGAAATGTTTCTTACCAACAATACATAGGAGAACTTTGCCCTTTCTATTCTTTCTCTATTTAACTTACCGAAGTCGTTGATATAAACAATAGTCATTTTACAAATCCGTGGGCTGGAGCCAAATTAATGAGGTGCAGCGAGCTGGCATCGTTACTCATATAGGATTATACCACGCTCTGGTGTAAACTTACTTTATTAGGCAGCTCCTTAACGCTGTTTTTCTTAGGGTTGTAGCCTTCGAAATTTCTCATTACCAAGAACAATGCTTGTAGATCTATAACATTGCGACAATATATTCTCTTTTCTACGACACAGTCTATAGAACTATTTTTTCTGATTCAAAATGTGTATCTCTTTCATGTATATGTGTGGTAAGTTCTAATTAATTTGTTACTATACTCGTATGAGGCCCAAGCCATTCTGCTAAGAGTTAAAGAGTCTAGTGGCTTAAGGACAAATTGATAAACGCTAAGGGCATAATGTAAAAACATTATGTACAATTAGCTAATATGAACGTATTCACAATAATATAGTATTATAAGTGTAATTCTTTTTAAGATTCTAAATTCAAAAGTTACTGTCTGTCTGTAACGCTTTTACGGTTAATCTGCTGCACCAATTTCAATTAAATTTGGAAAGGAGATAATATGATTCTTGAATAAAAACATAGGATGCATTACTCTTTACCGCGATAACTAACATACATTTGACAAAAATTGGTAAGAGGTAAAGAAATATTAAGAAAGTATTTTTTGACAACCCTGTGTAAAACTAATGTAGTAAGATTTCGTTGTTCCTTTGATATGTTTGGGATCAAAGTTTGCATTGATTTCTTGAAGCAACCCATAAAATACGTACGAAAAGACTTTTAGATTTAGCGTAAATAATGCCCACGTTGCTCACATGGCCTATCATATTATTACTTCATATGAAAGTTTTACCAATACTTCATGTAATCCTATTTGGCAGAAAAGTATACTTTTTGCGTGAATAGTTTTGTAACCAAGAGAAAGTTCTTAATCTTTATTATGAATCATAAATGTCTTCTTTCTTTGTTAGCGTTTTGATTATTTAGAGTTATCCAACGATCTGAATCGTAATCGAACCAATATATATGTATATATATATAGCATTCGATTTCTGTCAGAGTTACCTTAGACTGACCCGTTTGTTAGATGATACTATTTAATCTATTGCAGCCATTAAAAAGGGCTATCATGTTAAAATTGTTATATGTTACCCAGTTAAATAAAGCATAATTAAAAATTGAACCGCGGGAGAGCCATGGTTCGGCATGTATGGGCCCGCTCGACAGGAGTGATACCACGGCCTCACAGAAAATCGGGGTGAAACAGCGATACTTGAGGCCAATTCCCCCCCACCACCCAAAGGCTGGCAACGCACGTGTGACACTTCTGGTGTTGCGGGTGTCCATGGGTGGAGGTAATCGCTTACCATCAGGCGATACGTCTGCTTATTTGCCCCTAATTCCATAATATAATAAAAATAAATATTACTACCACAACAGAAAAAAGAAAATCTTATTAAGAGTCATTGTGTAATTTAGTAACTAAATATAAATTTCAATAATAATAGTTTGATATACCTTATTTAATATACACCGTAATAATAAAATAATTGATCGATTATGGAAATTCGATCCACCAATAAAATGCGAAAATACATAATGTAAGTGTTTATTCAACTAGGTATAATTAAATGGTTACATTAATTTTATTGTGAAACTTCACTTTTGACACCGTAATCTTCTTAACGATTGCTAAGCGCTGCTGAGCAGTATTTCATACAAATTTAATCAGAATTGGAATTTTGATGATAAATCACTTTTAAGACATTATCGCTATATTTATGATCATACTAGAAAATAATTTATATGTCAGATATAAAGCATGGCGGAACAAGAAACTATTGCAACAGAAATATGAATTCTTGGTCTATTTTATTTGTAAACATGATATTGATTAAGTGGTTGATTCAAGTGGTGATGGCTTAAGAATGCAGAGTAACACCACATCTATTCACACCATGGGTGTCGTAAGAGGCACCTAAGGGATCAAACTCCGCAGTAGACACGACAGTAGTACATTGCAAAATAAGTAAAATTATTAAAAAAAAGACTAATACATTGGAAAATTCCGTTTTTTTAAATGAAAAATATAAGTTATATATATTCGTAATCACCGTTAATTATAATAATTCTTCATTTTGGTACCATACTCGATGTATTTTGAAAACGTTTTTTTTAGATAATTTTTTTTTTTTTATTTTGATGTATCCAGTGTCACTCTCACGACAAAGACGAATCTATTGACACCATTCACATTAAAATACGATAAGCTGTCTAGGTTCTGGGGCGTGCCTAAAGAAATATACGAGTACATACACTCGAAAAACATAACCCTCCTTCTTTCGCAGTCGGGTAAAAAAGAAAGCTTGAAACAAAACTTAACCAAGCCGTCTGGACAGTCTGGTATAATAGATCAAAACCTTTCAAAGAAGAATTTTACATCAAGTAGTTTATTTTACGTCATATTTACATCTATTTTGTAATACCATTTACATATTTTACAAAAAAAACACAAGTATTTGTATTTTATAGTTTGTATCTTGCTCGGGACTTATAGTGGGGAATTTCACAGTGAGCTTCTCAGTTTATATTACCACGTGCGATAAGGAGACGGTACTAGGAATAGGAATATTTGACAGACCAAAATAAACTCTATCTCCACCAATTTACGATTCACATTCCTTTAGATTGTGCCAATTAATATGGAGACTTGCTTAGAAATTTGCGACTGCTGCAGAAGGAACTACAGGTACCTGTGATATTACGAGAGTTGGGCAACTATCATGCTATATGAACACTACAGCCGTAAATAATGCAGAACTGACCTTTAAAATTAATGCCAAGTTGCTAATTGCATAGCTAGTTAAAAGTACTACTCAATAAGAGATAATAGTATAGAATAGAATAATGATAAGTAGTAGTAATAGTAAGTATAGAAAAGAATAGAATAATTAAAATTTATGATTTAGCTGCATGTATAAATTAATTAGCATATAGACCTTTTCTTTTATGTCAGAATCGAACTGCTTATGAATAGGTGATTGGAATATTGAGTTATTTCTAATATACTTTAGAAAATTACACTAAACTACCAGAATTTAAATTGTTATTGATTTTATGAGAAAAAAATATAGTTTACCCTTAGACGTTAATAGTATTTTATATATATACGACGGGAGCTGACTTCGTATATATATATTAATTATTTTATAGCATTATAAGAGTTTGGAGTTTGGATAAAAATATATTATGGGTATAAAAGATAGAGACACAGTCGTTAGAAAAACAACTTTTTATTTTGATTTGTTTGTTGAACCTTCGACAATATATGAATTCTTGTATTCACCTGAACTAGGTACACATCATGTAATGTATTCGTCGACATCATCAGCCTATCACAATCCATTGCTACACATAGGCTCTCCAATTGCTCGATATTTGCTTTAATATATTTTTGCGTAATTTGATTAAAGCCTTTTCGAGCATTTACACATTTAAATTGTACCAAATTATTGAGCTGTATTCTATTTTGGTTGTCAACTTATTGCATATTTTTTGTATTACAAGTTCGTTGGTTTAATTGATGTCTATTTAACCAAACATAAACGAAACAAAGACAAATTGGTATCTGTGCGGTACAGTTGTACTTTTGACAATTAAGCCACTACTGTTTTTTATTTAAACGTAAAAAGAAGCTCATTACTCTTAATTTTCTATGTTATAATTAAGTGTCCTCGCGTTAACGCTGAAGCATTTGATATACTATAAAAGTATAGCATTTTCCAACAACATGGTACACTAAAATTTAATAGTATGCAACAAAAACTATTGGTTAATCTCAAAAATTTTGTTGAAAATTGCTAGTATTTCACAACCAACATCGACGTTAACTGACATTGAACGCCAAAACCTTGTCATTTGGGTTGATAAAATTTGATGGGGTTCAATACATACCAGCCTCGTTGGTTCAGTGTGTTCTCACTCATGTTACTGTCATTCCGTCCAATCGAATTTTCAAGGGTTTACCCCGAAACGTGTATCAACCTTTTAATTTCAAAAACCAATTTTAACCCTACAGTAAGATAGTGGATTGTTAAGTTGCTGTGTCTACCATATTATGCGGTTATTTAGCGTTAAAGTTAATATAATTTGAAAAGTTTTCAAGGAACTTTAAAATAAAACAGATTTTTTTATCCTATCTGTATTCACTTTAATGACATTATAAGTTAGGGACGTGTATTTTTTGTAACTTAGTTGAATACACAAATACAGTTCAAAATACTAATAACTTCTATTAATTTAAGATAATATTGTACAGTAACATATGAAGAAAGGATGAGAAGAAACTATAAACTATAGTTTTATATTTTAATAACAAAAAATATTTTCGGAATTCTGTCAAATGTGTCTAATGCGTCGACATCAATGCAACTCGTACATGTCGTTGTGACTGTAGCAGAGGGTCCCTTGTTTGTTTAGGTAACTAAGTTTGGCTGCGACCCCGGTTCAATGACCAACTATTTAACTTTACAATATTGTCTAGTACGACACATGTCTAACGAACTCAACGGGCTGCTATTATTGGATCTTCGCTAGCTGCTATTAGTCCTCGATGTAAAATTTTTTGATCTGTTTTTTGAATTGAAACCACATTTGTATAAGAAATTTTACTTGCAGAAAAATCGCCTCAATCATTAGATCAATCGACCCAAGAGAAATTAAATTAAATGGGTTCACATTAGGTCATATGTATATCTACTCATATTTTAAAAAATACCAATATCTCTGCTTTTTATAGGGAAATTGCTATAAAAAATATTATTCCAACTTCTGACATACTTTTAACTTATAAATGATTGGAATTATTAGTTAAGATGCAAGATTAGTAGTCTACAGTCAGTAATAAAATCAATTGGCGTTTATTGAGCCAACACTTGCTAGTCCTTTTTCTTTTATTGTGCATCAGTTAGTCCCTTATACCTTGTTAAATAATAATGCAATCAAGTATGTAATACTTTCTTTCTCAATAAGTTTTAAACAAAAAAGACGTCATCTACTATACATGTTTGTTTGTTTGTTTTACCGGGCCATTGGCCGGGACTTTTGATAGGGCCGTTGTACGTGAGTTCTCTAGTATCTATTATACATATTACATTACTCTGGATTAAACGAAAGATTTTAGCTCAGTCTAAAATGAGATTATTCATTGCGTACGTCCTTAATTCAGTTCCTATAATTGAGGCACAATAATAAACACCAAACATGTCACGCAGCCAAGTTAAATGAACTCCTAGTTCTATTGTCGGCAAGTGTACTAGATCTCGTTGTCCAAATGAAATACAACTTGCCTTTGTCCATCCGTGATTGTTGATTGTGATTTATTACGATAGAATAACTCTTTAATCTTGTCAACTGGTTATAATAATTGTAAATCATGCCTCGCTTACTTGACATAAAACTTGTTGATTAGTGATAAACACTTATGATATGGACAGAATATAGGCTCTTTTAATACAAACGGGATACGGGAAAGAAGAAATTCTGAGTAAAAAGTATATAGGCCTACACCTACTTTATTGTTCTTGAAGTATCTAAAAAAATACGCAATTTTTTTGTACATAAAACAATACAGCAATCTAAGCCTAATCAGACTCCAAAATAAACTTCAATAACAATTTAAATAACTAGCTCAAAGATTTTTTTAAATTGTATTGCCATTAATCATTACGTAGAAATGAGTTATTCATCTAAATAATAATAATAAATTCTATTAAAGTATAAATCATTTTTCATTTAAAGCGATAGACCTTCTTCTTCAGCCTATCATAGTTCACCGAGAATAGGCCTCTCCAATTGCATGAGGGTAATATTGAATATTACTTTCAAATTTTCAAGCAATTTGTCAAATCTACATAAAACCATTAATATGTTTCGCAAGGCTATTCAACATACTGTCTGAGCCAGGAGTCGAACCCACGCACCTGATTTGCAACGTCTCAGAGAAGGTAGGTGGAGTGGCTCAGACAAGTAAATCCTACAGATTATTCTGTTATATTTACATCACGCAAACTCTGTAGTAAATATATTTTATATTTAGAGTACATAAAAATTTATAAAAGTACAAGTATTTTTATAATTTTTTCCGTACACTGCTAGAAATACTAATGATATAATTATGTCTTTCTTTAATTTAACCTTTAAGATAACTTTAAAATAGCTATAAAGCTATGAGGGTTTTGAAATAAGTTAACAAAACTACATTTATAACATGACAACCATGAGAAAGAAGAATCACACTCTTCAAGAGATAAGACGAGGCAAGATAATTGTAAGCTAGTGCTTTGTGCCCTCATCACGCCTTTTAGTATCTCCGTTCTGCATCAAATTTTGAACGAATATAGAACACGGGTCAAAAATAATAATTTTAGTGTCTAAATTCCTATCTTTACTACAACAATACAACAAATTCTTTAACAGGCATTTTGGCGAAGATGTGTTAAAGTGGACATTGACATAAGTTCAGATGTCAAATTTCATTTCTGATTATAGTACCTGACTATCTAAAAATAATCACGACAAACAAGTTTTTTTTAATGTTGAAGTATTCGATAATTCCTGATACCCTAATTACAGAATACACCACTATTCCAGCGTGGGCTAACGTCAGCAAGATCAGGAGATTCCTGCATTTCTTACTGCATATCAAATCAGAGATATGAATAAATTCATCACGATATCTCTGCGCTATTTATGTCTCTTTGAGCATTATTGTGACAGTATATCAACGCTTTGTCGATCTGAATTTATTGAATTTACAGATGATTAAGTCTTAAAAATCTTTAACAAAAGTAGACAATTTATATACGCAAAGTTACTTGCTCTAGAGCCGAAACTTGAAATGTTGACAGCTGATGTTTTTTACCTTTTGTACCTACAACTAATGAAAAAGAGATTTTTGAAACCCTTAAAGCGTTTAAATATGGACCATCAGGTATATTAAATTTGTCATTTTCTAATTTAGAAACATATAACAGAATTAATAAAGCAAACGTATGATGATGATATGAATACTTACTGAGAACCCAGTAAATTGAATCAAGATATTTTTTTTTACGTGTACATACCCCCTCGGGCCTTCACCCCACCGGGGTTTGCAGTGGGGTGATGTGTCGGAATCGAACTGATTAAAACCACATGGTGTGGTCTGCGCCTGAGACGGGAGAGATCCGGGAACCGCTTTCTTACGCCATCCGGACCCCTCCCAGGAATCAAGATATACCTTAACCAATAGTGATCTCGCTTATGACTTTCGACTATACAGTAATTTCTTACTTAGATCTTGCTTTCTATATTTGAAAATGCTTTAAAATAACAATACATTCACTGAATAACATCTAACTTCAAGTGAATTTCTATTTTGTGCTACATATACCTTTAGTAGTCAGTCAACATATTTCTAGGATCTATTTAAAATCAAAAGTATACTAAATAATGTACTAAATACTAAATACAATAGATTATGGAAATCAGTTATTTGTTTTATCTCTATAGCTGATGATATAAGGCGTAACTCAGGCTACTTATCTCAAACTAGCTTCGTCCCATGGCGTTACCCGCGGTACGTCAATAACCGCGGGTAACAAAATTCTATTATTGGTCTAAATTACATTTTTAGATTAATACGAATAAGTGATGCAAGGTATCACTATGTTCGACGCGGGCGAATTCATGAACACCATCATGATTAACACTATTTAAAAACACACTCTATTAAATAAAATTTCGTAAGTCGATATTTTATATGATCACCATTTGTCAGTTTAAACAAATACGAAAACTTCTCATATTAGTCGAGTCAACGATATATATACACTAAAATCAGGTACATGCACCTTTTATAGCACATTTAGTAACCATTTAGGGTCATAATGAGGTACTTTTATAGTTTGGCCACAATATTCTCGTTGGTTTTCGGTAGCAGACTTACATAGGAACCGTTACTGCATATAACATAATAATAATGTTTCACCTAACGATTATTGTACAAAACTGCCATTGTCATTATAAGGTGTCAACTACAGCGTTAGCTAAGCGAAATTTTGAGACTGAAACTTCGATGTATCGACGAAGTTAATTAATATAATATCCTACATTTTGCTTGACCCGTACTTTTTACTTACCTCTTCTTCACATTCAACCCATTTTTATATTAACATTTGTCGCTAATCCAAATCTAAAAATTTTATTCAAATTCAAAATCATTTATTCAAGACACTAAGTGACATTTATGAACATTAAATTGCAGCTACAGTTAAAAATCACAGATCGACATATACAAACTCAGCATGTATTGAATTGTCAAGGTAAATTAGGTGAAATCACCAAAATCTACTGCCTGCTTGTGTCTATAACTTCCAGTTTCCAAAATGCGTAGAGCCTTATGATAAGAATACTGGCATAAAAACTCATGGCCACTCTTTTTAACCTGTAACTACAGTCCAGAATCACACCTCCGAGTTTATCCGTCTCCGAGGATCATTTGGTCAAAAGCAATGAAATAATGGCTTGATCATCATCACCATCATCAGCCTATCGCAGTCCACTGCTGGAATGGCTTGATGCTATTTTTCTTTGACACCACCCCAATCGCTGCTGCTGCATTTATGCTGAAATTAAAACAAGCTCGTCCACTTGCTATGGCAAAGAAAGGAAAGTTTGGGTAAGATATTAATAAGATTAGAAAGATATATTTTACAGCAGCTTGTGTATAGTTGGCATAATTCGGTAGGAGTAATTTCCTTACAGGGTGTAATTAAAACTAAGCGCGCTATATGTCTCACTGTCTCGCGTGAACGGGATAGAATAAGTGTGAGAGAAAGAGAAATACTTATTCTAATTTCTAACTAGGGCTAAATTATATTTACTTCGTGCAGAATACATGTGACGATGCAAGTTAAGCACACAACTTCTACACAATATTCGTATCCACGAGATGAGTATTTGAGTTTTACAAGGCTCCAGTTAACTGGTTGTGGGCGGAGATAGCGAAGTTTCTGTGTTTAGAATGATTGTTCGTGTTTCCTTTGATAACATTCCCGTATTTGTAACAAGTTTGTCGCAAACTCGTTACAACACATATATATGTATACTCGTATGTGTTGATAAGACAACAATGGGATAGCTGACATGAGTAAAATGTTTACAATACTATATTAACTGAATACATAATTATAAGGTTCATACTGTGAGAGTTTATATTTTATAGTTTATTTGTAATACACTCATTAGTTTAATATTGACTGCGTCGGTGGCGCAGTATTAGCGTATGCTGTGCTTGAGGTCTCGGGTTCAATTCCCGGGTCGGACATAAAGTTTGAATAATTTGGAATATTTTTATCGAAGTTTGGGTGTTTTCTATGTATAGTAAATAGTAAGTTTAACAAGAACGTGACCGTATTTTTAAATTTTGGAATGTGATTTAGAAAAATTAATATTAGGCTGAATAGAATAATCTTTTGCCTATAAAGCATTGCAAAAAAACATAGGTTTTATCTCCAGCTTTTCTTGTTAAATTATTATTTTTACAATGAGTGCCACATACGCTTCCCGCTTTGAAGCTTTGTTTTACATACGTAATCATCCGAAAGGACCCAAAAGCTCAAGGCCTTCGTGAGCGAGTGAGTCGCAGAGGATAAACGGATTGCGCAGCTGTTTGCCAAGAATCCTTTATTATCCTATATTTTACGGTGGGAGAGCCACGCTTCGACATGCATGGGCCGGCTCGACCGGAGTGATACCATGACCTCACAGAAAACCGGTGTGAAACAGCGCATGCGCTGTGTTTAACCGAGTGAGGATACCGGAGGCCAATAATCCAACCTTCCCCTCATCCCCCTTCCCATCCCCCAAGCCCGGCAACGCACTTGTGACGGCTCTGGTGTTGCGGGTGTCCATGGGCGGCGGTAATCGCTTACTAGCAGGCGATTCGTCTGCTCGTTTGCCACCTATTTAACAAAAAAAATCACTTCACTCTGGGCACCATGAAAAGGAGTTTAATTACAAATAGCGTGAAATATCGAAGCACTGTGAAGAAACCTCTCCTTTCTGAAACGTATTTTGGAAAAATACTACATTGGGCGTGCGAAAACAAAGATCGTTGGCCCAATCGGGCCAAGACCATTTTTTATAATCAAACTTTATTTTGGGCAGCCGGTTATTTGGCTCAAGCTTGGATTACGGCTGATACTATTATCAGCCGTAATCCATTATTTGTAGGTAGTCTATACTAATGGTAGGAACCGAAAGGTACATGTTTGGGGATGCTTCTCAAAAAATGTTTCGGAAAATTGCTCTTATTTACCGATACTTTGGATGCTGACAAGATGGCGATAATTTACGAAAAATCATTATTGCCGTCTCCTATAAAGATAATGATCGTAAACACCGAAATCGGCTCTGCACCACTTGGAAAGCAGAATATGGTATTAACGTATTGGCCCTCCCAGTCCTCTGATGCCAATCCAATTGAAGATGTTTTTAGCGTTGATGAAGCTTAAATTATGGGCAAAAAATGTAGTGGCCGTCATTGATGAACGGAAGTCCGCGTGGAGATCTTTACTACGCAGTTATGCTTAAAATTGCCGGAAAGTATGACGCGAAGATGCCAAGCGATTATGCATGTGGCGACTCCCACATACAGCGCAACAAAACATACAACAACGCCATCTGCCGCAGATACACTTAACTACGGAGTAATGTACTACACGAAGAAACTACCAATCCTACATCGCGGAATAGAAGTTCTCGCACCGATAAGCATATATAAAACATCCCAACGTCAACTGTTGGGCAGTAGCCCGCCAGGCATGATCATCTCGCCTAGTCGGAGGATCCTCCCTTTGTGTTGGAGGGACAATGACACCCATTCCTCCACAATGGACAATAATAGAGATTGGACGCCGTATTTATATAAAATATCAAACAGCGATAAAAGACTTGTTGATTACAATTTATCGTTTGATATTCCTAATGTTGTCATTAAATTTTGCCGGTCAAGCTTTTTTTGTGCATAGTGTATATCATCATCATCATCATCATCATCAGCCTATCGCAATCCACTGCTGGTTATAGTTCGATTTTCGACTTCTCACAACCAGTTCCTGCCAGCCGTTTTGCGGTGCAGGTCATCACTCCATCTGACCTGTGAACGTCCCACACTACATTTGCCAAGACGCGGTCTCCACTCTAAAACTCGTTTAACCCAACGGTAATCAGTTCTCCGGCTAATATGGCCAGCCCGCTGCCACACCAGCTTGCTAATCCTTAGTATATATATTTACAAAAAAAAAGTGTATATATATTACTTGTCTAGTAGTCTTATCATAAGCTCCGCTTAGCTTGGGGCTGGATAGTGCTGTGTGTTAATTGTCCGAAATATTTATTTATTACTTGCTGAGCCCGGGGGTACTACGCGCGTTTGTTGTTGTGAATGTGGGTAACGCTGCGGGCCAAGCTAGTCTAAAAAAGGAAGCCTAAGTTACTCTTTAAATTATCAGCTATTTGCCAGTGAAAGTTCCGTCGAAATCCGTCCGTGTTATTCCTGAGATTAGTCGGAACAAACGGAGAGAAAGACCGACGGACAGACAGACAAAAATTGAAAAAAAAATATTTTGATCTATGTACCGTGTAAACATACACAAGCATTTAGTAAAAAGTGGCTATTTCAGTATTAAAAATAGACACTTCAATTTTAATTATTTGTATATATAGATTATTTACTTAAATTGTGAAAGTAATTACGTAACTTTTTGATCTAATGTTCATATATTGTAATTGATACAATATTGATATTGTTATGTAGCACATTTCATATAAGGTTAGTTACTTTCTACTTCAAGAAACATCTTTTCATCTGTGTATTTCATTAAAAAGTATTGGTCGATCCCTTGTCTGAACCCTTGTCATTGTGTCTTTTATTCTCTAGGATTTGAATGGGTTCCGACATACATTTTTGCTAATAATGTTATTATATGTACTTATGTAGTATTTAAGGAGTAACGATCTTGATTTAGTGTGATGTGCTTAAGTATATAGAAGTATCAAACGACGGATGTAACACTTTCAGATTTGAATAATTCATCGATACTACACGGCGTCTTTTTTTAAGTTTTAAAAACTTTTTGCAATCTATATAGCTGATGGATGGTAAAAAATACCAGGTAAAAAGGTCGGTCATAACTTCAAAACATGATTGACTATGGCAGGTGATTGACAATATCAATACTTCATTCATATAGATTCATACCGATTAAAGTAACAGAGGTCAAATCACAAATCCATTAATCTTTCAGTTCCAATAAATCGAACTTTTTAATGTATTTAACATCCGCGACCCTTTCGTTTATGCTTTTAAATTAATGAAAGATGATTCGATCGATATAATGTTTTAATGGACTATCAATATGTATTATGTCTATGTGTGCAGTGTCCACGGCCATTAAAGCCGGATTACACCTGTATAAGCCTGTAGAAATTAGTTTCGGATCACATTTACCGCATTAAGTATCGACTAGCTGATATATTGCCATAATCTGTTTGTGTGTACTAGGATTTATATTGTCTGAATTAAGTTTAATGTGGCAATACAAGGTTTTTTATTATTTTTGGGATTATTTTGATTCATGTTAATGTTGTTGAAATAATATTGAGTAATATTGTTTTACGTTATCTAATTAATAGCATTGGTAAGTTTATACTCGCAATTGTCGGCACTTGATGGAACTTGGTTGATGGAAGTGCAATAAGTACAAGTCAGGTTGATTTTAGAATCATCGGTAAAGTTTATTTTTAAATTCTAATGTAAGTTAAGCTTTTTCGTTAAAGACTATACTATATATTACATGAATTCGAGGAATCACCTAACTAAACAAAGTATCTTCACTAAATGGCAAGACAAATGATAAATACTCAACATATTTTTAATACATTTATTGACTCTCAGATACATAAATATATCCTATCCTATTAATATTATAAATATAACTTTGTGAGGATGTTTGGATATTAGTTACTCTTTCATGCAAAAGTTACTGAACGTATTTGGATGGAACTTTAAAGTAATATAGCTTACACATCAGATTAAGACACATGCTACTATTTACCGCGACAACCAACAAACACGCGGTCGGAGTCGCGGGCAACATGTAAGAGTATATATTGGAGAATCCAATTGCAGTGTCCAAATGTACACTATGCATAGTAGCATTGTTCGCATGTCGTATAGTCAGACGATAGCCAACTCGAGGTATAGGGAGTATCCCTGATCATATCCTGATCTGATTTTGATCTGTTCAAATATTCTTCTTTTTATATCATTACTATCTGCCTCGCACAACTAAACTGTGGAATGAACTGTCGTCTGCGGTATTCCCAGACCAATACGACCTTCAAACCTTCAAGAAACTCTACTCCTTCTTAAAAGGCTGGCAACGTTCTTGTGACGCCTTTGATGTTGCGGATGTCCATGGGCGGCGGTAATCGCTTACCGTCAGGCGATACCTCTGCACATTTACCACCTATGTCATTAAAAAAATATACTTATACTATCATTGTATTACCTCATCAATTTATTTTGTAACCCGATGTACGAAAGTAAAATTGCTATTAAGTTGCGCGTATTCTGGCAAATTGGTAAATCTGCAAAATATACCTGCAGATGACGATTACCTAAACAAAATCTCAAAAGTCTCAAAACCTAAAAATAAATAACGCGTTTGTATACAAAACACGTAACAAGAAAATACAGAGCACGACGTCGGATTAACTCCTAAGATGAAGTTTCATATCCGCAAAGCGTTTAGTTTGGAGTTCGGCTGACTTAGCACCCGATACCGAGCTAACTTATCGAAGTTAGCTTATGCTAACTTGTGGCTTGGCTCCAACCTTACATTATTATGTTGACGCTGACGCTACCGATAGACGGTCGATTTAGCATTCTGAACTCCATTCCGACTTAGTGCTAGAAAGTTAAACGGATTGTTTGTTCTTTGAACGGTTGTATTCAGATAGATTGATAAATGCTAAAAAATAAATAGTTTTATTAATGTTAATTTGCATTTTTTTGTCTGTTATCTGCTTTAAAGACTATTGCTTAAATTAATTTCTTGAATTGAATCTCTATATTTTTAAAAGAGTAACTTATCGAGTTTCTTGCCCATTGTTCTCCATAAGAATGTCATTTTAGAATCGCGCATTTAGTTATTGTCACGTTTCGAAAGTGCCTGAAAAGGCCTTCTACTTCAAATAACATATTGATTTTGGTGATTGATTTGGTGATATTCGTAATACATTTATGAATACAGTATAGCTGCTGCAGCTGTAGTACAGATGTCAATCCTATAGTAGTCTAGGTATGTACCTAGACTACTATATAGTAGCCTAGGTATGTACCTAGACTACTATAGGATTGTTTGTAGGAGTGTTGTTTGTAGGAGATATATGTATATCTCCTACAAACAACCAACATTAGATACTGTGCGTGATAGCCGTTTTCAAAAATATCAAATATCTAAAAGTAACTCTGCAATTATTTTTAACTTTCTAACAATATTGGTCTAAATCCGAAAAAATCGCTTCTAAGACAATTACATTGGGGTCCCTACAATTAATGCGATTTACGGATTATATCGTAAACACATAACTGTAAATGATATGTCAAATAATTGACTGCATGGTTGGCCTAGTGGTTTAAGTGGTCGCCACACCGCTTCCTACTGTACCAAGTGTTGTGGGTTCAAATCCTACATGGGACAACACTTTGTGTGATCCATAAATTGTTGTTCTAAGTCTGGGTGTACTTTGTGTAAGTTTCATGTATGTTTGTAAAGATCCCCGTGACACAGGATGTATATTCCTAATACGGGAGTTGCCTTTTACAAAAGAAAAAAGAAAGAAAAAAATATATTTAAAACGTTCTGGTAGGTCTAATAGATAGGTTTCTTCAATACACATACTGTTAATTTTAATTTACTTACCGACCGGATAATACTTCATTTTATATTACCTGCTAAAATTACTTATTATCATAAAGTGGTATTCCTATTTCTTTATAACATACATTCCTGGAATATAAATTTTGTTAAACAGTATTAGAAATAGAAATACTGCTTTGACGTCAGAGTGGTCTGCCAAATGTATGTATTTAGAGAAAACGTGTACAGAACATCAATGAAATTATAAAACTCTTTGTTCCAATCATGACTGGACCACATTACTCAAAAGTGAGCAATAAAACAACAATATTGTATTCAAAGGTATATTCAAATGAGAAGGAGCAATTTGCTGAAAGTCATAAAAGTTGTCTCGAAGACAGAAAAGGCGCCGCTCTGTTCGGCATCCTCAAAGTGTCGCTGCCCCTATTAAAAAGTTTAGGGCGTCTATTTTTGGCTCTGTCGCCGCGATGCCGTGCGAGAATTATGTGACAACTTGTGGAAATAAGTTACATGGTAAGTTGGCGTGAAAAAAATGCAAGTTATAACTTCGTAATGTCGTCATAAGATTACGTGGGCTGAGAATGTATTCAAGTTACATAATTTATGTATATACAATAATTATTCTTGATCAAATGTGTTGTATGTTTCTTATTTTATCTTTACTTTTTATAATTGTATTTTTATTTATAACATTAAGTAATCAGAGTTGTGCGAAAATACTAAAATATAACAAACTACGTCAATATCATGTATAAAACATATAAGTTATTTATAATTTTCGTAAACATCGTTAAAAATCCAACTCCACGACTAAATCGAATCTATTAAGACTACTCACATAAAAATACGACAAGTCTTTTAGGCTCTAGGGCGTGCCAAAGAAATATACATATATACATACATACATTCAAAAACATAACCCTCCTTCTTTCGCAGTCGGGTAAAAATTATTTCCAAAGGTTTCCCATGAAACAATAGTCCCATGAAACATAAAATAATAATGGTAACCTGATAAATGTACCATTAAGAAAGAGAATTTCGTAGTTAGTCCTCGATAAGTCATCCAATTCGAGTCAATCGATTCAGATAAAGTCTGTTTCTACATCATAAAACGCAGGTATTTTATTTTTGTTAATGAGCCTGCCAAAGTGTGTTTGTCCTGTCATGCTGGAAAACATGAGTAAAATCCAAGAATAGTAGCCAACCATACTCATTGCGAATACAGTGCAACGCAACAATGCAGCATGGTAACCCACACTATTTGGCGACCCATTGAGATACTTGTGCATCATAGAGCCTCCGATTTCACGCTTACCATCGAAGCACAACAGCAGGATTGCTATCATATTAAGTTGGTATTCTATGAACATACTACTGTTATTAATATAGTATTTAACTCTATATTGGAATAGGATTCTAATTCGTTATTCCTATATATGTAAGTCAACCAATCCGTCACAGGTATTTCATTACCTATCCACTACCAAAGTTAAGAAAGCAAACATATCTACCATTATTGACTCACAGCCAGTATTGATTATAACTTAAAAGCTTCGGAAATAGAGCAATAAAAAACAATGTAACAAACATGTAAGCAATCAAATACAATCAATGGTACAGAGGGGAGACGAGCGTTAATGGAGATGTCCGCGATGTAAGTAGTTTTTAATATTTTTGGGATACAGCCCAAAATAGACTGAATATTTCAGAGGGTGCATTTTTTTCTAGCTCCCTTCTGTCATTTAATGCATTCACTATTTTTGGCGACGACATATTTTGAATCTATTCTTGTTAGGAGTATAGCACATCAAATGTATATGTGACGAAACCTTTGAAGTATCAAAAATATCGCGAAGAACATCTAAAATGTCACATCTGCTTTAAAAAACGATCTCCTGCTTCACAGGTGGCATCATATCCAATGTAACTAGTTCTATCATCATTGTCTGTGGGAATTTATTTGTACATCAGTCAATTTGATTATTTTCTTTATTCTTGACAGATGGGCAGCCGGTTGGCGGTGGAAAACCGTTTACAACCCAATAGCTCGTACCTTTTATAAATAAGTTATATTGGAGAAAACTGCGAGGTTGAAATTCGACCACAATTTAATTATATTTTAATTAAGTTTTTTTAACGTGAAAACGTCTTTAGCCGCGTTGAGTACTTTTTGTTAAAAGGATTTCTTATGAGTTCGCGAGACCGCGTCATTGACATGCTGATGTCAAAAAACTTCTTTGGCCGCGTTGAAAACACTTTTTGGTAGAGGAAAATCTTACAAGTATGCATCGCTGACAGGCTTATGTTTGATGTTGATATTTTTGTGATTTAAAAATTAAGGAAATTTCACTTATACCATTCTCAGTCATAAGTTTTCACTTCTATCGGCAGTCCTTACGACCGCCATTTTTCTTACTTCATATAGTGGTAATGCATATTGAACTGTCATTGAGTAAATTATTACCATACTATTTGAACACATTATTATACTTAAAATACTGGCTGTAGTCTTTTTACATTATTTTCAATGTTTATACAGTTTTGTGTTATGAGGCTAAATATTCACACTTATTTTTATGTAAATTTTAATGATTGCAAATGTGTATATTCTAAAAACTAAGCGACTGTATCTCTGATTAATCTAGAACCCATTTTTTTTTTCATATAAATTATGATATTTATCAGATTATTATTATTGTCTCAAAACAGTATACATTTAACTTGTATATCAAGCGCATGTATTCTAACTAAAATTAAAACAGCTGAACACTAAATTTGGTGAAACAAATATGAATATTTCTTTAAAAGTAGATCTACATTTTCTTTTCAACTCATTTCGCCTATGTTAAATTCTTGGACGCGTCCTTAAACCTAACTAGGTATGCAGACAACGGCGGGCAAGTTGAGCTGTAAATTTCAATAGTATGCAAAAGCCACAAATTTAAGCTAACCAGTTTAAACTGGTTAAAGTTAGCTAAGTTGTTGCTCTGTTGTAGCAACAATAGCCTGACATGCTCGCTACTTATTTGCATATTGATTTTGCACGTGAAATATGGGACGAAGGTGAATGCATTTCCTTATACTGTTGTAAAAGGTTGGGACTAGATAGTTGTCTGAAGCAATTATCGTGTGATCGTCGTATTATAAACAATAGAGTGAAATTGTATGAAGGGAATTTTCTTAATATAGTGTGTATCAAAAAGGTGTTGCATATTTAAAGATCGTAAGTATTATCTTAACTTGATATAACCGTAGTGACGATTTAAACAAAATGCCTAGTGGTACGGATGCGGACTGCCCTAGGCCGAGACAAATTCTATTAATATTTAATCGTCATCTTCACTGATCAAATGATCAAGGCAGGTGGCAAAACTCTAGTTTTACTTATCAATCTAGATCAAAGCATACATTTGTTTGTTTATCATGTTATAGAAATGACTGAGTGAGGTTAGGGTTAAAAATTAAACTATATTTTTTATATTTATAATAATTATTTTCACGGGGATTCACGGGAACCAGGTTGCATTGGCCGTTTTCCCCGGCTGACTCAGTAGTCAGCCTGTGGTCACGGTCAGTGCAACCTGGTCGAAACGTCAGGCAAATCAGAGGTATGTAATACCTTTAAATAAGTAATCGCCGTAAAACCCGTGACAATCATTATTATATCATGAAACGCGAAAGTTTAAGAGTTAAAATATATTTAACTTCCAGTTTGAAAAGAGATAAGCAAAGATAACCTTTCAGTCATCTATTTGCAAGTCTGTACTGCGATTCGTATACCAAAACGGTGCCGTATTTATTTCATTTAAGTTTTGCAACGGTGCTTTCTCACCGACGATAAATTAAACATGTTTAGCAGTGTTATAAACATGATACAGTATGCATTCACATTAAAAGCAGTCATTGACTAAATCGGTGTACAGAATATTCATAAATATATCGCACTCCTGTAATTTCAAACATGACTTATGAATAAGTGTATTGTACGAGCATGAAATAGAGCTAAGCCTTTTCTTAAATGGTGTGTCATAATTGTTGCACAGTGAGTAGTTTCTGTTGTGTAAGTAAGCAAGGTGCTCTAAGATATTCTCGCTGATTTATATCGCCGCAACTATCTGAGAACTATGGAGATGCAAAGATAGTTTATTACCCGGTGTGGAGCTTTTAAGATAGGCCATAGTTTAAGAAACATAACACTACATGAATAGGTTTTAGAGTACAAACATGATATGTTATATTTCTTAACCAATTGCATATGTTGGAAATTGCTTACAGCTAAAAGGCTTTTCGCAAAATATGCAGAAAGGACGCGCATTGTCACCTTGTCGCTCAACATTCACGTCGTTTAGTCATATTATAGACTAGTTGAACCCCGCGGTGTTACCCGCAGTACAGAGTTATTGTGTCAATTGTATCTTTATAAAATGTAGCCTATATGTTATTCGAATGTATTAGCTATATTATTGTAAAGTTTCATTAAGATCCATTCAGTAGTTTTTACGTAAAGGGTAACTAACATCCATCCATACTCACATACTTTCACGTTGATAATATTAGTGGGACAGTATTCAAAGCTACATATTCCTTTTGAATAATCATCATCAACTCGGTCGAAAGACATTCAAATAGGCTCCCAAATGTGATGAAGTTGTTTTCCCTCTTGACCGATACTAAACCTAAATATAAATGTAACTTTTGTTTGTTTATTACGCTGTTAACTATTCAGCCAATAATAAATTGTACACACATTGTCAGGGGAAAGACATACGATATATTTCATTCAGAAAAAGGATTGTTCCCAAGAGACACCTAAATTAATTAACAAAGTCTACATTAATGAGGGAAAACGCTAGTTTTTATGTACAAAAGTGTCATCAAAAAAGTTACTGACTTAAAGTCTAATCCCTCAAAGCCATTATCAGCCTATCCATATTACCATTGCCCATCGGGAGTGCCAGCATACGTAATTACAAATTAAAAACCAATACATTAAAGAAAACAAAACTCCACAAAATTGATACCCGTGCTTGCTTTAAAAAAACGAATCCATTTTCATACTGCCTTTTATTTCGTACTGAATACGAGTCGCAGGGTCACGATAATACAATTACGTTTTAATTTATATACAGGGTGCTGTTATCACGCGATGGCTAGTCGCTCGTTTACACGCACCTTTATCAAATGAACCGCGACTTACTCGGGTTATACTAATTATTAAGATAAATATTGTTTTAACTACACCTTGTTTTTGTAAATTTACATGGCTATGAATAATATTTTTAGGTGTGTCACATTAACTGCCGGTTAACACATTACTATTGCGATTTATGGAGTAAAGCAATATTTCTACGATTGTTTTTGGTAGCTATTTGATTAAGTGTTGTATACCATACTCCTTTAACAATAGTCCTTTAGACGAGTCAAAATTATTACTTTATTGAAGTGTAGGCATGTCATTATATAAATACCAAAACACGGTAAAGTCCTTATTAATTCATTTCCAGTATGGCCACCAACTTTTTGTTAAAGGAAAAAATACCTTAAAAACATTATTTATTCTGTTGTAAGGGTTAAACACTTAATATTTAAAATTCAAAGAGTTTTCCTTGCAATTAAGTTAACTGTTTTTAGACACGTCAAACAACGGAACCATTTAATTTAATTACGAACTTAGCATTTTGAAACAGTACGTTAGCATATAACACAAATATTTCAAAATATAAAAAAAAAATAGTACCATCAATACGAGTATATTCAATGTAGGCAGATGCTAGCACAATGTTAAATGAAACCAAAATATCTTCAGTCTTTTATTTTCTTCCTCCTATATCTTTCATGAACGAGATCTAACATGACATAAAACATCTTTTAACTGAACATTAAAATCGGTTCAGTAGTTTAGACGCCACTGTGAAACATAAAAATATACATAGACTACAAAAACTTGTGCTTGCTATAGTTTTCTCCGTAGTCTGGTAAATATACTAATTACGAGTATATTCATCTAGATTACATTGTCTATTCAAAAAGTAACTGACCTATACTGGTGTTTATGGAGAAACCGCGCACGACTTGAAACATTTTCATCTGTCCCTTAAGTTATTCAATTAGTGCCATCAAAAGGGCAAACATTGATACAGTGACATTGAAATAAATGTAATTTATTACATATCAAATTGTCCGGGGTAGAGATCGTTTACGCAACAGGACACTAAACATCCCTCGACCCATCGACCCCAAGATCGAATGCATGAGGGGAATAAAATTATCTATGTCTTGCTATAAACGCAGCCCAGTGAAATGCAAGTCTGTTAAGCGGTGGAGTAAGTGAAAAGCTTTTGGTTTTTGTGATTTAATTACAACCACAGTCACACTGTATTGTGTAAAATTTAGACTGCACGGTTGGTCTAGTAGTTCAAGACGTCGCTTTCTACTGCGCCAAGTGTTGTGAGTGCAAATCTAACATGGGACAACACTTTGTGTGATCCACAAATTGTTGTTCTGAGTTCGCGTGTACTTTGTGTTCAATTATTGCGTGTTTGCCGCGAGACAGGATGTATATTCCTAACGCGGTTGTGGTAGTGGTGTTTTTAATAAAATATAACCTTCAGTTACATAAGTTAGCTACTTATAAACTTGCTTAAGACAGGCTTAAGCCAAATCTGAATTTTTTTGACCAATCTACTTTTTATAAAGATAATAATAAAATATAATAATAACACTCTAGTAATTCGACAGTTCACATTCAAATAAATAACAAATTTAAGAACTTTTTTTAAATACGTAACATAATTTGAGGAGTAAAAGAGAAGAAATTATTTATTAAACTACTTAAGAATATTGTATATTCTTATCAATAAATTTTAGGATTATCTACAGAACTCGGCACCCGTATTGAATTCAATTCTTTTGTCTGGGAAGTCTGCAATCGTGCAAATTTTTAATATTAAGAACTTGGCTTTCATTTTCACATCATGGTTACGAAAAGAGCATTGTTCCTAGAATCGCAAACTAGTTTACAACTTGGACCCCTTGTATTTACTGAGCGGTTAATGTTTTCTAAGCAATTAGTGCGCCATCCCTGATTTAAGGTTATGGTCTGGGAGCACGCGTGTTCTGGTCACGTGGCATCTATCTCTTTATTTATTTCGACGTGCAATAACATACGTACCAAATTAGCACCTCCAGTTATCCCACGCTATAAGCGTGATTTAACTACATTTTGTTTTTATAACAAAATCGTTTTGAATTACCATTATAATTATCTATAAGTTACAATACACACCAGAATGCAATGGAGAAGTTCAGTTAAATAAATAATGTTTCTTCATGTGCGTTCTAAGAAATCGTCATCTAGCCAGGTAATTGTAGTAGTTGGGATAATTAGAATCGAAATTAAAACGCTAATTAAAAAGGAAATCAGTAAAAAGTTCAATCGGACATCTAAATATGACTTGAGCACTTGAAATGATTTTCTGCCTGGGTTTTTTTAAGTAATTTTATAGACGTTTAGTGTTTTAAGCGTGTTTTTGATTAGTCCTAATAAGATCAACCTCTAATAAGTTGACTTGATTTTATGTAAATTATAATAAGAAGTCAATATAAACTTGAAAATAAATAAATTTTAATCTTCAATGCCAAATAACAATGAACTTTTATGCTTTAGTTGTTTTTGAAGTGACAATTTCTTAAGACGCGTTGAGTACTCTTTGGGTGAACAAAAATCATGAAACTTGCATCATCGTCACCGAGCGCTTTCCAGGAGCTATATGTATGTAGTCTATATATATATATGTGTTATTTCTTGGTAAACAAAAGACGTGAAATTTGCATCATCATCACCGCACCCCAATAGTTCAACGAAACAATTCACAAGTTACTTAGTTTTTTTTTAATCGATTAGACTGGCGTACAATAAGAGAGGCATATTTCAAAAAGTGTTTGGTTCTTATCATATTTTATGGTATATAAATAAAATTTTATCAGTTTTACATTCTAAAATCAAACACACTTGCACTTATTCCACTATAAACAAAAAAAACAACAATCCATTATGTCCCACTGCTGGGCTCGGGTCTCCTCTCAGGAGAGGGTTAAGGCCACACGTCCCCACGCTGGCCAAGTGCGGGTTGGGGACTGGCAAGAATACGTTGTGGCTACGTAAATCTTGCCGTTGGATGTTTTTAAGCCGCCCCAAGGTCTCCAACTAAGGTTCACGACTGTTATCGTATGTTAACAACCGGGACCGACTACTTAACGTGACCTCCGATTCACGGAGACGCTCATAGTAACATGCCACCAGCGGTCACCCATCCAGGTACTGACCGCGCCATCGTTGCTTACCCTCGATGATTGTTTCTAATCACCGAGTGCAACTGGGCTATGAGCGCCACTTTCCATACTTCACATATTCCACTATATTAATTACATTTACACCTGACCGATTTCGCCCTTATTTCGGATAAACCGGCCAGAACCGAAACCGTATTGCAACAAGTTTCATCAATCATCAAGTGCCGACAACAGAGACTATAAACTTTCGGTTTTTTTTTGCATGACGTAGATGTTCGTCCGCAAATAAAACACATATTTTGTGTGCTTTGATAAATATATACATAATTATAAGTTTTCGTATTTACGAACATTTATTTCGATGCTGAATATAAGGCATTTGATACTGTTCAGCATTTGCTAGGTCTAAGTAGTATTAGGTAGTTATTACGTAATGTATGTATGAATTACCTATAGTAATAATCTATGCAAACTGACATTCCTTTAAACTATTTCCTCATCATCTAAGTAATGATTACTAATGATAGTGTAGCGGTAACAGCTGATGATGAAATGATCAGTTACTGATGATCCATTAGAGGGCTTATCTATTTTTTAGCATACAAGCTGTTGACCAATAACTAACTTAAAATGTTCCTGCTTTACTTTTTTAAAACTATAATGCTTATTGGACCTGCAAGAGCTGTATGCCAGACGCCTGAAATCATCAGATTGTAGTGTAATGGGAGAGGCCTATGTCCAGCTGTGGACTACAATACATGATGATGATAATTTGAATAAAAAAAGCTAAAGCAGTGTTCGTTAAAAGTGCATTGTCGACCTTAAGAACAAGTTAATGCAGTTAATATCTTCATTCTTGTAGATACTAGTATATGACAAACATTGCTCTAAGCTATTTGTAGTAATTTACCTCGTACCTCAAACATTTCGCAATCGTTTCCAAGGAGTGACGGGTTGTCTAGGAAATGCTATTATTAAAGTAATTTACTTAAATAAGGCTCAATTTTGGTCTTAGTTGATTCCAATGATGATAGATCATTTATTATTAAAAGTAGGATTGCCTTAAAACTGATTTTTGGGAATTAGGTACTGTCTATACCAATAACGCATATTTCTAAAATTTGTGCTTTTTCGCTCTCATTTTGTTTAATAGTTTTAGGTTCTCTCCTTCTTTTAGAGACAAACATTAATAATTTAAATGCTATCTATATATTCAGTGTTTGCTCTATATTTTCATCATTAGATACTATTATGTCTTTATTTTTATAGTATTGTTATAGTTGTTGTAATAAAATTAACTTAATGATATCTTCTTTTTATAAGAATGGAAACATTAGAGCCCTTGACCATCAATTGTGATTGTCTTGAGTCTCCATCATTTTGCCACGAGTTTCACCTTTCTCCTACAAAAAAAAAATAATAATTTAAATAGCTGTAAGTTTTAAAACATTCTAAGCTAAGAAGCTCATTGCTGCTTTATAAGTCTTAATATTTCACGTATGAATCCTTAGTAGGTATACAGGTTTATAATAAATGTGTCTATAATTAATCATAGTAATAATATGCATTTTCACTTACTCCCATCATTTCGAGATCATAAAATTTGAGTTGCGTACCGATTTACAACAGCTGACGGCATCAATCTAAATTATCACTATGCGAGCCCTTTTGCATCCCTTCCTTTCAATAGCAAACGAACTATTAACTAATGGCGAGAATATTACTGTTAACCCTAAAATGCAACCGCGCAGATTCATTACAGCGCGTAACTAACGCAGCGTGCACGCGCCGGTGTTTATCGCGTGGGTCGATTAGACCCGCTCCACCCTACACGACGACACCCTACATGGCATACTACAATTCCCATTATTGTTCTAAGTGAAACAGAGAGAGCACTTTACATTGTTTATAGTCTCCTCTCTTTCATCGTATGTAGGCTCCTGCGTGTTAGATAACAGAATCTTGTAAGTGCTTGGCGTATGTTTGTCTTGTATCAGTTTACGCTACATTAAGTGCGGTTGTGGAATTAAAGCGGCCAAATTGTCAAGAAGGGTGATGTAGAGTAAAGTGATATGTTTCGAAAAACATCGTCTTGGGGGTTTATTTAAATCAATTTTCTTTATGAATTTCAAAATAGCGATTTGAATTCACAAAATTTACTCTATATTGAGTTCTTGATAAATTGAAACTGAGAACTTACAAAATTATATCTAACTATACGAAACTGTGGTCTTTTACTTGTCTAAATATCTAGAGTAAAATTCATACTAACTGCCTCGCTGTTGCTTGAGATCCTAATAGGTTACAACCATAATAGGTAGGATTACGATCTAATGCAACGGGTCAGATTTAATGTTACAGTAGCAAGTACACTTGAAATTTCAAAAAAACTTTGAGACAATATAAGAGTATTTTTATCACTTGTTGAGAATATGATCATTGAGTGCCTCGGTGACGTAGTGATATCATTTACGACTACTGTACTTGAGGTCTCGGGTTCGATTCCGAGATCAAAACAGAGAGACAAAATGTTTGTATGTTCTGCAATTTTTTTTATGGAATAGTGTCAAAGGGAAGGGATTGTGGTATGGGCCTCCAGTGTCCGCACTCACTAGGTGGAATACAGTGCAAGCGCTGTTTCACACCGGTATTCTGTGATGCCGTGTATCTCTCCGGTCGAACCGGCCCCTTTTTTCCACCAGGTTTTCTATACACAATATAATAATGTATGTATTTATTAAAAAAAAACTAAATATGTGCTTATATCAGCTACCTAGTAATCACATAGTTAGTATAACACTTAGTTTGGGACAAAATAACGTTCGGTGGACGTTGTAAAATATATCATTATTATTCTTTTTACTACATATATCATAACATATTATTTACATTTACAACTATTCACACTCGGTCCGATTACCACTATGTATAGTAAGTACTATTCACTGTTCCGCGCATTTGTTCTTTTGCTTCTTAGTTTCATTTTGAGCAAAGCCTCTATTAGCTTCTGAAATAATGGCATTTTGTTAGTTTTATTACGTGGCAACTGATCTGCAAAAGGTATCCAACCTGAAATAAAAACACTACAAACCACTCTAATTGTTTATTATTTAAAGGACAAGTTACTAAATATGAATTCAACAGGAGGAAATCCTTTATCAACCGCTGCTTAGGCAGACAATACTTTGGCAGTTTATTGTTTCCATACAAATAAGTAAAATTGACGTGTTTGTTTGGTAACTTAAACTTATAGAGTCCTCGACGAAGCACTAACGTAAGAGTATCAAAACTTCGATACGAACACGTTAGCTAGATGACGTAACTTGCGGACAAAATAATCATATTTCCTGTATCCTTGTTCCTAAGCCTGATCACATGTTATTTATTTTAGGTAATAAATTTATTTTATGTAATGACCGACTATTTAACAAAGATTTGTGTAGTCCCAATTTGGACATTTGAAATATTTTGCTAAACGCCAGATACCTATTAATCATTGAAATCCATCGCTTATAAATCTGAGGAGGGTGAGCCTAATTGTATAAAGCCAGTGAAGCTTTTATGAATCAATTATAGGATTATGTGAATTATGAAGGGAGATCATAGTGATCGATATAAAAGAGAGGGTAAATTGAGATGAATATTAATACACTTTGTTATTTCTTTGTTTATCTTCCTCCATGTATATTAGTAGCATATATATTTCCTATCCATTTGCTAAGGAGTAGCCTATGTTCACTGTGTGTATGCATATCGACTATAAAAGTATGTTGATGACCTATTTTTGAGTAATTCTCTGTAGTTTTAAGATATATTTTATAGTATATATATATATATATATATATATATCAATGATTTTTTTTTTCTAATTCCTTTAACACTCTAATATACAAACATTAACATAACCTTATAATCCTTGTTCACAGTTGGGCTTTTTAGTTACTGTGTTTATGGAAGTTCTAGTTGGGTTCTTTGGTACGTATGTATTATAAATGAAAGATAATGGACTGTATAAATTAGACTTTATAATGTTCAACACTATAAATATATGAGGCGAGTGTCGCCTTCTAATGTGTTGCGCGGAGTGATGTCGCACCGAAAGGATCGCCTCCTTGCGCCGCTGTCCTCCCGTCTCCCGCCGCTGCTCGGGGCTCGTGCGCCGACATACTGAATGTTGTGTCTTACTTGATACTCCTCCGTGAATGCCTCCGAAAGATTCCTCTATATCAGTATAAATCGTATATATAAATTGCGATCAGTCGTGATTAAGATCTCAAAAATCAATTTAGTCTGTAAAGAATACGGAATGTAGTCACCCTTATGCATCCCATGGGTATCGTAATAGCGACTAGAAGTCAGATTACGCAGGACAACATCACTGTAAGGTGAAGAAAAATTTAAAACAAACCCTATACAATACGCCTTGCCTGTCCTGGCCTGGTGTAGTAGGCCAAAACCTTCTTTCTATTCCCAGCAGTGGACTGTTAAAGGCTGTGATGTGCTGTTAGGGGTGTACCACTCTATGTGTACACCAGAATTACTTTAACAGTAACCAGTGCTTAAAATGGCTGGCATTATTAATGAACGGTAGCGAATTCCAATTCCTAAATAAACCTCTAGTTATACTATTCACCGGTAGGAAAATATTAATATATCAGCAATATTGCTTAATGAATGTTCAGGGTCGGCAGCACAAGTAGCATTGATTAAGCAATCAAGGGTCTTTAGGCATGACTATCTATGTACTAGTACCGTGCCAATCTTCTTCTACCATTTTGGTCATATATTTGCCAATTCGAGAAAACTTTTAATATTTTTATTTTACATTTTAAAGAACTTTATACAATTGCTAATAGAAATACTGATAGTAGATTGTCTAACGTCTGTGATATTTTCCATTCCTTACTACTGCCGTGGAAGAGCCACGCTATGGCATGCATGGGCCGGCTCGACCCATGCATGCCATAGCGTGATACAACGTGATACTCGGAGTGATACAACGGCCTCGCCGAAAACCGATGTGAAACAGCGCCTGCGCTGTGTTTCACCGAGTGACTGAGGATACCGGAGGCCCATACACCAACCTCTCCCCCATCCCCCTCCTCATTCCCTATAAGCCGGCAACGCACTTGTAACGCCTGTGGTGTTGCAGGTGTCCATAGGCGGCGGTAATCGTTTACCATTAGGTGATACGTTTACTCATTTGCCTACTATTTACATAAATAATAAAAATACATGAAAAAATGATTTCTTCTTCGTCTTCTTGTTATTTTACATGTTAACACACATTCCTGTTGTCGGAATACGTGATAAATATACTACAAGCTATATTTAGAAGTATTATTAGTTTTGTGGCGAGAGCTTTATTTCAGAAATAAAACAAATTCAAAGTAGTTTAACGAATGCATACCATTCTATACTACCTACTCATATTTTTCAATAAAAAAGAATGTCTTATGAACGATCAATTGATAGATTTCGTTAATAATATTGGTATCAGGTGTATATTTTCTACTAAAATATGTACTGAGTTCATGCAGTCATCTTAGATAACTTTTAAACTATTATCAACCAGCCTATAGATATAAATAATATTTGACAAAAAAAAATACTTTCTAGAAAATAATATGGTAGTGGTTTTTTAATTAAAGATATAATTTACGTCATCATGTTGGCTCGTACTAATTTCCGGCCGTATGGTCGACAGTAATCGCTACAAAACGTTGATTGATGGCTTCAAAGCACATTTTTACCGATTTTTCATGCAACAACATTCTCTCGTGGAGCGATCGGTTATAGGAGCAATATCCAAAATCAAAATAAGAGCATACTTCCAAAGATTTATATCCCAATCGCTGCCTTCGATTAATTTATATTTTTAAACTAATTTGCTTTTGAATATTTAAAAAAATGTAATAAAATCACATAAAATAGTTGGACATTTTAAAGTAATTATAATAAAACATGTTAAATATGGTATCACTGGTTTCACAGTCGTAGTTAATATCTGTAAATTAATATATTATTTTAATCTCATTTGTAAGCTGCTTTAAGCAGCCAAGTATATTCCGACGTTTGATCATCCGTGATATTTCCTTAATCTTCTTTGGAAATTATTCATTTCAATAAAGATAAAAATATGGCTTATTAGGTCGTAATTTGATTTATAGTTGGGTTAACTTTTCAGTTGCGTCATATAATTCCATTCTATCTATACGCTATGCGCTCATAGCCCAGTTGCACTCGGTGATTAGAAACAATCATCGAGGGTAAGCAACGATGGCGCGGTCAGTACCTGGATGGGTGACCGCTGGTGGCATGTTACCATGAGCGTCTCCGTGATTCGGAGGTCACGTTAAGCAGTCGGTCCCGGTTGTTATCATACGATAACAGTCGTGAAGCTTAGTTGGAGGCCTTCGGGCGGCTTAAAAACATCCAACGGCAAGATTTACGTAGCCACAACTATTCTTGCCAGTCCCCAACCCGCACTTGGCCAGCGTGGGGACGTATGGCCTTAACCCTCACCTGAGAGGAGACCCGAGCCCAGCAGTGGGACATTATGGGTTGTTGTTTGTTTGTTTGTTTCTATCTATACTTAAATTATAAATTCTAAAGTAACTATATCTGTCTGTCGGTTATGTTTTCACACATAAACAGTTGCACCGATTTCAATGAAATTTTGGCGTGGACATACTTTGATTCTTGAGGAAGGACATAGGCTACTCTTTACCGCGATAACCAAAATACACACGGACTGAGCCGGTTGCAAAAGTTAGTTCATAATAATTTATAGAAATATATTGCTAACCAATCTTACCAATATATTTTGTTATATCTGTATTTAGATTGATTCTGTTGGTCAAGAAATCAGCGATCCGGACTGCTACACCATAAGTCGTACGTTCCTTTTCTACCCAGTATAAGTAATCGTTTAATAAAGACAACGATTTAACGATTAGCGTCCCAACTGTAGCAACTCTTATTTCTTGATTATAGATTTTTTATTTCATATAATACCGCTCAGTTTTACTTAAGGTAAAGTATGAAATGATAAAAGTAAAATGTTTTTTAAACCGACAGGTAACGCATTTTATGAATATTATTTTTACAAATTGGGTTCTATAGATTATATACCTATATCTATAATATAGATACCATTTGTTTTGAAAATCTTGAAGAATTTGCTATAGCCTTTATGGTGGTCGATTCATTATTAAGCTATGTAAATAATTAAGAACCTGATACATTACAAGCCATGTAATAAAATTGATTACACTAAGGCTTAATCCTACAGGCACAACAGTAAAGTTTGAAAAGAGTTATGTAACTATAAAGTTTACTGTTAAAAGTGCAATACAATTTTGTTTTCATTCCTATTCATCTTTAATTTATTGGGTAATTAATGATTATTATTATAGTTTGCAATAAAAAAAAAGTTATTATTAGGTAGCTTCGACATTAAAGTTTAATACTCGACACATTACACAAACCATCAAATCTTATTTATTTATTAATCTTATATATAAATCTGCCACCATACTCATTGCGAACGTAGATAATCCAATAATGCAGCATGGTGACCCATACTATGGAGGCCTACTGAGATTCTGCATCAATATAAAAAAAACAATTTTATTTCAAAAAGCGTAGTAAGATTAAATGCTAATTAAAAGCACTAAAAATTATAATTTAATGGTAAAGAGTTACTTGCACATGGAAATTTTATTCTGCTAGTTAAGAAAAATCGCTGAGTTTAAGAGAATTTTATGAAAGTTAAACGAGCCATGAACTCATTGCATTAAGCGGAGAGGGCTTCACCAACACTTAATTAAGAATTCACCCCCGTCCACCCGCCCTGTGTAGTCACAACAAAAGATTCTACGGCTCCATAACGCATGGAAGAGCGCCGTACTATCTTCAACTCCATTCTTTGTCTTCTTCTAATTTCTTACTGTCTGTCTAGCCTTTCATTCACCATAATGAAGAGAAATAATTCACCAAATCATAATATTCCTTCTATAGTCTAAGAGCTGCTGATACCAGCCGTCTTTATTAAAATTAATTCAATTTTAAACAATATCTTAAGACGCGCTTTACATTCATGACACGATCTTTTCATTTGACACTGCACAAAATTTATTATCTTCATTACGTACTTTTAACTTCTCAATTAGGATGGTATATATATATATATATATATATATATATATATATATTTCGATTTCGAATCATGTTTTCTAACTAACATAGAATTTGTATATTTTCAATTTCTAACAGGCCCTGCATACAAATGGTTCTCAGGTACAAATTTATTCATATCAATTTATTATTAACATAATGCAACTAGGATAATCTTATGTCTTAGTTGAGTACCAACGATAGTAGAAGTTACTTATTGTCTCTATTTGTCATAATATAGTTATACCAGTATGTTTGTATGTATTATATATATGTATGTGTTACCTTTTACAGTAAAACATTTCAATCGAGCCAATTATACTAAAACGTCTGTCTTTATGTGAACAAAAGTTGCCTTCCTTCAAAATTTATACTGCACTTGTCATAGGCATTAACAAAAATGGAATAAATGGGGTGGATTGAGATTGTTCCATCGTGCTCTCATAACAATACATGCCGAATGGAACACAGCAATTCTATCGGAAAATCCATTCGGCTTCACTCATCTGCGAAAAGTATGACATCAGCCAAATTATTATTGAGGGGGCAGGCTTGTTGTGGAATAGGTACTAGTAATGCTTCGTTTAGGGAAGTCCTGAATCACGTATACACAGAATATAATTGTACATTTCCTATGACTTCTACGGGACTCAAAGGTATGAGAGAGAATGTAAGCGTTATTAAACCTGGCTAAAATGTTGATGTTGTACTGGTAAGGTTTAAGTGCACATAGTTTACACCAATCTCGTTTAGAAATTGAAACCGCGCTCTAGATAGGTTCAATTTAAATCCGAAGTAGTAAATATCTTTAGCTTACTGATAGAGACTGTTACCTATTAACAAATATTACAGATTACGAGATTCACATTCAGAGAATATTCGAGTGCTGCATACATTAGATGAACTGTTTATTTTAAGAAGGTATTCGAATAAGTTATACTTAGAGTTTCTTTCATAAATTGGTTGGTTACATTAACAATTGTATAGAATTCAGAGTTTTCAGTCATAAGTATCATGTCGTCTGCTCGTTTGCCCCTTATTTTATATAAAAAAAATTGGCAATACTGTGGTATGATATCTTACTTTAATAAAAATTTAGGAGTTTTTTTATGACATGTGTAATTAAATATGAACGTTTTTTTTAAAAAATAGATATAAGATTCAACATGCGTTCATCATGGATGCCTGCATCGCATTAGCTTTTTTAAACTTTTGCTTTTTTTATATTGTTATATGAAAAATGATGTTCTTATATAACAAGTATGAATATAATAACCTTTAAATGGGCAGTTGCTACAATAGCCACATGTAAGTGTTGCATGACCACTATCTCCACTAAACATACTTACGAATCTTTAATGAAAATGTGTAAAAATAAAATTTAATTTAATAATATTTAAATAAGAGCCAATCAAAAAAATAATTATGTAACTAACAATTTTGTCATCAAACTTCATTAATATTTTAGAATTTAAATTTTTTAACAACTCTAAGTGCTAAAATTTGCTTTAAAATTTTACATTTCTTTTTATGTACTTCACAATTACGATGGTAATATACAAATTTTATTACCCTTTTACCTTACCTACTCCAGTTACTGCCTCGTGGACAAGTGTGGGTTATATATTATAAACACAATTTGTTATATTTTTGTATATGCTAACATGTGTAACTGTTTTTTGTCCCAAATAAATAAATTATAAGTGTACCGCTATTTCGATAACAACTTGATTACGTTGTTCATTTTTGATATATATTCGCCGTAAGTAATTTTTTTGTTTTTACTACTTAATGTACCAAAAAAACATTGTTGACTAATTACTTTAATCGTTGAAAGTTCTTTATTTCTCCAACTTCAAGGTTTTGCCGTTTTAACCGGTCCCATATCGGACCAAGTTATAATTAAAGCAACGTAAGTTTCCCATTTAAAAACTCGACAATCGCAGACAAATTATAATAAACTCAGTGAATTAAAGGTTGGAATGACTTCGTGCTTTCACCGATGCGATAATACAATATACTGCAACTCCCATGGAATTCATTTGGCCCCATTGGTCATAAAACATCTGATTTATGCAACGCTGAGTATATTATGAATATAAGCGCAGTCGGTGTCAACTCAATAAAATATTAAAACGACATTAACACACGCACACATTTTTATTTTCAACAGTTATCAACTGCTCGTAATTCTCAAGACAAAGTAGCAGCAATAAATACTAAGTTGAATATAAGCATGTATAAAGTTTTCACTTTAATTAATGTAGCTTATGTCAAGTTATAGAAATCATTAAGTTGGATATTAAACTACAAATTTTTCCGTAAAAATTGTGCGCTTGAATTGTGATAATGTAGCAATCTTTACAGCTAACTAGTTACTATTAGTTGAGCGAAGCGAGCGATCTTTGATTTAGTTAATAGGACATCAATTGCCAGTGCAGTTATATATATGTAGGTATAAAGGTAGAGAACTTATATCAAGTAATTGTTTTTTTATGAAATTTAGGGGGCAAACGAACAGATATAATGCCTGATGGTAAGCGGTTACCGCCGCCCATGGACACCCGCAACACCAGAAGCATCACAAGTGCGTTGCTGGCCTTTGGGGTATGTGGAGGGGGATAGAGGGAATTTGGGGTGTGTGCCTCCGGTTACCTTACTCACTTGCGATGTGAAACATAGCGCAAGCGCTGTTTCTCACCGGTTTTCTGTAAGGCCGTGGTATCACTGCGGTCGAGCCATCCCGTTTGAGCCTAAGCGAGGCTCTCTCACGGTACATAAATCAAACAGCTTTCTAGTTTTTTTTAACAACTCTCGTGTTAGGAATATACATTCCTGTGCCACGGGGATCTTTACAAACATACAAGAAACGAACACAAAATATACCCAGACTTAGAACAACAATTTATGGATCACACAAAACATTGTCCCATTTAGGATTTGAACCCACAACACTTGGCGTAGTAGAAAGTTGTTGTCGACCAACTGTTTTAAATCCAGAATTTACCTTCCACTCACTTAATACTTCACTGCCAAACTGTTAAGTATCCGGTTAAGCACACAGAGCACAGAGAAATTCAAAAGATACTTTTCTTCACTGCTCCTAACCCTTTTGTTTTGTACAAACACGATGCAAAAAAAAGGCATGTCACAGATGAATCCTATATGAAAATGACCATGATTTTTTCTATTGCGAACAATTGCTTTGTGGATCATGATGACTCTATTTATAAATAATAAATTATAAAGAATAACGAACATTCATACTTAACGGACATGACAAGAATTATTATCAAGCATGGCTGAGACACAAAGCCCTCTCATAAACCTGTCACTGAGTATATTTAATAGGTATGTAGTTTCGCACGCATGTCTGTAGCTCGGTGATTAACGTTTGAGGTATATTGTAAAGTTATTAATTATATAGTAAATAAGGAATGAAGCCTGCATTGTGACATGATATCTATGCCTAATAACGGAAATTTTATTCGAGTTTTCAATTACAACGTTGCTTTCATTATTCGTAACTGGATTACACGGAATTAATTTAAATAATAATCTAAATTATACGGAAATGATACATATTTGACGGGATGAACTATAGGTTGGTAGTGACCCCTGATTGCTAAGCCTGAGATAGTAGGTTTAACCTAATTCAGGACAAATAATTGAATAATAATCACGATCATTTACTTTGTGTAATGTGTCTGTATCTTATACTTCTAAGTATATATTATATTGATAAGCAGTCTAGTCACATCACTACAGGCTTTGCCTAGTTTGGGATCAGTTTGTCATATATTATTGTTACTATCATATATATTCATATGAAAAATTTAATGTAAATAACAAAACATTCTAACTATGGTTAAGAGCTATATCGCAAAATTGCATTTCACAATATTAAATATTAACGCTCGCCCACAACGGCAATGCGGTCGAAATCAAGTCAATGGTGTGTTTCACCGCTGTAACTAAACAAACTTTATATTGATTAAAATATATTTATTATTTTACTTTCTTTGTTAAAACTTTGATATTTACGTTTTTGTAGCTTTAGAAACATTAATTATGTTAGTGTCAATCGAATACCGTCGTTTAAGGGATCCTTATCACTTGTAGAGCAATATAGAACCAATCTATATTGATGTTTGTACTATGTTTATACAGGTATACGTTACCATTAGCATTTACTCGCTACTCCACCCGCGCGTATGTCGGTTATCGCGGTAAAGAATAGACTACGTATGTACCTTCCTCAAGAATTAAAGTATCTCCATTCCATTAAATGGAAATCGGCACAGTAGCTTAGCAGTAACAGACAGACATATTTACTTTCGAATTTATAATGAAAGAATAGATAATTTTTCTTTTCTTATAAAAGCCTTTCAGATTTAGTTCATATTTTCTTTTTTGAAACTGGATCCTGGGCCTATTCCGACGAGGAACAAATAACTATATCATGACCATATATTCATCAAATTACACAAAATGATTCAATATAAGTTCTTGAATATAAAATAGTTTTTCAGTTATTTAAAGTAAGATTAGGCACTGTTCAGCAATTTCTTGAAAGAAAGTAACTAAACATCCGAAATGTAAATCCGAATTTACCACAAACCCATTATTAGATATAAAGGAATTTAAGATGAGACTAAAACAAGACAAGGGAAATTTATGTTATCCGTTTCTTTAATGAGAGTTGAGACAAACTTCACGAATTTTAAGTACTTAAGAATTTCTTTTTCAGACATTTACTCGGTGATTATACAAATGTATAATTAATGTGAAACAAGCTTTCCCTTTACTATTTTATCTAATTTAAGAAGAATTTTGAATTGGTATGTATATATATATGTTAAAGAAATTGAAAGTGATCCTTAAATTTCGTGGCATACTTGAACAAAATACCAGTTCTTCTATCAGATGCATGTATGGAAAAAAAAATTTTATTGTTGTTTTTATTACTACGTGTTTTGACGGGCATGTAGATTCTGTTAAGAGTAGTAATTAAGCTTACTTTTTACCCGATTGCGAAAGAAGGAGGATTATGTTTTTCGAGTGTATGTATGTTTATTTCTTTGGCACGCTCGAGAGCCTAAACAGCTTGTCGTATTTTTATGAGGGTGGTGTCAATAGATTTGTTTTAATCGTGAGAGTGACACTGGGTACATTAAAACGTAATCTAAATATATCTTTTTTCAAAATATATCTAGTGTGATATCAAAATAAAGAATGTTTAACGGTGATTACGAATGTATATATAACTTATATGTTTTATATATGATATTGAAGTAGTCGTTTTTTTATTTTTCACAGTTTCATGGTTTCAATAATTCATCAGTTGCATCAAGAAAAAGTGTTGAGGGTATAGTTAAAAAAATATGAATATGTAGTTACTTGCTAGAAACATCGCAGCGGGCAAATATAGTAATAAATAAATACTCTAAAACTACATTGGGCTTGACATCTTTTTAGACAATTTAGCGCCTCTGTGGCAATTCTTAATATGGTTGTAGAATACGGGAGCGGCACTAGCGTCCGCTCGGTTGACACTTGAGTAGAAGATCATTGTGTATTCGATCAGGTGATACCCTCTCATTCTCTACAAGTATGTTACTTAAATTAAGTAAATCAATTAACTTGTTTTTAAGTGAACATGGAGGGTCACATAATTGATGCTTGTCTGGAAGAGATTGATAGTTGTCTGGAAGAGGTAGCTGTGAGCGGTGAGACCGCCAATTGTTGTAGTAATACTTTTTGTCACTCATTTTATTTAGTATTTTGTAATATGTACGCAATGAAGATAAATAAATAAAAAAATAAAAATAATTATAAACTAAATTAAAAAGCAATTGCATATGTCATAAGTTAATGTATGTCTTCATTGTATCTCAATTCAACTCATTTATATGATGATATTTTAAACATGTTATATAAAACAAATTTAGTTATGATTGTGACATAGTTACATAAAAGAGCTTCAATGAATACAGTATAGCATGTTGTGGCTAAAAGTCATCCAATAAATTAAAACAACGCTAATATTAAACTCAGTAGGCATATTACCTGTGCGGACTGCACGTAAATTCCACTGAAGGAATTCATAAGGCGGCTCTTTCTTTGAAATACGTTTTTGGGGGTGCATCCATAAATCAGCATAACGAGCAAGTCTTCCGTGAGGCGCTCTCTACCAGTATTAAGCTTCAGTAATATTTTCTCACTTACGGCAAAAAATTCTGTCTCCTTATTTATGTTGAGCTGAGTTTTGAGACCGTGCTTTCGCCTCAAGCTGTACGGAAAGTAATACTTTGGCTATTTAAACGCATACGGATATTTTCAAGCATGAAATCGTCTAAGTACCTACTAGACGTGCGGTAATGTATAATATTAACTGTACCTAAAGCTAATATTAATAATGTTAACGTCGTTTGGCAGTCACAGTGTTAGTATGGGTTTTATTTTCATTAAATTATGTTGATAACACAAACCTTTTAAAATAATATTGTAGTGTACGTTCTCGATTTTAATTTCCCTTGAATTTAATTTATCTATGTTGTCAATTGTTTGTGACATTGATAATTTGATGATTCTAACGCAACGGTGAATGGTCGCCAACTATGCTGTGTCTGTACTGAAATACATTACATTGTGAATTATACATAATATAAATAAATAAATAATAAATATTTCGGACATTTAAAACACAACGCCATCTAGTCCTAAGCTAAGCCGAGCTTGTGTTATGGGTACTAGACAACTGATATAAATAGATATATACTTTTTTTTGTAAATAGATACATATTATACATAAAAAAACACCCAAACTCCGAAACAAATATTTGCAGATCAAACAAACATTTGATCCGACCCGAGAATCGAACCCGAGACCTCAAGCTTAGCAGTCGCATACGTTACCACTGTGCCACCGAGGTGTAATGTGTATGTTAAACATACATAAATTATCTTGATCATAAAAGAATACTTTTCTTGGGTAGTCGGTAATATACGTCATACTTCTAACTCCTCGAAAAATCAAAAAGTCAAACGTTATAACAATATAACGTTAGTAATACTAAAGTTATTATTAGTAACGCATGCACTGACAACAGTGCAGCTGATGTGAATGCCCATTACAGGTGTACACACAACATTCACTTTAAACGACAAATTATACTACGACTTAATATTACTAAGTATAAGAAAAAAATCAAAACAAAAAAAAGGTCAAAATATATATACTAAATACACATTATAAATGTGAAAGTTTGTGAAGATGTTTGTTACTCTTTCACGCAAAAACTACTGAACGGATTTGGATGAAACTTTACAGTAATATAGCTGATACATCATAATAACACATAGACTACTTTTTGCCGGAATAACCGACACATAAGCAGGCGGACCCCACGGGCATAAACTAGTACTTAATAAAATGATATAAATAAAAGTAAAATATAATGTCACTATGTGTTATTAGTATTCTCCGCTATAGAGCTTCTAAATTTATTTAGAGAGACATGTATGTCTGTGTCGCTCAGTGTGTAGATGCGTTTGTATTCTCTAAACCATATTCTCATCAGATGCGCCTTTAGAAGTAGATTACATTTGCAGATAGAAATGTATAAAGTTTATGATGAGCAGCATAAAATATTAATTCCGTTAGATCACTACATTTAATTCAGCCATTCGCTTTTTTATGTAGAAATACGAGACATTTGAAACCGAAAAGAGTTAATGTAATAAAAAATGTTGTAAACGATGTTCATAGGGATAGCGATGTATGCATGCAAACTTTTTTTTACACTCTTTGTGAATGGACACCATAAAAATAATCCCATACAACACCACGATATTCTAATCTGCTGCGTACTAGGGAATTATACAACACTATTCTAATTTTTATAGGTTAAAGTTGCAAATATTACGTCTAAAAAACCACACCATCTAGTAGGTTTTTTAAATTGTCTTTTATATGGGGTTAAAAGCTAAGGGCGCTGTTCAAACTGAATGGCTCTTTAATGAGTTTTTCAAATCTTTTTCAGATTTATATTTAAAATGGTTACGACCTAATTTAATTAAACTAACTTCACTAAACGCCCTATCCTCTATCAGATACAGAGTACAACTAAAGAGACATTTACCTAGAGTAAATTCCAAAATTAGATCACTTACTTGTTTAAGTTACAGCTGTAGCACTGCTGACAGTCATAGAAGTTTTTTAAATTTAATGCAATTGTTTTTAAATATTATTATGAACAATTGAAGAATTAGCTATATCCTGAATTATGGATTTCATTTAATAGTATATATTGTTTTATATTTAATAATGCTGTAAGCACAAGAACTTACCTCATGTTGTCATTGTATTTATACCATGGTGAATCGGTAAATTATCATTAAGAAACTCTAGATATTCCACATGAAACATCTGACATTTATGTATCAAGATTTAAATAACCGATAGTCAGAGTACACTACTCTGACTTTCGTTACGCACTCATGGCAATAGATGAAAATGAACTTGGTAAGAAAATTTATATTATGGCTCCTAAACTAAAGCAACAGTTGCAAGTGCAGACGAGTAAGCGATTATTGCTGAAAACAAACTTCTGATATTTTTTACAATAGGAGATAAGTTGAATCTTCCTTTTGTCAGATTATAACAAATTTCAATTGATATTACCTAAAAACTCATTGTCTTCATCGTCACATTAGTGTCATTTCCGGTTGATTAAAAAAGTTTACACATTCCTGTTTTTTCTTCTCCACTTGGCCCGGTTTTTGGTATTAAATAAATCGCTTTATTGTACACCAGATTGCTTACAAACGTAACTTAAAGCTAAGAGGTACAATTAGTCGGCTGGCAGGCCATCTTTTACAGGTAACCATTTACCATAATACTAATAATAATAAAAGTGTATCAATGAAGTTCGATGAAACCTAATATACAACCACAATTACACTCAATTTCATTCATGACCTAAATATAATTTAAGTTATTTGGTAAAAACAAACCACTAATTAATGTGTATCAAACATATAGTATATACTCCATAGTATATGCTCCAAAAGTAAATATTTTGTTAACAAAAACATTTCGAAACGTCTGTACAATTAATAATAACTTGTCATATTCCATCTCGTATCAATCACACTATTGTTAAGCATGATTATAGATTAACTCTTACTAGACACGGAGTAAATGAACATGTTCAATACAAAATAAAATCGTAGATGGTATAAAATCTCAGTTGAATCAGTGTCTATAATAATCCAAAAATAACGACCAATACATAATCACCTCCTTAAAATACGTGTCAATTCTACATTCAAAATACACTTTGGTACAAATTGAATTAAAATTCCGATCAGAACACTAACTTTAGAGCGATCGTCAATGTGACTCTACATAAAGCCCTTGGCGTTTCAACCAGATATCGTAAAAACCGGATAAAATCAACATTATGTTATCTCTAGTGAACATCTCAAGACCAATGTAGCTTATCCAGCATTCCTGGAAATGTAGGGAACTCCTCTACTTTTTTATAATAGGTACTGAACTTGTTCAACATCCTTGAAGTTATCAAATTATCATATCAGTATTATTGGAATCCATCGTTCTTTTGCCTTACTTTCGGATTTGTTGTTACAAATTTAAAATACTATGAAAGCCAAGTCATCCTAATACTTAAGATGTTTTTTAGTTTTATCACAGGTTTCATCTCATTGGCCTCACTACTGATATTTCTAATCTATATCAATATTATACATATGGAAGTAACTCTGTCTGTCGGTCACATTTTTACGACTAACTTGCTGAATTGATTCCAATTGAATTCGGCAAAAACACACTTTGATTTTGATTTTTGAGACTTTACTACGGTAACCAATATACTCGCTAAGCTTGTTCCGAATAAATGTTTTTTTGTGTTTTTTGTAGCTAGTGAGTAACATCAAAAGTTCGTCAGTCAAGAAACGAAAGATTGTTAATCCATGTTTTCCGTATATTATTTACACTACTGTCAAAATTCTTAATCAAAACCGAAATATTTGTTTCTTATATCACATTTTTAATTGCATATGTTATTTTCAATTAAAACTTCGTAAATATTAAATTAAAGTCTAAACTTAAATAATCACATACAAATCGCCTCATAAGTATGCAAATTTTAGCGAAAATTCCCAGTATAAACCCCATCAACGTTGATGAGTTTACAAATTAAAAAGTTACCATTTCATTTTTATTGCGGTGCCCTGTGTGGCCGTAATTAAATTCTCATATCCTTTCGGTTTGTTTGGGGCAGTTATCGCTAAACTTTATTCCCTCTTGTTGAACACTTTTTCCACCACAAAGTTTTTATAGACGAGTTCAAAGCTGTGCCCACTTCAACGAGTCTTTGTTGGGTCCTCATTTAAAATCAATCGCTGCCATTCTGTCCGAGGGTGGCGAACTGAGACGAGATTTCGGAGGGAATTCTTAATTAAGCTGGCAGGAGATCCTCTTTAGTTAATGGAGGCCCGTCCGAAATCCTTAGGCGCGCGGTAAATGAGAGGCGGCGTTCTAGCAACGTCAAAAGAGCAAGATAAGATTATCAGTGGTGATAACTTTTTTTTTATTTGCAATGTCCGAAAAAGTATTTCAATTTTGCACGGCTTTAAGGGGCGGTCCCTTTCGTATAACATTGAGAACAACAACGTTAAAATATAAGAACGTCCCTCCAAGTCATCTAACAAGTATGTGTAGCTAGATGTTTGAAGCTATTGTTTATTAAATTTACAATTTATTCTAATGATTGTAATTTTCATAATTTATTCAAGCACAAAACCTCGCTTTGCTTCTTCATAAGAAAAAAAAAATTGAAGCGGATAAAGAGGAACGAAAAGGTCTTCCTGTAATGAGTAATAAGGGGGGGATGGTGTGATGGTTTGCAAAGGGATTAAGATCGTTAAAACTTATTAGCCGTTTTAACGGTTGACGGAAAATACCTTCCAGAAAATTAACAGGCTTACATTATTTTAACACTGTTTTAATTAAAGTGTGTGTCGGGTGAATGAATATATAATGAAACTATGGAAATTCACAAACGCTTTTTGGTAAATAATAAAAAACTACGGCATTAAAAATTACGGAACATTAGATTTCTAGGAATGATTCGTTTAAATTTAAATACTATAGCTTGTGGTATGCTTTTTTATGAAATAGTGGGCAAACGAACAGATGTATCGTCTGATGGTAAGCGATTGCCGCCGTTCTTGAACACCCGCAATACCAGGGGCGTCACAAGTGCGTTGCCAGTCTTTGTGGGATGGGGGGGAAGATGGGTGGAGGGGTCGGGATATGGAACTCCGGTATCTTCAGTATCGGTATCGGTGAAACACAGCGCAAGCACTGTTTCAGACCAGTTTTCTGTGAGGCCGTAGCACCCCTCCAGTCGAGCCATTCGTGCCGAAACGTGGCTCTCCCACAGTAAACCCACTGTCTAATAATGTTGTCAAACTATCGCTGTACACTGTTGAAGTTGTTGTACAATAAAGGTCTTCCTCAAGGAGCGCCAATCAACCTGGTCTGGGAGTTCACATCCGTCCGCTGCCAGCTACTTTCTTCAAGTCGTCGGTCCATCCATAGAAAAAGAATACCCAAATCATACTTCCTTACAAGAAACAATACTGCAGATACTTTCTGAATAAATAAACATATTACTGAAAGTATTGTTATAATTCAAAAATATAATGCTGCATTGTTTAACTCTAACAGACACGAAATAATTAACCAAGATCTAATTAAACGTCTTCTCGTACGCTGACGGATGGATGAGCTGTCTTATTAAGAATCCGCAAAGTAAATTAATTCGTACATTGTCTAAGGATTTATGTCAGCCTATAACTCTGGTTGATAAATTACTGACACCAATGATTTTGGCAATGAAACCGGTATTAAATTATAATTTATCATGATAAATATATTTATATCAATATTAGATTAATAAAATATGGTAGAAAGATTGATATGAATAAAAAATTATAAACGACAACTTTAGTTAAATTTTTAGGAGGTTATTCCTCAAAAAGAAATGAAAATGCCTTAAGGGATTATTTTGTTATGAGTATGCTGTTAAATAATATCATAAAACAAAACAAACTCACAGTAATGAACTACAAAATACTCATTAAATACCCACATTATCAAATATAAATATTTGCAATTCTTTAGAGATTTTTCGATAATGACTTCATGAGATACTATTATTCAAGATTTTAATCAACGTGAACATGTCACAATCAAATCCTATTAGGCACTTTCCCAATAAAATCATAAAATTAAACTGTTTTTGTACGCAATTGCTAATTATTTTACTTTATGTACGTATAAAGTATCGGGATAGATACATGTGTATGCCTGAAGAAATAGATTTTTGTATGAAGTACTAAAATAAAAAATAAACGATATCTATAAAGTATTTATGCCTACAGAATTGTAAGAGTGAGGGGCCGATGTAAGTAAGAATCGTACTTATTCGGTTTTTCGACTATTTAAAAATGTTCGATACGCTTAAGTAAATACAGATATAGTTTTATTATCCTCAACCACGGGTTACTAGTCTATCAGGGTATAAAATCAACAGTATTATAAGTTTTCAAACAATAACTTTCCTGTTTAATAATCTAATACATAAAATTCTTGTGTCGCGGTGTTTGTTATCAAACTGCTGCGATACGGCTACACCGATTTTTATTAAAATATGTGTGCATATCGGTTAGGTCTAAGAATCTGCCAATATCTCTTTTTCTTGCCCCCAAAAGATTAGGGTAATCCACCCTAAATATATTCTTTCTCAATTTTTATTATACAATGGCAAAACAACTAAGGATTTTCAAGGCTTTTGAGTATGGCAAACAAAAACGGATATGATCTTGTGAGATGGATCGAAGATAAAAAACAAACGAACAGGCCAGACGTATGCCTGTACTCCGCAAGGGTTCATTAATGATAATGGATGCCAGTAATTACTCTTTGTTCTACTAATATTAGCCTTTTATACCTCCCACCTTAATGTATTGTCTACATTACTTTAATATGATGTTGAAGATAATAGGTTTTATGAAAGCCTATTATAACGTTATATGTAGTTATTAGTTCAGTGATTGTGTTGATTAATAGCTTTTGTTCATACTACTTCTTGTGCGAGGGTGTTTAGTTGTGGCGGTAAGTGTATAAGTTTTGATATTTATTGCTGATAGTAAATATATTATAATAATTTAATGGCTGTTAATGCTACGTGAACTGTAAGTAAAACTTAAGATAATGATGAGTATATATTTTAATCCATTTACTTGCCCCATCAAATTTATCATGTACCTTCTAACGATAAAAATCAATTCGATCCTTTCAAATGTTTTGCTTGTCCAGTATCACTTAGTTTATTATTTATATAAACTGCTGCCTCGTTGGTAAGCGTAAGAGACTGAAGATCAAGAGGTCTCGTGGTCGATACCCGGTTCGGACTGCTGTTGGGGTTTTCTTACAAGAAATTCTTAATAGCAGCCCGGAGTATGGAATATGGCGGTGTTCACCGCCCGTGCTTCGGAGAGCATGTTAAGCCGTCGGTCCCGGTTGTCATGAACATCTATAGTAATCGTTATTGGGAAGTCAGTACCCTCAAATATACTAATTACTAGTTCAACTTTCGAATTCGAAGTTGTGAGAAGAGAAATAAAGAAAATTATTATTCAGTTCACCTCCAGGATTGCGGAGGTCTGATGCCAGTCGCTTCGTGTAAAAACTAATATTCAGGTAAAACCGGTTGAACTAATAGTCGACCCCAAATCTTGGGAATAATAAAGGCTAGGAAGATGATGAAGATGTTGATAAGCAAAGTAGTTATACTGTACAGATGTTATAAAAGCCCCCAGAAGTAAGACTACTTTGTTATAAATCTTTACGAAAAGAAAATAAATCACATCTGCTCTCATAGTACACCGTTAATAACAAACAAATCATTTCAACTTAAATAATTTGTGTTACATTAAAAGCACAACCATTCGTAATCACATAGGTAGATGTACCGATTATCGTCCATTTGTCACGGAACTACAAACAGGTGTGCCGGATGGCCGAAAGCACGTGTCAGTCAGACAATATACGTTCCTTCCGCCTTGAACTTTAAGGTTCCGTATTGAAATTTAAAAATTGACCAAAGAAACGTCGGACATCAACTACAAATATTTGAACTAATTTCTTATAATCGATCATTTACGATAAATCGTTTTACGAAAATGGGCTCGAGAATTATTATAGATTTTATAGATCACAAATCAATTGGTACTTTGCTAAAGTGTTCTTATAAATGTAGACCATAATAGACTACATTTGTGGGCAATGAGCGGAGTATATGCTCAACAATGAACTGCAACAAGCTGATGATGACAATGTTTTTAACTGACTTCAAAAAACGAGGCGGTTCCTAATTCGACTTTATTTTTTATGCTTGTCAACTCAGAACTTTTAACCGGGTGAACTGATTATGATGATTTTTTTTATAATTGAAAGCTGGATCTTTCCTTTGATCCCATTTCAATTTGGTCCAGTTCTTGAAGTAGATTTATTTTTGTTAAAATGTTTGCTTTTCAAAATCAACTGCTATTACTAAAAGGTACTAAACTAAAGTACTTAGTAACGTCGTTGCAAACCAAAGTTGCTAAATGTATATATTTATAAATTATATAAGTCTTTTATTATGTTACATCAATTTCATCGCCAATGGAACACCTTTTAAAAGTATAGCTCGAACTTAACCGTTATTTATTCAAATACGTTCCTTAATGTTGTAAGTTGTATTGAAGCGTTGATTGATCATCGACTATTAACATCGAGTCTGAATGAAATTGAATCGAATATTCTCTACAATCATTAATCTTTCCTAAACATTGTTTAATTTATTATTACTCTAAAGAAAGTGTTCCCACAGTGACAAGGGTGAATGAACTCCATATTACTCTTTGAAAAGTATAATTATTAAAATGATTTATAATAATCTTTGTAACATGAGTCCTGTGATTGCGATAACTATGCTAAGTGTTAGTACAACAGTAATGGCTCCCATAAATGTTCAGGTGTGTATCGTATTTTATAGCCATGTGATGGTAAGGGAACCAGAAACATGAGAAAATTATTTTATTATCAAGTGAGGTTATAATAACAGATAAACAATAAAAATATTAATCTATCGTCCTTCATAAAATAGTAAATATTAGTTTAAACTCATTTTTTAAGACTTTCAATTCGTGGGCACAGAGAGTCTAGTTAATAATGCGCTTCAAGCATTCGTCTATTTCATCATCAGCTCGTTGCAATCCACTCCTGTTACACATATGTTTACTAGAAAGTAAAACAGCAAATTTAATACAGGCGACAAGTTAACGAAACTGTTATATATTTTAAAATTTTATTGCATAATACCCAAACTCTGAAACAAATATTCGCAAACCAATTGTTTGAATGATCTGCCAATATTTGTTTCGGATTTTGGGTGTTTTTATGTATGAAAAGTATATATGAATTTATATCAGTTACTTAATACCGAAAACACAAACTCTGCTTAGACTGGGCCTAGATGGCGATGTGTGTTAGATGTCCGAAAATAAGTAAAAAAAATATATAATATCCTATTACGTACTTTGAAGGCCGTCGAACAAATCTTTATTCGATATTGAAACATACAGTAAAATTTGAGATTTTATGTATATTTTTATGTATGTATATATATCTCAGTATTATTTTCCGTTTGAGATATTTAACTACTAGGACTTTAAAACACGGGACTCACAAAAAGTCACACACAATTAAGTTTCCATATTAATATATTGTGTATAATACTCTGTAACTGTACCATTATTACCACCGCCATTTATGTTAATGGAGAGCACGTATTTTGTTAAATTGCTTGTCCACCCTAGTAACGATAAAAAAGATATGCTAAATAAACAATATGAACTATGTTGCATAACTACTAACATTGTTCTTTTTGCTAAGGCATGTCATTTCATTAAATCTAATGAAATAAAACTCATCTTCCCTAGTTTTCGAATTTAACTCCGATGGGTATTAATGTGCGGCTGACAGTGCTAAATGACTCCAGTATCGTTGAATAATGTTTCGAGTTGCCTAACTTGTCTTAAACTATCGCAAACAAAATGGTTGGAAGACCACAGATTTGTCAGTGGTCGTTGCGGTTCCCAGCCCTGAGATAGTTACGGCCTAACAAATGGGGATCGACAACTATTCGCGTTATTGTAAAGTGTGTTGCTCAATTGTTGTTGTCTTTGTTCGTTGTTGTTTAACGGCTTAAAGTTTAAAGTAGTGGTAGAAAATGTGTTGTTTATTTAAATACGTTGATATTAGAAGGTTTGTGGAGGAACGGGTCACAAGTCCCTTCAACATAAAGAGAGGATACTCCAACCAGGTGAGGTGATCATGCCTGGCGGGCCACTGCTCGACGGTTGATGTAAGGAAGTTGTATATATGTTAATTGGGGCGAGAACTTAATATTGCGCGATGCAGGATTGGTAGCTTCTTCATATACTACGTTACTTCGTAGTTCAGTGTATCTTCGTTAGATGGCGTTTTCATATGTTTATGTGGCCGCTTTATGTGGAAGTCGCCACAGGTTTATAAATCACAGTTTCACACAGTTTTTTATTTATATCATAATCAGCTTTGGTGAAAAACAACGCAGACGCTGTTTCACACCGGTTTCCTGTGAAGCTGTGGTATCATGCCGGTAGCTGGCCCATTCATGCAGAAACTTGAGCCATGGTATTTATATCATCCTCATAATCTTTATTATTTCCCAAGATTATTTGGGGTCGGCTCCTAGTTCAACCGGTTTTACCTGAGTATCATTTTTACCACGGAGTGACTGGCGTCGGACCTCCGCAGCCCTAAGACTGTACTGAAATCGAAGTTTGAACTACATAGTTGTCACTATATCCGCCATCTTATATTAAGAATTTCTTGTAAGAAAAACCCAACAGCAGTTCGACTCGGGAATGGAAACCAAGACCTCTTGCTTGGCAATCGCTTACGTCAAACACTAGACCAACGAGGCAATCCCATCCTCTTTATTTATATATTAAATTAAAATAGCGTGTTTTCATTTTAAAAAAGATTCCAGCGTTATAGTAAGTTATGTAGAAATGTCAAAACCTCATTTCTAAACAGATGCCTATATCCACTAGTTTACTGCTGAAAGTAGATGATAATAATGATCAAAGTCCTCGTGGCTAAGTCAATGCATCTGTTAGTTTGGTATGAAATATTTTTTTTTAAAGTAAACAAAGTATTTATTGAATTCATATAGTTAGAATACAACAATTATCGGAAAAGTAGTCAGTGTAAAATGATATAAAATAGTTCAATCAAAATTCTGTCACATATCCAATTCTTAAATAATCCTATATATATAATTTACATTGGTTTAATTAAAAAAAAATCAGTTTTGCTAGAGGCTACTTACCTCTAAACACATGACTGTAACACGTAAAAATTAAAAAAAAAACATATACACAAGAGTATAATTCCAGAGTACGTAGCTACAAGTAGTTATTTTTTTTAAAACTATTCATGTGATTATGATCTGACACTACCATTTTAAAAATCCAATTACGTCGGCCTTAATCTTGTTATATTATTTAATGTCTCTCTCACAATACTACTGGCTAATAATCTTGTCTCGATCTTATAAGATCTAAGTAATTCTTAAGTCGATTATGCGCGGCCATCAGATAGTACTGGTGCTCGATTGTAAAGAAGCTATCAAATGCAAATGTTGAAAACGATCTGCGCTTGAGTGTAATTGCCTCTACTTTTTTGAATACATTAAAATAGTCTGAGTTCTTTGGAATACATATATGGAGTGAATACAAGATTTGCATAAGATCTGATTACACAACCAGATGGTAGCTATCTTTACAGTTCAATAAAAAGTTACCGCATAGAATACTTAAAATTCCCAACATCTTAAGCTGTAACATTTTAGATAAATGAGTATTTCTCTAGATCATTTAATCTTTCGGAACTGTAACATAAAAAGGATTATTTATTTATTTAATCTTCATGCAATTACTTTGCAAAAGGCGGACTTAAAGCCATGGGCATTATCTTCCAGTCAACCTTTAGGTGGTGCAGAGCTACGTGTAGTAGGTGTATTTTTGAAGCAAGTGAAAATTATTGTTCGAATTGTACAAGATTATTGCCGTATTTTAAACAGTTAAAAGATCCTTAGACAACAAAATCTTACCATACTTGTTGTAATATTAGATCGGATGACTCCATGTTGATTGTCGACTTTATAGAACTTCATATTATTTTTCATATACCTGAATCAATAAACAATGCAATCCATATTAATTAAATTATATCAGTCCTTCATTTTGTTAACTGTCTGCTATATAAATCTGCTCACGGCACCAATACGTGTGTTTAGTGTAGCGTAAATATCAATTATCCAGCTTATAGGTATCGGTATATTTGGGAAACAGTACGGTAATTGTCTGACAATGTCCAGACCAGTGCCCCTGCTCTGTTGCATTCTGGTGAATATTGGAAATTTATTTTTATTATAGCGTTATATCGAGGGGAAATGTTTCCCTGAATGGTCATTGTGAATGCGAGCTCATAAAATTTTGTTAGTTAATTAGCTTGGTTATGATATAGTGAACGTACGCTATAGGTTTACTGTCTTAATTAACATGTAATGTTATAGGCCTTCTATAAACAGCCTTATATTTTTTTAAACCAAAAATTAATAACAACTTTTTCGACAATGAAAGAAAATACTGTGATTAGGTAATATGGTTTCTAATAAAATAGTCAGTTGACTAATGTATTTATAGCATTTCACACTTGTGATCTCTCATATAAGCTTTCTCTTACACTGGTAATATCGTTAAAAAGGATAAAAAGCGCTACATGATAGTCATCTTCTGTAGAGTTGAGGTTCTTTCTTAGTTGAGATATATTTATAAATTGTTATGATTATAATTATATAATTATGTGATATTTCTGAGAATATTGTATCAAAATTGTGGATAAGGAAATCATTTCTCATTCAAGTCATACACCATATTTGTGGCATAAGCAGTAAGGCAAAACATTATACTTGTCTCCCCCTACGACATCGCCAGGGGCCATACAATTCATCTCTTATCGCCATAACACAGCATTCGACATTCAAATATCTACGAAAAGTTTACTAACGAAAGCCGCATTTGGCGACAGTTCGGGAACTTTGCGGCTCCAAAAAGGTTTTCGTTCATTTCCCTATAACACAGGAAATTTGGACGGCGCCCTCTTATACCCCTTAAGCCACGCGTCGGTTTTTTGACACGCATTGTGTCCATGATTAATGATTTACAGCGCAATTTTCTTTAACGGTAAAATGTCTCAGACTTTTTTAATATTAGTTACGCACTCATAATACGTACGTGTAGCGCTGTAATAGCTTTTGTAATAGTTTTATTTTAAAGTAATAAAATTTTTGAACTGTACCTTAACGTGATTTTTAATTAAAACTATTATTTCTTTATTTATTTAAGACAATAAATACTGGTCAATACATTGGTTATTAAATACTTCATATGGATAATTATTTTGTTAGAAAACATAACGAACTTTTATATTCCAGGCTGCATTACATATACCGGGGCTATAGTTTGCCGAGTGTATATATATGTTTTTGTATTTATATATGTAAATGTATGTGTGGAATACCTTTGCTATGCCCTGAAGGCTAAATAGATTAGTATGTTGCGACACGAGAGATGCTATTTGATTAATCCTAATAATAGAAGAAACATAAGGTATCTCATTAGAATAATATAAAGTTACTTTAGCATAATAATACAAACACCAAATCAAGTACACAATGGTTCTAATATGAGTTTGTGAAATAGCAGATTTTAAAAATATATTATGCAATAATGAAATTAGAATAAAATAATTTTAAAAGAACTCTTTTGTTTTAATTGTGCAAGAAACTATAGTGTCGCCATTTGTTTATCGATATTTATTTTTTGTGACAAATATGTGTTGTTACTAAAAGCCTATCACTGTTTATAAATAGCCATGCTATTCCATACATAACGTGCCACTTTTAATCTACACATGTGGCTAGTTGGCAGCATCAAAGCTGAGATAATGGAGACAAAACAAGCCCGTTTAATGCGCCATATTGGGTTCCAATACAAACAGTCAAACAGACTAGTGAGCTACACCGCCCTCTAGTGTCGGGTTTCTGAACACATGCTGCCAAAAGGTCATGAATAGATACCCATGTTTGTACAGTCGACGACGGCGATATGAAAACATTTGTAGTCTTTCTTGTCGCAATACGAGGTTGCTAGATATGGTACATACCAGTGTAAGTTTGTCTCTGAACGGTGAATATGACAAGTGTCTCGATTGTACGACCCATGTGTGAATAGTACACAGATGTTCAGTACAAGTTTGGTTGATTTAAAGAACTAAGCCGAGATACATGAGTTCATTTACTATTGAATTAATTTATACAGTTACAAAGAAGTTCATGAATGTTAAAAATAGGAAAGTATTTGATTTCACTTTCGTGTGTACTGAGTGATTTCAGGAATTAACTTTTGTATTTAAATGTTTTATTCTATTTCATGTTACTTTCCAAAGATTTTCTTCAACAAGATCTATCATGCAAGGGACTAACGTGGAACTAACTATTATGTTGTAGAGTAAAGGCGGTTAATGTAGCAGATGTCAGCAGTTTATCACAATAATTACACAAACTAATAAATTGTATTAAATTTCAGGCGTTTAACTTCTTATATCATGATTTATTTAGTGACAAAGTGTTTTAAATTAAGAAACAAACCAGTTGGTTTTACCACACGGTGTGCATAGCTTCTTAAACATAAATTGTTTTTATTAATAGTTATTAATACGAAGTTTGTTGTTGTTAGTACGAAGTTTGACGGGTCAGCTAGTTAGCTGACCCGTCAAACTTCGTACCGCCCACGTCATTTTTATTTTCCACATTTTTGAAAAGCTTATTTTTATTTTTTATACCTACTTCAGGTTAAAAATAAGAACGTCGATGATAAAATTTACACTCCCAGTTTTCTTCTAATTTTCTTGAATACAAACTTTTCCTTGACAATAGAAAACTCATAAAAATAGATTTATCCAATTTGATGCAGTCGATTGGTAGTTCTGCGCATGCATACATTTCAGTGATTCATTTTTATTTATACGGATATATATATACATAGGAGTACCTTTAGGAAAGAGCGTACTCCTTCTTAAAAACCGGCAACGCACTTGTGACGTCTCTGGTTTTGCGGGTGTCTATGGGCGGCGGTAATCGCTTATCATCAGGCGACACGTCTGCTCGTTTACCAACTATATCATAAAAAAAATTAAAAAACTTCAATATGTTGATGAAATTATCTTTATTTTAGTGTAATAACTGGATTGCTCCGTATGTTAATTGATTAAGAATATACATACAGTATCACCACCCCTTTTGACCACGACCAATGGGTAGTGTAAAATGTGACAATGAGAGCATAGTAAAGAGTAAGAAAACACCACCACAGACATCACCATCATCATAATCATAGCCTTTAATAGTTCACTGCTGCCACGCTATCCAAACGGGTTGGGTATAGGGTTTAAATCAAGTTTTCGTTCAAGTGATTTTGTTCCTAAGTTAGTTCCCTTAATCGCTTTTAAGAATAGAATGAATAAAAAGAAGCAGTTGATTATTAAAAGCTGCTGAAAATAATAATAAGTAAATTGCAGGTTCGATAGAAAATATTCACCGTAATAAAATGCAACACAACGCAACGCAAACGCAACGCAAAATGCAATGCAATGCAACGCAATCACATTGCATTCATACATATATATATTATTCCTTATTTACACATAGCTGTTATTCTTATTTTCAATGTTGTGCTAGTGTGAGTAAAATATATATATATGTTTAAACAAAGGCTTTCAATAAGAGATGCTGATGAAAACTTCAGCTTTCCAGACTTTCGCATAGATTTAAATCTATATGTAATCCAACCAAATGATTCGCAGTAGAATATGGTGTTTACAAGTCATAAAGTTTTATCCAACATTATGCGAGCTTTTTTGGGTTAACTAATTCAGCTGTTTTTCATACGTCAGCAGTGTGACATTTTGCTAGCCGGAACTTGGTGACCGGAAATAACGTTGTTGTCCCGAAAAGTCGTGCATAATATAAGATTTGTTTTCACGAACCTACTTATTATATGACGTAGGTGCCTATTTAGATAAGTATCCGGAAAGGACCGAAGTCCGTTTTAAAGATAGGTGAGGCACATTAAGCCCCTTTTTGGTTTTATCTCTACATGCCTTATCCGGTAGTTTGTTTCAGTATATCTGAAATTTAAAAAGTTAAGATTAAAATAATGCTGGGAAAGGTATGTTTCGGTAAAATATTATTGCTATAAATAAAAAAACAGCTACTAAATATAAATACTTTTTAATTAGTGCTATAAGAATCAACGTGATTAATAGGTATTTATGTACCTCTGCAATGATTCGTAAAACCTGGCGAATAGTTGAACAAAAATATATTTAGTCACGCAAAGTATAAAGTTAGAGGTGTAAAAATCAGTAAAATCTGTAGATATTTCTAGAATCAAGAGTGTCAACAAACATGTGTCATAGTTATACAATTATTACAAGTTCCGCTAAAAGAATATCCAAAAAGACGATACTTTACATTTGGGAGAGGCTCTTGTTCAGAAGACAGAACAGTAGACGGCCATAGCTTGATTGACAAGTTTCTTTTTAATTAGGTACTAAATGCAACATTAACTACAGGTAATATCATTTTGTATTCTTATTCAAAATATAATTAGGTACCAGCTGTTCATGGCAACTTATATTTAGAAAGTAAAACCAAATATATTGTGAAGTCCTATAATGGTTTAACGTATTACAGCAATCCATCTTCATCAGTCTACGCCTACAACCATTTGATACTGTCTGCTACATTATTCCCAAGTCAGCTTCGTTATTAACTAAAAAAGAACAGCTTTCTATTATATTTGTATCTGGTTTTAACTATATTTAGTAGCCGAGTTCTATATTTGGGCATGAACGTGCTATTTGTATAGCAATCTTGTCTATGTGCTATTACAATTTCTGCATTTTCTACATTAAGTAGATAACTATAATGTCCTTTTTACGATATATATGGTAAACGAGCACAAAAGGCACTCAATGGTAGTCGAGGGTGGACACGCTCTAATAACTGGTTTGTATTTTTACTAGTTTGCCCGCCTTTAGTAACTATTAAATCTTATATAAAATAACTGAAAAGAACAAATATGTGTAAGGTTTTGATTACAATAGTGTTTTAGTATTTTGTCCTTAGACATAACCCTTTTATATATCTGAAAATAAAAGTCACTATATATCTCCTATTCATTCATAATCCAATTATATGAGTAAATAAACAACTTTCACAACAAATTAAATGAAAAGCATTTCACTTTCAAAGTAACATGCAAATTTCAAAGCTACCAAGAAAATTATTTCAAAAATATCCTGACAAATCGTTTTCAAACAGCATACTGAATGCAATGATAACTGTGCAGCTCTGCACAAAAGCTTTGCATCTACATAATCGATGGCTTATTGGCATTCCCCCTTTTACTTCTAAATTGCAAATTTTCCGCACGATTTCGCTTCACAGAATAAATTTTCAGCCGCGAAACGAAATGCAACTTTTCTTTCTGTATTTCTTATTCATTTACCATCGCATGGCTCATTGTTGTTTGCTCGTACTTTTGGTTGCGACTTTAAATAATCGGTATTTGCGTTTCTAGCATTCATAATAGCGGTTTTTGGTTTTACTAAAGTTTGTTTATTGCACAGTGGACTTTATTGTATTAGAGCTCGCATAAACTATTACTGTTGAAAGTTCTTCCTCACTACAAATAAATCTTATGTCACGGGAACTACGAGGAGTTCTAAGTTTTCCTACTACTCTTTGTTTTGATATAGTAATAATAACAGAAAGTAATAGGTGTTTAGACAACTATTCATCAAAGATTAATAAAAAAAATACCACTAGAAATGGTGCCATTGCAATATGCATTCAATACTTACCTACTCACACTGAAATAAGTTAATATTTTTTTGTTTAATAATAACCAATTTAGAATAGAATAGAATAGAATAAACTTTATTGTACACCAGTTAAAACAGTTTACATTAAATTTAGTTTTTTTTAAATTTATTGGTACATTATAAAGTGTACACTAAATTACATGTAAGATGCCACATAAACTCATTCGAGTTTTTCCGTGCATCAGTGTCATCACCAAAGCATATTTAAATCTCAAATTCTTCAACATATAAAACAATATAAACAACATTCCAGAACTCAACAGGGATATACACAATTATAAATTAGAGAGGGTAGTCATTGATATTTATATTAATCTACTACCCTACTAAAATGCGCTCATCACCGGCACCAAACATGACCGATCGTTGCCGATCGGCGGAGGAGCATAACATATAAACGACATATACACAAGTTGTAGAGATTTACGTGGGGATAAGATAAACTATACTAACAAATGTTACAAATCTAAATATTTTAGTAATATTTAAGAATTTAAATATTGTAAACGCTACTCATGTAGTTTTAGTATACGATTTGCTCTTGTGACACAGTTTTTTATTTTTTTACCTCTTCTCTTTCTTCACATACAAAAATTAAATGTTTTCTACATTATTCATTACGTAAAATGTGTACTATAATGAGTACAAACAAATCACGTTTCATCTTCATGTTTGTTTTTTTTTATGTATGAGCCAAAGTGACCATGTATACTCTGCCTGAAGGAATGCAGCAATACAGCCTGGTAACCCACACCGTGGTGGCCTATTGAGGTACTTCTGCATAGTCGGGCTTCAAGTCCTGCACACCAACGATACACGCCGTCGAGAATGCTCTCAGTTTAGGTAGGTCGTCTGTGACAAGATAGTACTGCCTTGGTGGAGCCAGTCAGCAATCAGCCAGAGCAGTGGCTCTACTGTCTTGAATACGTGATGTATTATATAGATAAGAAACAACAATCATCAAATTAAAAGCAAATACTATTCATAGCAGTCAACATCTATAATTTTCAATATTTTAAACAAATATTTGGAAAAAACTTCACATATATCACTAAAATAATAACCATATTTCAATGGTGTTTTATCAACTTACTACGTGTTCTGTCACCATTACTCTAATACACTCTCATACATAAACTAAATTAATTACCTAATTATTTAAAGTTGCGTCCGTTAATTTAAGGTAGCTTTGCAAAGCTTTCAGTAAATTTATGGTCGGTTGTAGTACAGTGTTAATTGTGTGTTTAAGTTTTATCAATAAATGAATATACACAATGGTATTTATTGAGTATTTGCGGAGTCATTATAAATTCAGGTTTTTACTTTTGGGTATTATCTACCTCAAAATGCCATAAAATATTAAACTTATCCTACTTAAAGATGTTTATTACAGCTTTAATATATCATCATCATAACGATCAGTTCATTATCATCCTCTTCTAGACCATAGGCCTATCCAATTGCATGCCACTTGCTCTGATCCTCAGATTGACCTTGTATCCGACTCCTGCCAGTTATCTTGTGCAAAATATTACTCCCCTGGCCAGTTGAAGTTCTGCACAACTACAAATTATAGAAACACGGATGTTCTTTAATCTGAGTAAACCATTTATATATCAGATAAAAATCGAGTTAATCGAAAGTCATAAAGTTGCTGACGCTTTGTGTAAGAGATTCTTTAAATATTTGTGCATATATATAACTAAAATACTTACAGGTCAAGCTTATTTAGAACGTGTAATAATATGTATACAGTAGCAGTTGTTAAAACGAAATAATACGTTCTAAGTAGCTTAAGAATCGGTTCCATTACCATTATTTTATGTTTTAGAAGGACGATATGTTCATTGAAACCTCCTTCGGTATTTGTTTTGACAATAATAAATCTATCAGTATAGCAATACTGAAATTACTACACTTACACTGACAATTTTGATTATTGTTACCCATAGAAAAGAGTGACAATAATCACATGACAATATTTAAATAAAGAATGTAACATGTATACTTTTAAGGAGATCGTTTTTTATTTTTGCGAAAGACGGTCCCCATTTCATGTCATCCACATTTTTTATATTTTTTATCATTAATTCCATCACGACGAAGACTTGAAGACTCGAAGACTTAGAATTGAAGACTTGAAATACTTGACATTGGCAGAAATAGCTGATCCGGCTTATTGCCATTCATCAAAAGAAGAAGAAGTATACTTTTAAATAAGCAATTTTTATATTTAAATATACTAGTGTTCGCTCAGAGGTTAAAATTCAACCATACTATTTTTTATTTTTAGGGTTTCTTTAGTCTAAGGCTATTACACGTCTTTAATCAAAGATTTTATCATAGCTATTTTTGTCATCAGTATGACAAAAACACAGTATTGACAAATAATATCATCTTTTGTTTAGCTTTGATATACATACATTTGTGTGTACAGATGTGTGTGTGTGTGTGTGTGTTTATTAACGCATTACAGTGAGTGGAACGTTTTTAATGATTTAAGTTATACTTTAGGCAAAATAAAAAAATAGCATTGTACACTCCCCTATATGAACTGACAAGTTCGTGAAATTCCATACTCCTCCGTTCGCGCAACTTTCTTAAAAAGGGGTACAAAGTTTTCGCTTTGCGTATGAATATAAACATATGTCGAACAATCTGAATCTCGTAAACAATTTTAACGATTTCATGAAATTTAATGTACTATAGTTATGTTAGGTAGTTTCGGGGGCAACACATCGATCTAGCTAGGATTCATTTTTAGAAAAGTTACCATAAAAATAATAATATAAATACCATACAAATCTCGGTTATCCAGGTACTTACTTACACTTATTTGCATTCAGAATTTATATTAATAATTTTAAAGTTTTCGCAGTTGGGTTAGTATTGTAAACATTTTCCGAAAGTCGACAAATGCTTGTCGGACACCACATAAAAATTTGTAACTACACTTTGAATAAATTTCTACTTGTCCACCGTTTTCCTATCCAGTATTTGAAAGACTCGAAAGCGATTCAGAAACGACATGTAAATGTGAATATACGTGACTGGATAACATTTGGTATCACTTACGAACATTTTCCTTTGCCAGCTACCACGTATACCATCTACATGCAGTCTAGACATCATATTTTGTCTTCTGATAGTGAGCGGGATTATAAAATGACCCTATAGAGTGTGACATGCACTACAAAACGAGATAATGATCGCTTTATATCGTAGTTGAGACAAAATTTTACTTTTCGAAATCTAAGGAAGGATATTATTTTTATAAAATGCGTCGTTTAATAAATATTAAGACTGGTGTCTGTATAATAAATTGCTGTGTATTGTTTAATAGTATATACAATTAGATACTGAATAGAAATTATGTTTTGATAAGACAAGTATTGCCTTATAAATATTGCCGAGAGTGTCTTTAGAAGGAGTTTCTTTACAAATAGACTAGCGATAAAATGAACAGTAAATTTAAAGAAATGAATTAGAAATGGTATGAAGTGTATTTCATTTATGTTTTATTATAAAGTGATTAGTGCAAAAAATACTTTTATGCTCATGTTTTCTAACAGACGCTTCGCATTCATGGTAACGACATGACTTTTCAAGTGTAGTAAGAATGAAAATGTGTCAAAAAGCGTAAAAAATTAATAGTAAATCCAAATTAATATAACATTAATTATATTATTATAATGTATCTTTAATTTATTTATTTATTTAATCTTCATGCAATTACATTGCAAAAGGCGGACTTAATGCCATGGGCATTATCTTCCAGTCAACCTTTAGGTGGTGCAGAGCTACGTGTAGTAGGTGTATTTTTGAAGCAAGTGAAAATTATTGTTCAAATTGTACAAGGTTATTCAAGGTACATGAAGATATCATTATATAACATAAATGTCATAAATACATACACACACATATACGTACACCCAATATATACTTATACAAACATATACATATACATATAGATATATATACATACCTACACACATAAATACACACATACATATACACATATTCGCATAAGACATGGGTAAAATTCATGCATACATATGCAATGATAAATGGACAGATAAATTATGCCGATGACTTCGTCAACAAATCTCGATAATGATTGCGCACTCCAATCTTGAAGTTTATTCGGCTGGTACACGATCTAATATCTAAGGGTAGGGCGTTCCAGAGATTTACAGCTTGTACGGTGAAGGAAGAATGAATAATTCGAGAGGAATGTGAAGGACAAAGAAGGAGGAGATTATCGGTGGAGCGAAGATGTCTGTCATGGTTAGAGCAGAGATATTGTAAGAGGGATGTTAGGTAAGTGGGTGAGTGAGGAGAGTGAAGAAGAGAGTGCAACGTTGTCAACGCCCGTAAATTGCGGCGGTTTCTTATAGGTAACCATGACAGCTCCATCCGATAAGCGGATACATGGTCATATTTTCGTAAGTTGAATATGAATCGAATGCAATTATTGAGAAGCCGGTCCAGTTTATTGAGGAGATCTGCATTCAGGTCGAGGTAACACACATCACCATAGTCTATCACTGGGAAAATTAACGTCTGCACTAGCATGGTCTTGGTTTTTATCGGGAGAAAATTTTTTAGTCGATAGAGGCCACGCAGAATATTCGTGACCTTTTGACTGACCCTGGTTACCTGAGTTTGCCAATTCAGGGTTGTGTCAATGTACAGACCAAGGTCCTTGGCTGTTTGACTAACGGGCAATACTGAACCATCAAAAATGATATCTGAGATGGCGTCATAGTCAATTCTACATACCATTCTTGGGCTCCCCACGAAGATCACCTGACATTTGGACGGGTTCACCTTTAAGCCGAACTTGCTGGACCAGTTTTTTATTGCATCCAGATCGTGGTTGATGCTGTCGATTGCTTCGTCAATGTTTTCTACTCTCGCATGTGAGTAGATCTGCAGGTCGTCTGCATACAGATGATACGAACACTGAAGTTTGTGAGTTACGAAGCCGATAAAAAGCGAAAAGAGAAGTGGAGAAAGAATGCCGCCTTGAGGAACGCCAGAGTCAAGTTCGGCCCAAAAGGACGCCGATTCCTCAGTGCGGATAGACTGCTGGCGTCCACGAAGATAGGATGAGAACCATTCCAGTGCATCGTTGGAGATCATGAAGTGGGAAAGTATTGCAAGCAAAATATCATGGTTCACTGCGTTGAAGGCATTTGAAAAGTCGACTAAAGCTAGTACGGTTATTTTTCCTTCCTCTATNTCTTCACCGCATTCGAGTCGGTTAAATCTTTAACTTAATTTAACTTTAACCCGTGGGAGAGCCATGCTTCGGCATGCATGGGCCGGCTCGATCGGAGTACCACGGCCTCACAGAAAACCAATGTGAAACAGCGCCTGCGCTGTGTCTCACCGAGTGAGTGAGGATACCGGAGGCCCATAATCCAACCCTTTCCCCTCATCCCCCTCCCCATCCCCCAAGGCCGGCAACGCACTTTTGGCGCGTCTGGTGTTACGGGTGTCCATGGGCGGCGGTAATCGCTTACCATCAGGCGATAGGTCTGCTCGTTTGCCCCCTATTCCATAAAAAAAAGATTATATTTTTGACTTCAAAATTCATTAGTGCCTGTGCTAACCCGACTGCGAAAGAGAGAGGGTTATGTTTTTCGTTCTTTGGCGCGCCCTAGAGCTTTTTTATGCCAGTGGTGTCAATAGATTCCTCTTAACCGCGAGCGTGACACTGGGTAGATCAAAATAAAACAAAAAATAAAGCGAAGAGAAATATTAAAACAATATATTTTGTTGTGTTCTTAATAAATTTAACGAAGATTTTTTTGAAATAATTCATTATTTGTTTGCATCTGTTTAGCAATAAATGTTTGAAACCATGAACATTAAATAACACGATTTGCATTTGCAATATTGACCTTATACTGGCTTTAACAGGTAGGTACCTAATGTAGTGCAAACATTAATAGCTAACTATACAATAATAATAACTAAGGGAATGTTACATTAACAGATATTGTCCTCAAGGGCGAACTAAATTTACGAGCTCTAAAATGTCGGTTTAGTTACCTATGGAACTGTTAATGTATTAACTATAATAACAACTTATATTACTGCTGTCAATATCCCTATGTGGTAATTCACTACATACCTAGTTGCGAGTTCACTGTGTATAACTGACCCCATGGGCTATAAAGCTGGTAGCAGGTTCATTATAATAGTTCCGCAGATTGAAATAGAGCTCTTAGGCCGTTTGTAATGGACCTGTAGCGTTCGTGGTATCTCCAGGCAGTATTTTATTGAACACAGAGTGGTATTTGTAAGTGTATGTAACCAATCTTCTATACAAATAAATGAAATTGAAGTGTCTGTTTGTAGTATTAAAATAACCGCTTTTTACTAAATGAGTATGCATATATACACTGTACATATACCAAATTAACATTTTTTTTGTCTGTCTGTCTTTTTGTTTTGGCTAATCTCTGGAACGGCTGCATCGATTTTGACGGGACTTTCACTGTCAGATAGCTGATGACATAAGGACTAAGTGAGGCTTTTTTAGGCTAGCTCTGCCCTGAGTTACTGTACAGCGAGTAGCACCGTGGGCCCCGGCTAGTATCATAAGAAATCTAAGGTCACAGTGTGTGACATTAGCTACAGTAGAAAAGGTAGTAAATTTCTTCCACAATTGGCTACTTTAGAAAATTTTAATATTGATACATAAGAGTGAAATACTTTCACCGAAAGAGGTTAGATTATTTAATTAAGCCTTTGTTGTCGTCACTTATGTACACTTGTTACTTATTTACACTTTGATACAATTGTTATCATCTGATTTGGCAAACTTAGTTTAAATTAACCTAAAATATTTTATTATTCTCGAGTTACCGAAGAAACATATTATGCATGCATTGTCATATTTAATATTGTTGTTATTGTATATTGAATTGGGAGTGATTATGTCACCATTGTTTATAATTTAATTAGAAGACTATGCAAAAAGGCGATACGCATCTTAGAATTATTGCGAATAAAAAAATATGCCAAATATTCATGTCTTTCGGGTTTTGTGTGCTATTTGTCAAAATTTGACGCCAAACAGTCAGATGGAGATCTTAAGTGCGAACATTCGCATAGAATGAATACGTCTGGCGCCAGCCTAAAAATTACGCAACCCTTCCGAATAGATACCCGTCTGAATCATAAAGGAAGGTTTATGTTGGAACTAAAACTGGGTATAAAATGTATCAGTAAATATTTACATCTGAAGAGTAGTCACGCGCCACTTTGTTGGTACATGTGCTTTATTGCATATAGATTTATGACTATGCACTTTAAGTACCTCACGTATTCCTTTATCCGCGGTTGAATCTTTAAACATCAAAACTATATATTACACCGCGCATTGCTGTAAGCTGTCATATTTTTACTTTTATCTATACAAACATATAAAACTTGAGTGTCTGTTTGTAATATTAAAATAACCGCCTTTTTACTAAACGCATATGTGTGTATACACGGTACATATACCAAAGTCACATTTTTTCAATTTTGTCTGCCTATGCGTATGTCTCTCTGTTTGTTCCTGCTAATCTCTGGAATAGCTGGATCGATTTTAACGAGACTTTCACTGGTACATAGCTGATGATAAAAGGAGAAATTTAGTCCCATTTTTTTTTAAGCTAGCTTCGCCAAACGTCGTTACATGGAGATACTGTTGTACAGCGGGTAATACCGAGGAGCTCTGCTAGTATTTTTATAAGCTTTTAAAATATGAAGAACGATTTACCGAAACTAAATAATGTTTTATAACTGAAGTTAACTACTTTAGTTAACTTCAGTAGTATCTAGTAAAATGGTAGTAAAATATTTTTATATCACACTTGGCCGAATACCCATTAGTTTGATATATCCATTTAGTATTAGAGGTTATTTTTATAAACGTTTGAGAGTATTAAAATATTATTTAATAAGAAAAATTGTTTACTGCTTATCCTATTATCATTGTTGTATTTTGGCAACACAAGACCGATTGTTATGGGAAATGCTTATGTCCTTATGTGTATAGTGGACGTCTTTTGGCTGATGAATGAATTAAGACTAAGATAAGATATATATATTATGATAAAACATAAAAGCTAAAATTAGAAGCAGAGCCCATACATTTTTAATTGTCATTTAATACCGTTAATACCGCGGAACTCAGCTAAGTCCCGCGGTGCTAACCGCGGTTCTTTTTGTACGTATACAACCTTGGGTAAAGCTGCGAGGCAAAGTTAGTCGAAAGGAAAGTAGCGTAAGTTACTCCTTATTATATCGGCTCTTTGCGCTTAAAGTTACGTCATGAACGGTCTAGCCGTTCCAGAGATTAACTGGAATAAACAGGCAGACAGTCAAAAAATTATAAAAAGGTCATTTTAGGATTTGTACCACACACGGTACATATCCTAAAATAACATTTTTATCAATTATATACATAACATGAAACAAACACTTATCGACGGGTGGCTGAATTCCGGGCGGAGAGTGGCATGCGCCCTCCGCCCGAAGAGGTACGCGAGTGGCGTGAAGCCGCCCGTCGAGCCACTATGGCTCGATGGTCGTCGCGGCTGGAGGCTCCACGTGCTGGCTTCGCCACCGTGGAGGCGCTCCAGCCCGTCATCCTCGAGTGGGCAGGGCGGCAGCACGGGACCCTTTCCTTCCGACTGACGCAGGTGCTTTCCGGGCACGGTTGCTTCGGGAAGTACCTGCACTCGGTCGCGCGGAGGGAATTGAGTCCCGCCTGCCACCACTGCGACTGCAGTGAGGACTCGGCCCAGCACACGCTGGC